>OZ024915.1:4688845-4706345 GCA_964017125.1 Flabesymbios commensalis
GGAGACATTTTGTCTGATATATTTAAAGTTTTTTTGCCATTGATAATATCAAACAATAACATATCAGGCACGGCTAACAAATTACCAAAATACAACATGTATAGGTACGACATTGAAATAGAAAGCTATATTAAGACCACGACCAACTTTAACCTCCGAAAAGCGATGAGTAAGCTGCGCCTGAGTGACCACAAGCCACAGATAGTAGTTGGTAGACACTCTAAAACACTGATCGAAGCCAGGATATGGCAGTTTGCCAACTAGGCATAGAAAACAAAGTACATTTTTTAATTAAATTGTTCCCTATATAATGAACTTCGGGAAAACCTTTTTAATAAATTAAAGCTCAAAATGTTTTAAACGTCCAAGACAAACTGACATTAATGTTCTAACCACGTGGCGATGCTAGTTACAGCCTTTATACATAATGCATTTTAACTTCGACTTTTACGCATGTCATGAACTTTTATTCTATTTTATTGTAAAGAACTATCTAATATTTTAAATATCCACACGCACATGAACTTTTATGTATTTGAACTGTCTTTAATTATTTTTGTATTGTATTGCATTGCATTGCATTGCATTGCATTGCATTGCATTGCATTGCGTTGCGTTGCGTTGCGTTGCGTTGCGTTGCGTTGCGTTGCGTTGCGTTGCGTTGCGTTGGGTTGGGTTGGGTTGCGTTGCGCTGCGCTGCGCTGCGCTGCGCTGCGCTGCGCTGCGTTGCGTTGCGTTGCGTTGCGCTGCGCTGCGCTGCGCTGCGCTGCGCTGCGCTGTATTGTATTGTATTGTATTGTATTGTATTGTATTGTATTGTATTGTATTGTATTGTATTGTATTGTATTGTATTGTATTGTATTGTATTGTATTGTATTGTATTGTATTGTATTGTATTGTATTGTATTGTATTGTATTGTATTGTATTGTATTGTATTGTATTGTATTGTATTGTATTGTATTGTATTGTATTGTATTGTATTGTATTGTATTGTATTGTATTGTATTGTATTGTATTGTATTGTATTGTATTGTATTGTATTGTGTTGATAATGCTCCAATAATCCCGCGGGTTTTACTATTTCATTAGACGTATTTTGACAGTGTTTTGTTTATAATTTATAAATGGCTTGTTTAACCCATATTTTATACTTTCGACCCGAATTTCGTAATTGCATCAAATTATCATCATTTGTTATTCGCCTGCATTTTTTTGTATTTCACATACATCTTGTGTTAGTTTCACCCTCGTTGTTATAACAATGTCTGTGTGGAAGTGACCTAGCACGGTATTTCTGGGTACCAATAGGTGTTTTATCACACTATAACCCTATAGTGCGGAAATTTGTTATACTTACTATAGAGAACGAAGGTTTTTTTTCAATCTGAAGTCATCAAAAAATGGCTTAGTTGGCTTTTTCCTGTTCATTTGACTACCTATGATATATGGGCCACATGTACATTTTTAAAATTCTTTCAGAGCGGGAGTCGACTTTAGACTTCAGATTTTGCCGTCTAAAGTCGATCCCCGCTCTGTAAGAGTAGACATATTCAAATATTTATAATGGTCGTAGACCCATAACATATGTATTCAAATCAATCAGAAAGAGTTAAATAAGACATTTATTATGTTTCAAATTGAAAAACACTCATAGAAAAAATTCATAGTTTTAAGGATTATGATATCAAATGGAAGCCAGCACCTCATTATTTTTATCATGACGATGGGGAGGCTCTTCGTGATACACTCGTGTCTTGAAGGGATAGTGATCAAAATCTGCGATGCATGTAGGTCTCTGATATATCAGTGGTCTAGTTTAGCCTATGTGTGCACACAGGTGGCCTGGAACCCGATTAATTTCATTTCATTTCTGATATTTCAGAATCAGGGATGTGTGGAACTATTTGGCTCGGTATGAAGGTCATTTAATTAACGCGTGGAAGTATTTCACACCGTGTGACATGTTTAATGGGCGGTTAACATTCTTAGGTCTCTCGCTGTTGTGGAAGGGCGGAGGCCCTGGTACAGTGGTTATAGCTGCCTGCTTTGAAACTCAGAGACCGCGGGCTAGAACCCCACTTTGGCATTCAATTTCAGAGAAACAAATTTGTTCTTCCTGCTCACTCGTAAAGATTCAATTATGTGGGGAGCCATTGTAACCGAGAGGTAGCGTGCTCGGCCTCAGAATTCTGTGTCTGGAGGGCAGTGTCATCTCATTCATCTCACCATTCTCAGGAGGCCCAGTTTGTCCTATAATTATGTGCACAAAGGTGGCCTAAAACCCCATTAATTTTATTTCTGATATCTCAGAATCAGGGATGTGTATGAAGTATTTGACACGGTATGAAGGTCAGCTGACATGTTTGATGGGGAATGAACGGGGGCCCTGGTGCAGTGGTTAAAGCTGCTTGCTTGCGAAGTCGGAGATAGCGGATTCAAGCCCAGCTCTGGCCTCCCAAGTTTCAAAGAAACAAAATGTTTCTACCCCCGCTCACTCACAAAGATTTAAAATTGTGGGGAGCCTATACTCAAGAGGTTTTCCTGGCCCGGTTTATCCTATATGTGCACAAAGGTGGCCTAAAACCCAATTCATTTTTTGTTTAATGGGGCTGTTAATATTCCCAGGTGCTCTCTGCTGTGGTGGTAACTGAGTTTATCTCGCTATTTAACTTGTCGATGGTGCATTCTTGAGGTGAAATGTCACCTGGTAATTCGTTTAGTGCAAGCATTATACCACCTATGTCAATTTCTTGTAATGTCTGTTGGTATAAATTAATAAAAACATTAAAACTACATTAAAAATACATTAAAACAATATTTGGTTCCCTAATAATGTATTTAAAAAAACATGAAAAAAACCACCATTTGCAGCTATAATAATAATAAGCATCTTTTGAAATTAATAGAAAATTTAGAAAATTGTTCAAGAAAACAATCTTACAACATTGTTTCGATTTTTTTCAAATTAAATATATCAGTTCTACAAACTTCTCCTGGCAAGGTTTCTTTGTTATTCTTTATATTCATATCGCTCAGTATCTAAAGATATTAGAGTTTAAGACAATATCGTTGATTATCGTTTACAATACCGAGCCGGGCGCAATCGCTTACTCTGTTTATATGTAGTGCATATACACTGCTCCAATTTGTTCATGCGACTGGGGTGTGCAGTGATGCCCATTCTACTTCAGGAGACCTTGAGTCGCGATATTTTCCTTAAGTGCAGAATGTGAATGGTTTAGTTATGGTTGCCAAACAGTTTAAATTTTCCTG
This sequence comes from Flabesymbios commensalis, assembly GCA_964017125.1. Taxonomy (NCBI): domain Eukaryota; kingdom Metazoa; phylum Annelida; class Polychaeta; order Terebellida; family Flabelligeridae; genus Flabesymbios; species Flabesymbios commensalis. Next base: position 4,692,120 of record OZ024915.1, read on the forward strand.
GTACATTAAAAGTTGGGATAATTGGGTTTGTATTGCTAAAATGTCCTTAGACTAGTGAATGACTATTTATGCACAATCGAGTTCAATTCAACTTTGATAGAGCACGAAATCAGAATTTGCATCACTTTGACAGAGCACGAGATCAACACTTCACTAAAGCGCGAGCTCTAAAAATTTCACCCAATTTTGTTAAAATTCTTATTTTATTGAAATAGGTAAGCTGTTTTTAAATTCCGCCCAAATGCAAATTTGGGCAATGTCGCGGTCTCTGCGCATCTCTGATTCTGACCTCCCAACGAAAACAACACATTGATTCTGTGTTGGTTTGATGTTGGTCCAGCGTCGCAGACGGTGGGCCAGCGTTAAAACAACGCAGGAATGTGTTGTGTTTGCTGTGAGTTCTCGCATCTCTGATTCTGATGACACGATAAGTCGACCCAATGTTGTTTTGATTTTGGGTCAGCGTCGGAGACGATGGGCTAACATTAAACCAACATTGGGTGAACGTCTTGTGAATCTTGGGTACACGCATCTCTGATATTGGAGACCCTCACACTAAATCATGAGTGAAACACGAGTGAAACACGAGTGTAGCACGAGTGTAGTACTGCCACATCACGAGTGTAACACAAATAGCCTGGTCCCATTTTCAACAAAATTAATAATAAAAACGGTTAATGTCAATAAAGTTTGTTACTTGTTCCTTATTCCCTATTCAATAAGGAATAAGGAGCAGTTATTTATTCCTTATTCGAACGAATAAGGAATAAGAAACAGTTCTTATTCCTTTTTCATTCGAATAAGGAATAGGTAACTGTTACTTATTCCTTATTGAATAAGGAATAAGGAATAAGAAATAAGTAACTAACTTTATTGACGTATAATAAAATGATGTTTACAACATAGTAGTACTCTGAATTCCGGTAATAAATAATGGGCATCTATCTCACGTTTCAAATTGTGATCTTTAGGATTTATGCATGCACAAACAAGCGCGAAAAACATGGATTTCTTTGCGAATTTCACATACTTTTTAAAATGTGTTTTCAACATTTTTTACCAATTTCTTCGGCTCGGCACTGCCGAGAAATGGATTCAGCATACTGTAGATCTGATAATATTTGCGAGGTTTTAATTTTCGCGAATGTCGCGAGGAGGAAAAAATCGCGAACTCAACAATCTCGCAAAAATTATTTATTATAATAGCGCTACTAAAGAAAAATGGAAATTCGCGAATTCTAAATTTCGTAAAAAGTCCCAAAATCAGAAATTTGTGAATATTTAAACACGCGAAAACAGTATACCAACATGATTAGAGAGACATTTAAAACATAATAAACATAAATGCTGGATGCAATTTAACCCATACAGCGCGGGGATCGAGTTTAGACGTCAGAATCTGACGTCTGTAAACGTCAGATCCTGACGTCTAAAGTCGATCTCTGAAAGATAAATAATATAACTATTTAAATGAAGCAGTTATTTTTAATTTATTTAATTAATTAAGTTATTTTTAATCGTCACACATGTCTTAGCTCTTTGCGCTTCATTTGAATACTTAGATCTACAGCCATCAAAAATATTTTACTTTTTCAGTGCTGAGATCGACTTTAGACGTCAGATTTTGACGCCTAAATTCGATCCCTGCGCTATAAGGGTTGAAGCGAGATTGATCTCGCTCCCAATTGAAAGTTCCTTAATTTTTAAATTCATGTAAAAATGAGAGAGAAGATATAAAAATGAATAGAATTACTACTTTTTGAATTATTCAACAGCCGCCCCTGACAAATGTGGTTTCACTACACTAAATGTTAATCCGATTGAAAATGAAATGTCAATATCTGTAGACGTCAGATTCTGACGACTTAAGAATAAAAATATTTCTAATGGCCGTAGACCCATAACATAGGTATTCAAATGAATCAGAAAGAGCTAACGAAGACATTTAAGATGATTTCAAATTGAAAAAAAGAAATTTGGTTGAGATGTTTTTTTATAAATTAATTCAGTGCTTAAAGGGTTAATTTGGGACCAAATATTTGCTAATATTGCTATTTAAAGCCTCATTTATTTCACAATAACAGAAATTTGATCGGTTAACCCTTAAAGCGCCGATTATTTTTATGAAAACCTTCTGTATCTGTATATATTACACAGCAAAAAACCCATTCGGTTATCACGCTGTGGTAGAGAGGTGTGCAGGCTAGACCAATGGATTTTTTTCAATTTAAAATCAGCATGAATGTCTTGGATAGGTTTTTCTAATTCTTTTGAATACCTATGTTATGAGTCTACGGCCATTATAATTTTTTTTTCACTCTTACAGTGCCGGGACCGTCTTTAGTCGTCAGAAGCAAAACGACTATAGTAAGGCTTAGCTTAATCCGTGTAATAACATAACGTATCGTAAGATTACGTATAAGATAAAGCCCAAGGAACTCTGGACGGGGGCCCAAAAATCCAAAAAAACCTATGATTAGTCAAAACATTTTGAAACATGAAAACAACACAGAAAACACACAAAAAAAACAAAATTTCTAAAAAAAAATTAAAATCCGAGTTGGGGCTTGATCCACCCACCCACTTCCGAGTTTTTCTCGGATTTTTGGAATTATTTCAACTTGACAAAACCCCTTAGCACGCTGCCTTTCACGCTAGAGCTCGGGGCTCGGTTGCCGGGCTCGGCAGTTTGAAAGAAACAAAAATGTTTCTTCTCCATCCACGTGCGAAACTCAGTATTGTGGGGAGCCTCTGTGACCGAGAGGTAGCGTGCTCGGCCTCAGACCACTTGGAGGACAGTGTCATCTCATTTCTCTCACCATTCTCAGGAGGTTCTCATGGCCCAGTTTCCCGATTTATTTCATTTCCGGGAAGCTCTACATTCTCGGCTGTGAAAAGGGTCGAGGCCGAAGGCCAAGGCTTTTTTCGAAGCTAAGAACGTAGAGCTCCGAGGGATTTAATTGACTTAAAATACATCCGAACATAATGATTGTCCCTTATAATTAGCAGCTCGGACACAAGTAACTGATTTTAATACCATCCCAGTAAATACTAAACATTTGCATAGCATTTGTACAATGTTGGACCAACGTTGAAGACGTTGGGCCGACGTTGTACAAAAGTTATGCAAATGTTTTGTGTTAGCTGGGATAAGCCTACCATGATAATTGATCTGTACCAGGTCAATAACTCTCCATTCCCGGTTTAGAGTGTAGTGGTCGGATAAGGAAAATAATGTAGTGGTGTGTTTTAAATTTTTCACCCACCTGATGTGTGTCGCTACCGCGATCCACAACTTCAGGTGAGAAAAATAGCAACAAAAGACGACCGCATAGCCCCCATCGGCCCGATTAAACAGGTCAAGTGACCTTCATTCACATCGTGTCAAATACTTCCACGCGTTAATTAATAACCTCCATATCGTATCAAAGACTTCCACTCGTCAAGTGACCTTCACACTGCGTCAAGTTCCACACATTCCTGATTCTGAGATATGATATACCTACACGCATCGCAGATTCTGATGACCTTCCCTTCAAGACACGAGTGTAAACACGAAGGTAACACAAAGGAATTATAAATGGTCAAAACCACAACAACAACGAAATGCTGGCCTCCTATAGAGATATTAATCTTAAACCCTTTAAACCTTACAGTGCGGGGATCGACATTAGTCGTCAGAATCTGACGTCTGTAGACTGTAAGAGTACAAATATTTCTCATATCCGCAGACCCATAACATAGGTATTCAAATGAATCAGAAAGAGCTAACGAAGACATTTATGATGATATCAAATTGAAAAAAACCTTTGGGTACGATGTTTTTTTTACAAATTTAATTCAGCGCTTTAGGGGTTAAACCCTCATGCATTAAAGCATCATTTGACATCTCTGAAAACAGCTTAATTTTCCAACAACTAGAGGTTTTAGAACAAAAATTTCCATGAAACTGGTTTACCAATACATGGCAATTTTCTTAAATTTTTAAACCACATAAATTCATCTTCATCCACTACACGTCGAGAATTGCGACAGCAATTCGCAGCTTGTATAGTGGATGAAGATGACAATGGTAAATTCAGGATTCAAAGGGTTAAACCCTCACGATGCATTAAAGCATCATTTGACATCCCTGAAAACAGCTTAATTTTCCAACAACTAGAGGTTTTAGAACAAAAATTTCCATGAAACTGGTTTACCAATACATGGCAATTTTCTTTAATTTTTAAACCACATAAATTCATCTTCATCCACGACAAGTCGAGAATTGCGACAGCAATTCGCGGCTTGTAGTGGATGAAGATGACAATGGTAAATTCAGGCTTCTTTAATCTTTAAAGGTTGAACTTCGCAGTCCTCCTCACGGAATATCAGGCGAAGGGTTTGTGCTGAGCAGCCGACCAGACTAATCGCTCAGTTGGCTCTTGAAAGCTGCTATTGATCTGGATTCAATAGCAGCTGGTGGAAGATGATTCCAACCGGGTATGGTTTTGTACAAAAAGGAATTTTGTCCCAGCGTGGTGTTAGCTCTAATATGTTTGAATGAGTTTTTATGTCCACCACGAGTTTTTTCGTCTGCTGGGGTTAAAAGGTCACTGACAGGTACAGCGATTAATCCGTTTAAAATTGTGTACAGGCTTGTCAGCCTGAAGTTCTTTCTTCTAGTTTGTAAGTCAGGTATCACGCTGTGGTAGAGAGGTGTGCAGGCTGGACCAAAGGATTTTTTTCAACTTAAAATCAGCATGAATGTCTTAGATAGGTTTTTCTAATTCTTTTGAATACCTATGTTATGAGTCTACGGCCATTATAGATATTTTCACTCTTACAGTGCATGGACCGTCTTTAGTCGTCAGAATCAAAACGACTATAGTAAGGCTTAACTTAATCCGTGTAATGACATAACGTATCGTAAGATTACGTATAAGATAAAGCCCAAGGAGCCCTGGACGGGGGGCCTAGGGTAGTGGTTAGGGGTTTTGTCAGGTTAAAATAATTCCAAAAATCCGAGAAAAACTCGGATTAGTCAGACATCACCCACCCACCCCATTATCCATTTTTTTAATTTTTTTTGGAAACATTTTGAAACATGAAAACAACACAGAAAACACAAAAAAAACACAAAATTTCCCCCCTGAAAAAAAATCCGAGTTGGGACTTGAGTCACCCACCCACTTCCGAGTTTTTCTCGGATATTTGGAATTATTTCAACTTGACAAAACCCCTTAGCACGCTGCCTTTCACGCTAGAGTTCGGGGTTCGGTTCCCGGGCTCGGCGGTTTGAAAGAAACAAAAATGTTTCTTCTCCATCCATGTGCGAAACTCAGTATTGTGGGGAGCCTCTGTGACCGAGAGGTAGCGTGCTCGGCCTCGGACCACTTGGAGGACAGTGTCATCTCATTTCTCTCATTTCTCCCAGGAGGCTCTCATGGCCCAGTTTCCCGATTCATTTCATTTCCGAGAAGCTCTACATTCTCGGCTGTGAAAAGGGTCGAGGCCGAAGGCCAAGGCTTTTTTCGAAGCTAAGAATGTAGAACTCCGAGGGTTTTAATTGACCTAAAATTCATCCGAACATAATGATTGTCCCTTATAATTAGCAGCTCGGACACAACTAACTGATTTTAATACCATCCCAGCAAATACTAAACATTTGTATAGCATTTGTACAATGTTGGACTAACGTTGAAGACGTTGGGCCGACGTTGTACAAATGTTATGCAAATGTTTTGTGTTAGCTGGGATAAGCCTACCATGATAATTGATCTGTACCAGGTCAATAACTCTCCATTCCCGGCTTAGAGTGTAGTGGTCGGATAAGGAAAATAATGTAGTGGTGTGTTTTAAATTTTTCACCCACCTGATGTGTGTCGCTACCGCGATCCACAACTTCAGGTGAGAAAAATAGCAACAAAAGACGACCGCATAGCCCCCATCGGCCCGATTAAACAGGTCAAGTGACCTTCATTCACATCGTGTCAAATACTTCCACGCGTTAATTAATAACCTCCATATCGTATCAAAGACTTCCACTCGTCAAGTGACCTTCACACTGCGTCAAGTTCCACACATTCCTGATTCTGAGATATGATATACCTACACGCATCGCAGATTCTGATGACCTTCCCTTCAAGACACGAGTGTAAACACGAAGGTAACACAAAGGAATTATAAATGGTCAAAACCACCACAACAACGAAATGCTGGCCTCCTATAGAGATATTAATCTTAAACCCTTTAAACCTTACAGTGCGGGGATCGACATTAGTCGTCAGAATCTGACGTCTGTAGACTGTAAGAGTACAAATATTTCTCATATCCGCAGACCCATAACATAGGTATTCAAATGAATCAGAAAGAGCTAACGAAGACATTTATGATGATATCAAATTGAAAAAAAACTTTGGGTACGATGTTTTTTTTACAAATTTAATTCAGCGCTTTAGGGGTTAAACCCTCATGCATTAAAGCATCATTTGACATCTCTGAAAACAGCTTAATTTTCCAACAACTAGAGGTTTTAGAACAAAAATTTCCATGAAACTGGTTTACCAATACATGGCAATTTTCTTAAATTTTTAAACCACATAAATTCATCTTCATCCACTACACGTCGAGAATTGCGACAGCAATTCGCAGCTTGTATAGTGGATGAAGATGACAATGGTAAATTCAGGCTTCAAAGGGTTAAACCCTCACGATGCATTAAAGCATCATTTGACATCCCTGAAAACAGCTTAATTTTCCAACAACTAGAGGTTTTAGAACAAAAATTTCCATGAAACTGGTTTACCAATACATGGCAATTTTCTTTAATTTTTAAACCACATAAATTCATCTTCATCCACGACAAGTCGAGAATTGCGACAGCAATTCGCGGCTTGTAGTGGATGAAGATGACAATGGTAAATTCAGGCTTCTTTAATCTTTAAAGGTTGAACTTCGCAGTCCTCCTCACGGAATATCAGGCGAAGGGTTTGTGCTGAGCAGCCGACCAGACTAATCGCTCAGTTGACTCTTGAAAGCTGCTATTGATCTGGATTCAATAGCAGCTGGTGGAAGATGATTCCAATCGGGTATGGTTTTGTACAAAAAGGAATTTTGTCCCAGCGTGGTGTTAGCTCTAATATGTTTGAATGAGTTTTTATGTCCACCACGAGTTTTTTCGTCTGCTGGGGTTAAAAGGTCACTGACAGGTACAGCGATTAATCCGTTTAAAATTGTGTACAGGCTTGTCAGCCTGAAGTTCTTTCTTCTAGTTTGTAAGTCAGTCCAGCCTAGATCTTTGATTAGAGCTGTTACACTTGATTTACGCTGGTAGTTGTTTGTTACGAAACGTGCAGCAGCTCTTTGAATTTTGTTTAATTTATCAACATCACCTTGCCTGTACGGATCCCATACAGGACAAGAGTATTCCAAGAGTATTGAAAGGGTTAAAGAGCTGAATTGTTTTATATAAACCGTGGAGAATACAAGGGTTTTCAATTTAAAATCATCATAAATGTCTTAGTTAGCTCTTTCCGCTTCATTTGAATACCTATGTTATGGGTCTACGGCCGTTATATATATATTTAAATTTTACAGTGGGGGGATCCCATGACGTCTACAGACGATGACGTCTACAGACGTCAGATTCTGACGTCTAAAATAGATCCCCTTGCTGTAAGGTTTAAACCATGGCTGCTATTTTCTCCAATCAGGTCACTTTAATTTAGTTTGATGTAGGAACTGCTGTTAAAACGACAGAATCAGGCTAAAATCATCATTTTTATTTTGGCTCCTTGATATGTCCATAATATATCAACATGAGCATAGACTAGATTTGCGTAATTTTGTAAAATTGTGTGTTGCACATTTACCAGTTAAAAGAGAAATAAGGATGAGATTAAATTTCAGACATGCACGTCCAAAAATAAGAAATACAGCAATAACAGATAAACAGGGCTTTCGGTACACTTGTCACGTTGCACAGCAACCCAGAATTTAAAGCATTTTCGCAATTATAGTCTATGGACATGCTCACATATTATGGAAATATCAAGAGCCAAAATACAATTTTGCTTTTTAGCTGAGTTTTTACCTGATTGTATCGCTGATATTTAACCCTTTCAAGCCTGAATTTACCGTTGTCATCTTCATCTACTACAAATCGCGAATTGCTGTCGCAATTCTCGATTTGTAGTGGATGAAGATGACTTGAAGTGGGTGACAAATGAAAAAAAGATATGGTTATTATTATGCTCATATAAAAATAATAGCATCAGGCCATCACTATTAATTAAATTAATATTTTCAGCATCCCACGCACACAAAAATTAGTGGCGATATAATGTGTGCACTCAGAAAAGACAGGCTGTACTGCCTGCAACGTTTCATAAACCTCAGTGACAGAGAGATAGAGCGTGATCGGCCTCAAACAGTCAGTTGTTGAATTTCGAATTTTGTGTCTTGTTGGCAGGCTATCTACGGAGTCGCTATAATGACGCATACTAAGCCGATTTAACGACTTATATGTCGTTATAACGAGATAAAAAAGTATTGTTGTCATGTCGTTTCAACGCTTCCGTAGTATATCCTTTGTGACTGTGGGTTTTTATTTTATCCGTAATGATATGGATTGATGTATTTATAATGTCTGGTATGTAAAAATGCGCACATTTCTGGGCAAATATATGTTTTACTAGCGTTGTTGAGTTGTTTCTTCTTTGTCTGATGTTATGTTGGCATCTCACAGTTTGTAGGAGGGAAGACATGGTAATGAAATATGTGGGTAATTTGTTATTTAAAAGTTTAAAACAAAAGTTTAATAATTGAAGCGTAAACATACTGTAAATTTTTACTTCGTAAAAAGGAGATATGTATGAGGGAGGTAATCAATCGAACATATCATTCTCTTCATTTCTGCTGTTTCAAGTTGTGGTAGTAAAATAATGCTTTAAGTCACTTTTCGGCACTAATGGTTATTAAAGTGACATTGTAATACAACAAAAACATTGCACTGATGACATGAATGATATGAAGTGTGATAAGCTATGGTGGGTTATTGTTTTCCTTCACTCACCCGATAATTTCGATAATTATTTCTGGGTGAAACCCCAGCACTTAAGACCATACGTTATGTGTGGCTTAATAAGTCCGTTATAAATGGTTAAAACAATTTCAGGAGAAACTAAGTTCTTAATCCCATAGATAATCCCTATAATATTTAATATTTTAGAAGCTAATTTGTTTATATGCGAATCCTATTTTAACTCTTACAGCGCCGGAACCGACTTTAATCGTCAAAATCTGACGTCTGTAGACGTCAGATTCTGACGTCTGTAGACGTCAGATTCTGACGACTAAAGTCTGTACCGGCCCTGTAAGAGTGAAAATATTTATAAAGGCTGTAGACCTATAACATAGGTATTCAAATGAATCAGAAAGAGCTAACTAAGACATTTATGATGAAAAAATTGAAAAAAAACACTTTGGTCTCTATGGTTTATGTGATTTCAGCACAATTACCCCTTTAAGCCCTCACGATGCATTAAAGTATCATTTTACATCCATGAAAACAGACTTAATTTTCCAACAACCAAGGGTTTTAGAACGAAACTGGTTTACCAATACATTCCAATTCTCCTAAATTTTTAAACCACATCAAATCTACGGCCGTTAGAAATATTTTAATTCTTTCAGTGCGGGGATCGACTTTATACGTCAGAATCTGACGTCAGATTCTGACGTATAAAGACGGTCCGCGCGCTGAAAGGGTTAAAACGCTGAATTATTTTGAGCCATTAGACAGATATCATATGTCTGGTTGTGAATCTGAGCGGCCCTGATTATCCATGCAAGTAGCATCAACCACTCAGACTCATACTTTTTGATTGATTGATTGATTGATTGATTGAACATACATTATAATTATGTTGTGAGGATCAGTAGACCTGCATTAAGATCAATGTTGATCGCTATCATACAGGCCACCAGTTAAAAAAAACAATAACAAGGATCATCGCGCAATACATCGCTCCTCCGCCCCCCACGGAGAGCTGGTGTCACCGACCACATACAGCGCGATGACATATGTAGCAGCGTGAAAGCAGCACAGAATATAACTTCAAAATAATAGAGCTGCTCTGCCCTGTAAAGCCAAAAGGCAGTATCCGCTTACTTTGGAAGTAAGCAGGCACCGCCTATTGGCCCCACACAGCAGTGCAGGTAATTATTAACATCTTTACTGCTAACCCTTTCAAGCCTGAATTTACCGTTGTCATCTTCATCCACTACAAGCCGCGAATTGCTATCGCAATTCTCGACTTGTAGTGGATGAAGATGAATTAATGTGGGTGAAAAAGCAAAGAAAATTGCCATTTATTGGTAAACCAATTTCATAGAAATTTTTATTCTAAAACCCTTAGTTATTGGGAAATTAAGTTTGTTTTCAGGGATTTAAAATGATGCTTTGATGCATCGTGAAGGCTTAAAGGGTTAAACAAAAAAAGAGAAAGAAAAAACTCGTCTTTACAGTAAGTACGTAAGTAATATGTCTTATTTACGCCACTTTTCGGCCAGTATGGCTCTTCAAAGTGACAATTCTTCCCAGCTAACACAAGACATTGACACAATGACCAGTCAATGTTGGGACGTCGTGGACGCTGTACCAACATTGATCCAACATTAGTTTAGTGTCTTCTGTTTGCTGGGTTAGTATTACAATATGCTATATTGTATAGTAAAAGTGGTGAACTAAAAACCAAACTAATAACAGCACGCTCGCAATAAAATATTCAGCTTAACCTTTTCACTACCATACATGACGGAAATTTCCGTCGTCATTCGTCAATGAACGTAACCATAAAATGACACAAATTTTCGTCAAATATATACTACATTTATGTATTTTTCGTCATTTGAAGCTGGAAATTGCGTTAGCAATTCCAGCTTCAAATGACGAAAAATAGAACTCCTACACCAGTATATCTGGATCCTGGCATGCACCCCGGCCTGGAAGTCAAAGGGTTAACAAAATTGATGGTATTATGATTGTGCTCCTGGGGGCCATTTCACTAACATACACTGATCTTTAGGCAAGAATATCCTTACACTAAAGATCATCCAGTGTTCTGAAGATCTTTGTGTCTGACCGTTTCACTAGCGCGATCTTTACCTTATATCTTGATCTTTATCTCCAAGTGCCATATAATTTATGCACGATCATCATATCGCATGATACACCACAACATCCGTTGTTTTAACCAATCTGCCGGCAGCGGGATGACATCATTGTTTTGTAAACATTCACCGGAGCACGTGAAGTCTACCATAGAATAATGAACCACTACCGGTAGGCCTAGGTTCTTTGTTTATAAATGTAGTTTAGTGTAGAGGTTAGCACCGCTGCCTTTCACGCCAGAGTTCAGGGTTCGGTTCCCGGTCTCGGTGGTTTGAAAAAAACAAAAAAATGTTTCTTCCCCATCCACGTGTGAAAGTCAGTATTATGGGGAGCCTACGTGACCGAGAGGTAGCGTGCTCGGCCTCAGATCGCCAGGGCTCGAATTTCGAGTCCTGTGTCTGGAGGACAGTGTCATCTCAATCATCTCACCATCCTCAGGAGGTTCTCCTGGCCCAGTTTAGCCTATATGTGCACAAAGGTGGCCTAAAGCCCGATTCATTTTCATTTTTGTTTATAAATGTAATTAAGTCAGTCAAGTTTTTCGATAATAACATTAAAGATATATAAAATATAATAATAAATAACGTAATGCAGGGGCGTAGCCAGGATTTGTCAGAGGGAGGTTCGAATTTGTGCTGTAGGCCTAACTCTCCAGCCTGGGAGAGGCTGCCCGACCCGGAGGCGCGGCCATTTAATGGGGTGTGGGGGCATGCCCCCCCGGGAAATTTTGCAATATTATGTGTCTATTGGTGCATTCTGAGGTCATTTGGCACTCAATTTATTAGTTAGCTACAACCGAAAAATGATTTTTTTATAATTTATTTTTATTGATCGGATGGTTGCCAATTTCCGAAATAAAACATGCTAATTTAAAAAATCAGAAAATAAAAGTATAGATCCGGGCCTCCAGCTATGTTATTTTATCGTCCTCATTAATTTTTTCAACCTCATTAACTTTTCCAGAAATTAAACCTTTTTTTTCCATTTTTTTCTACTCGCCCTTCGATCCTCATTAGTTTTTTTTTCATTTAAAACAGATAAAATGATCATAGTGGTCTATGGATAATGATACACCAAATTAACAGCCATTTCCATGAATCTTGAGTTTTGCAAAATGCTGGATAACTTCATCATCAAAGATAACCATGTCATGGTGTAGCCTACGTATGCATAAGAACATGGTATGGCGCTGGGTATGGCGCATATATATAACAAAACTTACTATGTTGCCATTATAACTTTAGTCCATTCAAATTGCACTTTGATCTGGAGAAAATTTTACTTGCAACATAATTTACTTCGATGGGAATCGATTCTCTAGGCATAGATCTATCTATGTAACATAAAAAGTCTACAAAAGTGTGCGTGGGGGGACATAAGGCCTATTTTAAAATAATAATAATAAAATTGCAATTGTTTCTAAATCAAAAAAATGTACTTAAATATAATAAAGTGTAATAATTATTATTATTTACTATCAACAGTTTGTATTTTACAGATCATCGATATTTCTACAGAAGTAACTAGTCCTATGTAGGAGGGTTTGTGTAATTGTAACTGCGGCGGTGGCGGCTTGTGTGAGATATAGTGAGCAGCCTGTCTCTGTGAGTAAATGTTATTGAGAATGAATTGAGCGTTTGAATGAATGGGGTTTCAGGCCACCTTTGTGCACATATAGGCTAAACTGTGCCATGATAAACTCGTGATGATGATGATATGAATCAGATGACACTGCCCTTCAGACACATGATTCCAAATTCGAGCCCTGGTGGTCTGAGGCCTAGCACGCTCACGGAAGCTCCTCACAATATTGAATCATCACGAGTGAGCGGGGAAGAAATGTTTTGTTTCACTTAAATTTGAAGGTCAGAGTGAGGCTCAAACCCGCGATCTCCGACTTTCCAAGAGGCAGCCAGCTTCAACCACTGCACCAGGGCTCCCGCCCAATTGAGCGTTTGAACAGCATCAATAGGACCAATTCTACGTGAAACAACAGCAATAGCATCGGTTATGGCACGATACAGAATTAAGACGAGGCAATGATGAGCAATATCTTGAAAGGGCTACGTCGTCACATTCTTCTGATAATATAAGTACAGCCTACATGGTCTCACCACCCTAAATGAGCCAAAATTCAAGGGTGGGTTGCTACTGACTGAATAATTCGTCAAAAATTACTGCTTTATAAGGTTGTTTCCGCTTCTGGTGAATTAAAAAAAATACAGGAATGCTGTATTTTTGTGGATAAATTGTAAGCACATATTGTTTTCTTTATGTGTGATATGAGGTATAACTGTGTTGTGAGATGTTTGAATGGATATAGTGAGTGAAAAAGGATTTGTGTCTTTTCTGGAAATGGTCGTAGGAATATTTAGTGAATTTCCGGCGATTAGTACCTTTTCATTCACCAGGGGGCGTAGCTGAAAATTTAATTGGTGAGCATATCATTTTCGGACCTTTTTTGAAAATGGACAGCTTAAGCTTTGTTATGGTGCGTCACATTGGAGGGTAGCTAAGGACCGATATGGTGCAATCGGCCTGTAGAATGTCGGCATCATACATGCGTTTCAATGGGATAGGCATTTAGGGTGGTGAGACCATGTGTAAGGGCTAGAGCGAGGCTATGCCAACATAAACATGTGGTCTTTTTTACCAGGTGCTCTTGTTTTTATCAGTTAATTTATAAATATACACCTTTTTCAAATGATACAGAGGATCAAAACATGTTTTTGTTTAAGAAAAACATATATGGAGCTTATATTTCAGGTAATTTCAGCATGACAAGTCACTTTTTTAGTAAAGTTATGAAATTTGTCCATGGTCATGCAGTATTTTTGCAATCCTTTTCTAAACTGTCCATTTGGATTTGTAATACATTGTATAAGAAATCATTACAGCTCCTCCTCCTGTGTTTTAATCGGTCACCTTCTGCATTATTTTATAAATTTACAGCATGTCTAAAAACATTATTGACCCAACAGTTATTTCACATAAGACTAAAACTCCTTATTTGGATAAAATCAAGCGATAATCCAATCGCTCATCATCATCATCAGCATCATCTAGTTGTT
>OZ024915.1:4711345-5068845 GCA_964017125.1 Flabesymbios commensalis
TGAGACTCACACCAGCACAACTACAACAGGTAGGTGTAGCTCTGACGTCAGGAGGGAAAATAACCAAGTGACGTCAATGGGGGTAATCCTCAGGTGACGTCACTAGAGGAATCCCTAGGTGACGTCATACAGGATCCCCTTCTGACGGGGATATAGTGAGGAGACTACACCAGCACAACTACAACAGGGATCCCCTCCCCCCCCCCCTCTGACGCTGATATGATCAAGAAACTGACACAAGAACAACATGGTCCCATCAAACACAAAACATTTGTGCAATATGTAAATATGTATACTATGTGGGACCAACGTCTTCGATTTGGTCCAACATTGTATAAATATTATGCAAATGTTTTGTGTCTGCTGGGAACAGGTACATTGAGCTGAAAGAGGAAATCCTGATTGGCCTGCGTACAAGTTATGATAAGCAAACGTTTGAGTGCAGTGTGGGCAAATCCCAGCAAACACAAAACATTTGTATAACATTTATGCAATGTTGGTCCAACGTCGAAGACGTTGAGCCGGAGTTGTATAAATGTTATACAAATGTTTTGTGTGTACTGGGATTCACTTGAAAAATTGACAATGTATTTTCTTACATGAACGTCTGGATAGGCTCACTCAACTGTCATCGATGGTCATTGCAATCAAAACATGTAGCCCGGTGTGTAAACTATTGGTAAGCTGGTGGTACTACCCTACCTAACGTATCTCTTTCTCTCTCTCCTACTTTAAATTGGGACAAAAATTCTGCATTTCAAATAATGACATGACACAAATCTCAAACAAGGATTTCACCTTTAAAAGAGAATATAATTTTGTACTAGCTTGAATTTGTGGCTTGCTACCGACATATTTATAATTGCAATCTGAACATATACCAATATTAAAAATGTAATGCTGAGGCTTATATCTCTTTCAATATTTACTTTTTTTAAAAGCAAATTCAAATATTGAAAACGGTTACAGATGTGATTAGCACCTGAATCCTTGACCATTCAAGCCTCCACGATGCATCAAAGCATCATTTTGCATCTTTGAAGAATGCCTTGATTTCCTAAAACCTGCGGGTTTTACAACGAAAAGTTTAATAGAACTGTTTCAATAATAACATAATATTTTGTTCATTTGTCACCCACTTCAAGCCATCTTCATCCCCTACAAGTCGAGAATTGCGACAGCAATTCGCGGCTTGTAGTGGATGAAGATGACACTGGTAAATTCAGGCTTGAAAGGGTTAAAGCCCGGAACTAAATTATTCGAATTTGAACAAACTTTAAGTTGTGTTTCGCTGCAAGTGACAGAAAATTACTCATATTTGTTTATTTTGTGACCTTATGGTGGGATGGGGGGTCCCTCGTGCCGACAGTACCTGTAAGTGACCGTCGGAGCCTCTAGTGTGGGGTCACAATGGCGGATGAGGGAATCTGCCCGATCTTCACCATTTCAACTCAAACTTCTTTCCCTGTCGAGTCGACGGTTCCAAACAAATAATAAAACTCTTTCTCCACTTGTCATGTTTATTCGTTTGACATTTGACAACAACAAAGCACAACCTCCGCGCACGGCACGTCCTATCTGACTTAGCGAGAGCGAACTACGGCACGTCCGTAGTCGCCGAGTGTAATGCCTGAAGTGCGGGAAAAATACCAAAGCCGCACGGGTTGCAATTGTGTGCACCCGTCACCAAGGTACGGAAACGAGGCGGTCGTCCACAGCCTCCCGCGTCCGAGAAGCCGGGGATAACCCCCACCTTAACTGAACGAAGTCAGGATCCTACATTACCCCCGGGTGGGTGATAACGTAGGACCCAACTGACGTGTAGGAGACTGCTTCGTGCAAGTAGCAGGGTTGTAAAAATATGTAACCTCTTATAACTAAGCATAGTTTAAAAAATATAGCGAGTGTGGTTACAGCGTGGGTGGTTGAAATCGCAGCATTATACATGAATTGTCCCATCCTCGTAACACCAACTGTGCCTTATGTATGTATTCATTTGCTGCAATCTGCGATCAACCCATTCATTTAATTAACATAGATTTCTATTCGTATTTTAGCAATTAACTTGCTAAAAAAAAAATGTCTTTACATTTATATATCTGTACACAATGCTGCCAGGCCTGGCATATTCATTTACAATTTTAAAACATTGTTAATACGATGCATGCGGTTGGGCCCGCCATAGATGTCATTAGGCGCAACTATGGCGTGAACCATCTGCACAAACGCAGGAGTCTGGATTATTCGTCCGACTCTAGTTTTGCGCACTGTTTGGTCGGTCGAAATTTTTGCTTTGGGACTGTGTCCGATTTTTGACTGCTTCTGACTGCCGTCGACTTTTTCGTTTTAACTCTCGTCCCGTTGGACGTCGGAGTGTCTGCACTACCAGTTCTAGGTGGACCCTGTGGATTCCTACTAGATGTCCTGGTAGCCGTCGATCTCCGTGGTTTGTTTAGCGTAGTACGCTGTATGTTCGTACCTGTCTCGGGCACGTGCCCTACCACAGGTTTCAAAATACTTTTGCGATTTGGTCGCAAAAAGACATGATTACATGTATCGAACGATGTGCAGTGGAACTAGTTGTTCCACGAAATATCACGTGTGGGACATGACCAGCTAGTTGCTGGCGCGCCAAACGCAAAAGTCGCCCTCTTGCGTTGGCAAAACATTAAAAACATTAAAGTTAAAAAACGCACATGTCTGCGTCAGATCACCGAACGTGCGGTGAAACGAAATAGACCTATGCATTATGGTAAAAGTCGGTAGCGATTTATCGTAAAAGTCGGAGGTGATATGAAGTACGGAAATATACAATCTGGAATTAATAAAAAAATTCACTATTATTAAAAAATTCAATATGGAGTTGAATAATAAGTGATCTGAGAAAAAATGCAGGTAATTATAATTAAAATGGCTGCTGAAATCGTAGAATGTTCTGAAGTCGATGCAGATCTGGTTATTTGCTGTGCCGTACCAGTGAATGTACTGCTGATGCTGATTGCCAGCCGTGTCGGCTGAGGCAGACAATCACGTTTATAAAGTCTGTCGGCTGTGCTGTTGAATGCGTTGTGCATAAGTTTATACGGCACACACTGTGTGCTGTGTTGTAGATAGGACCGTATTTGAGCAGCGCCGCATGACGCGTGGACGGCACGGCACCTGTGACGGTCACGCTGAAAGGTCAGCCCACATCACACATGCTGATTCGAGCCACGAAACTGTCAGCATTAATAAACCTGTTAAATCAGGTTACGTTACATAATTCATATCAAATTGAAATCGTTTATTTGATAAAGTCATTTAAATAATGAAGCACTCAGTCTGCGACCTATTTGGCTAGCTGTGCAGGCCTGAGCGAGTATAAAAATGTCATATATGTGAACAATGCCAAACTGTAATTGGCCGTCGTTAATATTATTTTCAATCACTTTGTTGAAGTGACATAGGTCTACCTCCACCGTGTCGGTGGCTAGCCTCCATATTGCTGGCGCACACCCCAGGCCTTTGGCCAGGGTATGCGGTCGCCACTCTCCGTGGCCTATGTCTGTGACGTGCCGTGCGCGGGGTAGTTGCCGTCTAAATCAGATGAAAAATGTCTGTAATCTGCTGAATCTTAGAAATGTAGACTGTAGAAAATGTTCATGCTATGTCGCATGTTGCGAGAAACAGGGGTTGCAGATTAGTTGAAAATACGTTGCTGAGGTTGCACCTAAATGCTGTGCACTAATTCACAAAGGTATTTATTGATTGAAGTGAAAACTGAAGGTCTATATTTGACATAAAACGTTTTCACCTATTCACACACATGCATAATGGTATAGTGAAAACCGTAGGTCGAAATGGTACATAAAAAAATAATATGCCAGATACAATTGTGACATGCTATGCTAAGCTAGGATAATAGTATTTTGTAAATCGACCTGGGTGAAAAAAAAAAAAATTCACGCAAGTCGAAAAACACATTCAAATATTTGCAATGTTTCGCAATAGCGCAACTGTCCAATCGAATATTTCTGTATTTATGAAAATTGAAACTTCAGAAATAAACTATCGTGAGAAAATTTTGTTCTCAAACTGATAGACTAAATGTGACTGCGAAGAAAAACAGTTACATTTATGATTTTAGAATAATATTTAAAACTAGACTGATAGTAGTCTATGCTGATTAATGATATAGTATATCATTTCGCTGAAAAATGATGTCTGTGATGAACATTCCACGTTTTCTTTTTTTATAATGGTACGTTCATCACCGAGTCATTCTCATAAACGTCCGAATCAATCGCTCGCATTGATTCATTGATTGACGTATAAACCGACTGTCTTCGTAGCGGTTGCGTTTATGTCGTCTGTGGTGGGTGTGTGTATGATGTATTGTCGGTGCTTACAACCTGTGCGGCAGGCAGCATGTGGCTTACAGTCTGTGACGGCATGCTTGGAACGGTGTGTACATAGTATATGATCAGCATCCCCGTCTGGCCTCACATTAGCATATTCATTACCTACTGCGTGCCCAAATAAGGCGCTAAATAGGCTAGAACGATTACAAACACTGAAGGGCGTTTCAAAGTGAACAAAAATCTCACACAATTAGTCGTACAATTTTGTTTTCGAAACAACTTATTTATATTTCCTCTCCTTCAATCATTTTGAAAAAGGAAATTTATAAACAATTTAAAATAAAAAACTTTTACAACCAGTCCGTGTAAAATTTTGCACAGGTGAGAAATGATCTCCACCAAATCAAAATGGCGGCCTAATTTATGCTAATGTGATGTGGCGACACAGGTTCACTGTCCAAATGCATGCCGGTTATGGCGGAGCACGTGGGTGCCCACGACGGGCGATCAGCTAAGTGAGGGACACCAGTGTCCAAAATGGCACACACCTACCACATACATGTACAATATTCAGCATTCTCTGAAATAACATATGATAATAGTACAAAATATTGACCTACGGTCCTGGGAATATTTTAAACAGACCAAATAAGACCGTTTATTGACATTCATTTAGGGAAACAATTTATTTTGGCCCTAAACCTATTAAAGGTTACCCGAGTCGAAGCGATATTTCTAATTTCTGTCGATTTTGCTGAAAAAATCGTAAAAATGACGAGACTTCGTCTATGGACTTTAAGATCGAGTCACCCAATTATGGTAATCAACGATAAAAATTGAGCTACTGAAAATACCCACTTCCTACTCGCCTACAGTGGCATTAATAGGATGAAGGCATTAAACAAACTCTTACATTTAACAAATGATAGACTAAGTCTATGAGAATAATTTTCTGGATTCTTCTAGAGAAACCGACATGGTCGCCATCTTGAAACGGCGCCAAACACGTGGGATTTTGTCCAGAATTCAGAAATTTACGCCGTTTTCGACGTAAAGAAACGTGCTTCTCCTCTGATAACTCTTTTTGACTAATTTAAACTGGCATATAAATAATGACCTACAGTTTTCACGTACCTGATGAAAAAAATGCTATTGATTTTTTTCAAAAAATCCCTTAAAATTAATCAAAACTATCCTTGAAAACAGTGGTTTTCAACTGGCGTCTAGGTGAAAACACTGTTGCGTAGACGATCAGTCGTCAGGGGTCACCAGTATGGTGGGATGGGGGGCCCTCGTGCCGAAAGTACCTGTAAGTGACCGTCGGAGCCTCTAGTGTGGGGTCACAATGGTGGACGAGGGAATCTGCCAGATCTTCACCATTTCAACTCAAACTTCCTTCCCCGTCGAGTCGACGGTTCCAAACAAATCATAAAACTCTTTCTCCACTTGTCATGTTTATTCGTTTGACATTTGGCAACAACAAAGCACAACCTCCGCGCACGGCACGTCCTATCTGACTTAGCGAGAGCGAACTACGGCACGTCCGTAGTCGCCGAGTGTAACCCCTGAAGTGCGGGAAAAATACCAAAGCCGCACGGGTTGCAATTGTGTGCACCCGTCACCAAGGTACGAAAACGAGGCGGTCGTCCACAGCCTCCCGCGTCCGAGAAGCCGGGGATAACCGACACCTTAACTGAACGAAGTCAGGATCCTACAACCTAACATTTGCAACTCTTGATGTTTAAACACACAGTTAGTACATTTTGACTATTTGAAAATGCTCCATCGGTTTAACTCCTTTTCACATGTTAGGATTCTCTTTATCTGACTATGTAAATGTAGATATCCCATGTGATTCGATCTAATAGAGTTTTGACCCTGTTATCTGTGGTTGTAGGACATAGAGATGAATCTAACAGAAGTGGAGGAAGCTCTACAGCAGATTAATGGCCACCTGGTGACTAAGAAGGAACTACAATATATATACCATGTATGTATGACACGAGGCGTTGAGCCAATGTTGGCTTATTGTTGGGCCAGCGTCGCAGACGTTGGCCCAACAATAATACAACATTGGTTCAGCAGACATCCGATATTCATCACTTAACCCATGTCCACGGGTTCGAGCCTGATCGTGGACGAAATGTTATTTACACAAGTGTCTATCCTGAGTTTGATTTTTCAGTACCGTGAATTATTCCCTTCAGGTAGGCCTACTGTCACTATGCAATTAACCCTAGCAGCGCGGGTATCGATTTAGACGTCATAATCTGGCATCTAAAGTCAAGCCCCGCACTAAAAAAGTAAAATATTTCTCATGGTCGTACCCCCTTAACATAGGTCCACTTTAAGTGACTGAACATGATATTGATTTGTGCGAATGATTAATTATCAAATACAGTATTTTATCATTGCGAGACGAAGACGCAAACTAGAGCGCGAAAATGATAAAATTGAATCCACTATTTATCATTGCCAAAATACACCAGCGCGAAGACTCACGCAAACTAGAGCTCGAAAATGATATAATTGAATCCACTATTTATCATTGCCAAAATACACCAACGCGAAGACTCACGCAAACTGAAGTCGATCCCCACACTAAAAAAGTAAAATATTTCTCATGGTCGTAGACCCATGACATAGGTATTCAATCCACTACTTTAAGTGACTGAAAATTATATTTATTTATTGCGAACGATTAATTATCAAATACAGTATTTGATCATTGCCAAACTACACCAAGACGAAGACTCACGCAAACTAGGGCGCGAAAATGATATAATTAAATCCACTATTTATCATTGCCAAAATACACCAACGCGAAGACTCACGCAAAAACTTTAAAACTGGTTTGATTTCTTTAGCGTTCAGGCAAATTTTGTATGAAAAATACAATAAACGTCACATTTCGCGTGTGTTTGCGCTGGTAGAATTATGTTTCGCGCTTTATTAAAAAAAAATATATATATTCTAGAGGGACGATATATATTGCATAAGTAACATATTTTTTTCACCTTGGAAATGTAAGGGTCTATCAGCCATTTTACAGTGTGGTAGATATGCCCTTTCTGTTCTAAGGGGGAGATATACCTTGTTTATTTTTTACAGATTCTTGATTTACCTGGTCGACGTCGGATTAACGTACAGCTATTCTCTGTAGTTGCCGCCATGTCAGAAAAAGTAGCTCAGCTACAGTAAGTGCTGCAGCTACATTATCATCTTTATAATAAATAAATATGTATTTACTTTATTATCAGAGACCCACGCACTAAACCTATATATGGCCACTATGTTTTTTTCTCTGTTTTAGATGAGCGCGCGCATTAGATTTAGGCTGCGCATTACCAAAAAAAACATGTGTTTTTTCTCTGCCCAGCGCGCGCATTAGATTGTTGCCGATTTCGGAAAAATCAGTCAATTTGGTAGAGAAAAAAAAAACATTCCGAAAAAAACAAATTTATTTCGAGAGATAAAACACATTTTTTCCAGCTATGTTTTTTTTTAACTCTATCAATCAAAATGAACACAACATTGATTCAGTTAATGATATGGCGGAATAAGGAAAGTACGTGTTATAAATATAAAGTGATTGATTATTAGCCTTGAGACTCTTATCTATCCCAGCAAACAATGTTGGTTCAATGTTGGACCACCGTCCGCAACGCTGGCCCAACAGTGAACCAACAAGTTAGGCTAGATATAGAGACGAAATTCCTGATCTCTAATTATTGACAAAAATAAGAAATACGGGATTTTCGTCTCTATATCTAGCCTAACTGGTAAGTGCGCATCACAAAAATTAAAAAAAAAAATTTGCAGTTCTAGTCTATGGACATTATACATCATATGGTCATATTAAGAAGCCAAAATAAAATCACCGATTTTTTTTATGATTTTAGACCTGGGCATGTCTGTTTAATTTGTTTCCCGAATTAATAATTACATTCGTGAATAATTTCGCCAGCGTTGCTGATTTGATAAATAAAAGAATGCCTTTTATACTCGATAGTTGAGTATGCTTCAATTATAGATTTGTGTTATTTATGATCCGCATCGCCTGTCATTGTCAAACGCAAATCAATAAGATAACAAACACGGTATGTAGTTTGACTTCTAATTTACGAGCTTCTAATTCTAATTCTAAGAGTACATGTATTAGAGACGTAAATTAGCATTAATGACATCTGACATATTTTATGTTTAAATCATTCTTACAAAAAAACATCCCATTTATCATTACTTGATTACTTGATCTTCCAGTTAAATATTATTTACAAAATATGTATGCAAACACATCTCATTTAAAATATGACATGTAAACACGATCGTGCTATTTGTAAAATATATTTCCAAAGTATACATACCAGCACTTATTATTTAAAACACGAGGTTGCTTTTTCTCACATGCAAACACTTATTATTTATGGAGTATTTTTAAATAATTTCATTATGCCATGGACCATAGAATACCATTCGAAATACAAATGTATGTGACATTTGTGAGGATTTTACAAATAATTGCTTTTATGTATAATTATATCAGTAAACTCAGCTAGGCCAACATTGGCGTAATGCTGGCTCACAGTCTGCGACGTTGGCCCAGCAATAAAACAACATTGGTTCAATGTTTCGTCCCCAGCAGACACTATATGCTGACCCTACATTTGTATAATGTTGGCCCACCGTCTACGACGTTGGCCCAGCATTACCCCAACATTGGCTTAGCGTGTAATTTTACCTGGCGTATTCATTCAATATGTATCTTATCTGAATGTATATTTATCAGATGCTGAACGGAGAGAGGTTATAGATGGAGGGGGATTAATATGTAGTGTCGGAGTGGAATCGATCATGAGGGAGGCCTGGGTGCTACTTGAAAGATAGGCCTCCTTTTCCAATTACCCCTGTTGCATATAATACCACACACCAGCCGCCTAAGATAAACCCGAATACCGAAAATAAATTATCTTCGCATATTATATTACGCATAAACACAAAATGAAAATAAAAGAAGAAGAATTGAGCTGTTCGTACAAATGTATGTAGACGGCGGAAATTGGTTAATGCAAAATAGCCAATGGCTTATAATGTTGATACCCTGTGTAAATATGTTTGAAAAAATAAATAATAAGTAAATAAACTGGTTTTCATGATAAACGAGCATAGACACTGATAGAGGTGGACAGTTACAATCTAAACGAATTTCATTTCCGCACTCATTGCCTGGAGGCCTGTCTCCACCTCACCACATGCATTTCAGTATAGGATAAAGCCCGAGGAACTCTACATTCTTAGCTGTGGAAAAGACCGAGGCCGAAGGCTGGGATTTTTTCCACAGCTAAGAATGTAGAGCTCCGAGGGTTTTAACTGACTTAAAACACATCCAACCATAATGAGGATCCCCCATAATCAACAGCTCGGTCACACCTGACTGATTATTCTGTGAAACTGAATGACCTCGACCTCCTTTGTTTTCACCAAGCTGACTAATACAATGAAGTATGGGGGAGGGTTCTTATTTAACCTTGTTTTCACCGAGTGATGTCACTGCGTTTCACAGAATGGAGTAGGGGGGGGGTGTTATATAACCTTGTTTTCACCGAGTGACATCACTGCGTTTCACAGAATAGCACAACAGGCCTACCACGAAAATTGATCAACAATAACTCTCCATTCCCGGATTAGAATGTAGTGGTCGGACAAAGCAAATAATGTTGTGGTGTGTTTTAACCCTTTAACCGCTGGTGTCGCATATATTCGGGGTTTTCATCTTTTATTAGCACATTAACTACCACCTATTAAAGATAAAATATGACCTCAATCAGCAATATTTGAAAACAGTTGACCTCCATTTTGTCAAATCTGAATAATTTTCACTCGCTTGAAGTTGTGGATCGCGTCAGCGAGACGCAACTTCAAGTGGGTGAAAATTCCGATTTTTTAATTTGGCGGTTAAAAAGTTAAGGAGTTGACATCATCTGATTCCAGTATTAACATTAACCATTTGCTGATCAAGACTATAGGCGTTTTTAGAGATATATAAACGGTGTCCATTTGAGTGCGATATGGGTAATACAGCACTCGTCCAATGAATATGGTGTGAGCCTTTAGGCGAACACCTTATTCATTGGACGAGTGCTGTATTTTCCATATCGCACGGAAAATGAGCAGTGTTTGTATTTTCTCACACGATCAAGTCACATATGATATAATTGCCATAGATTGCAGTTGAAACTACAGCTAGAGTGCGATATGGGCTGATACCGATATACGTCTCATAGTGAAAATCACCCCACAGAGTGTGATAATCTGTTTTATTAGCCGATTAAAAAAAACTGTTATTGGACATGAAATGACTTTTCAGACATCAAGATTTCTAAATGTTTGGTCTCAAATTAAACAAATATGAGTAATTTTCAACCACTCGAGGTTGTGGATCGCGGTTAGCGAGACACAACCTCATATGTGCTAAAATGAACTGCTGTAGATCTGGTAATATTCGCGAAGTTTTATTTTCGCGATGAGGACAATCGTGAATTCAAGAATCTCGCGATAGCTATTATTATAATAGCGCAACTAAGGAAAAATGAAAATTCGCGAATTCTAAACTTTGTGAAAAGTGTAAAAATTCGTCATTCGCAATAATTTAAACACGTAAAAATTATCGGATCTACAGTATAATGTACTAAAATGTATAAAAACGTGCGAAATATACTAATGAATAAAAACGTGCAAAATATACTAAATATACTATAATAAATTTATTGAAATGCTAGCATTTAAATGAAATTTTCAGCCACTTGAAGTTGTCGGTCGCGGAAGCGAGACAAAACGTCAAGCGGCTGAAAATTTAAATTATTTAATTTAGTGCTTTAGGTTAAAGCAGTTTTCAGAGGAAAACAAAGGTCACTGAGATCAATCTAATAATTTGTGGCGCATGGTGCGTTAAGAAAAAAATACCAATTAATGAGATAATTATTTTCCATAAGTGTATGTGTATTTGAGAACTGCTACAATGCGGGATCTACTGAATTAGTGTGGATTTTATTATAATTTGAATCACATGGGGGATGTAAAGTCTCTGAACATGTCTGAGCCTGTCAATAAATCAGGTTATTGATCACTATATCTAATTTATAAGTCCGGCCCACATATTTCACATAAAGTGTCACTGTGACCAGACTTTGACGGATAGAACTATCTAACCCAATAATAGCACTATTATTCGTACGGTTATCGTAGTGTGCTGAAATCCTTCATCAAATTGTAATTACTGGCCTTTTAAAGAGCTTGTGCGATCGCTGTACGAGCAAACATTCGTACGACGCTCGTGCGTAAGGGGATGGTGAGACAACAGTGACAACAGATGTTTGTGACACTACTAATTAAACAGCAATCTTATCAACCTCGTTAAAAAACATACGTCAAAAAACATACGAACTGAAAGTTCTACTACTCGGGCGTACGATCCTTTGCGACCCATCGTGTAACATAAATGCGAACAGATCTCTCAACAGAGGTGTGTTAACTCATCCATCGCAAGACAAATATTGTGCATGTGCCCATGGGCGTTGTATGAGCCATTTGACGTAGAAGGTTAACCTTGTATTTATGAAGTGTTATATGAGCTATTTGATCTTCTTGAAAGGTAACCTGCATTATGTTGTGCTGTAGGCGCTATATGACCTTCTTGAAGTTTAACCTTGTTTTTTCCCCTGTAGGAGCTATTTGACCTTTAAGAAGGTTAACCTGTGTTATAATGTGTTGTAGAAGTTGCTTGACCTTCTTGAAGGTCAACTTGTATCATGTTATCCTCTAGGCGCTATTTGACCTTCTAGAAGGTTAACCTCTATTATGTTATGACGTAGGCGCTATTTAAGGCTTAACCTCTATTATGTTGTGTTGTAGAAGTTGTTTGACCTTCTTGAAGGTCAACTTGTATCATGTTATGCTCTAGGCGCTATTTGACCTTCTAGAAGGTTAACCTCTATTATGTTATGATGTAGGCGCTATTTGAGGCTTAACCTCTATTATGTTGTGTTGTAGGAGTTGTTTGACCTTCTTCAAGGTCAACTTGTATCATGTTATCCTCTAGGCGCTATTTGACCTTCTAGAAGGTTAACCTCTATTATGTTATGATGTAGGCGCTATTTGAGGCTTAACCTCTACTATGTTGTGTTGTAGAAGTTGTTTGACCTTCTTCAAGGTCAACTTGTATCATGTTATCCTCTAGGCGCTATTTGACCTTCTAGAAGGTTAACCTCTATTATGTTATGATGTAGGCGCTATTTGAGGCTTAACCTCTACTATGTTGTGTTGTAGAAGTTGTTTGACCTTCTTCAAGGTCAACTTGTATCATGTTATCCTCTAGGCCCTTTTTGACCTTCTAGAAGGTTAACCTCTATTATGTTATGATGTAGGCGCTATTTGAGGCTTAACCTCTATTATGTTGTGTTGTAGAAGTTGTTTGACCTTCTTCAAGGTCAACTTGTATCATGTTATCCTCTAGGCGCTATTTGACCTTCTAGAAGACTAACCCCTATTATGTTATGATGTAGGCGCTATTTAAGGCTTAACCTCTATTATGTTGTGTTGTAGGAGTTGCTTGACCTTCTTCAAGGTCAACTTGTATCATGTTATCCTCTAGGCGTTATTTGACCTTCTAGAAGATTAACCCCTATTATGTTATGATGTAGGCGCTATTTGACCTTCTAGAAGATTAACCCCTATTATGTTATGATGTAGGCGCTATTTAAGGCTTAACCTCTATTATCTTGTGTTGTAGGAGTTGCTTGACCTTCTTCAAGGTCAACTTGTATCATGTTATCCTCTAGGCGTTATTTGACCTTCTAGAAGATTAACCCCTATTATGTTATCCTCTAGGCGCTATTTGACCTTCTAGAAGGTTAACCTCTATTATGTTATGATGTAGGCGCTATTTGAGGCTTAACCTCTACTATGTTGTGTTGTAGAAGTTGTTTGACCTTCTTCAAGGTCAACTTGTATCATGTTATGCTCTAGGCGCTATTTGACCTTCTAGAAGGTTTACCTCTATTATGTTATGATGTAAGCGCTATTTGAAGCTTAACCTCTATTATGTTGTGTTGTAGGAGTTGCTTGACCTTCTTCAAGGTCAACTTGTATCATGTTATCCTCTAGGCGCTATTTGACCTTCTAGAAGATTAACCCCTATTATGTTATGATGTAGGCGCTATTTAAGGCTTAACCTCTATTATGTTGTGTTGTAGGAGTTGCTTGACCTTCTTCAAGGTCAACTTGTATCATGTTATCCTCTAGGCGTTATTTGACCTTCTAGAAGATTAACCCCTATTATGTTATGATGTAGGCGCTATTTGACCTTCAAGAAGCTTAACCTCTATTATGTTGTGTTGTAGGAGTTGCTTGACCTTCTTCAAGGTCAACCTGTATCATGTTATTTTGTAGGCGCTATGTGACCTTGTGGAAGGTTAACTTCTATGTTGTGTTGTAGGAGTTGTTTGACCTTCTTGAAGGTGACGATAAAGTGACGATAAGCTAAAGCCCTCCAGGTGGAGCTTGAGGCTGGAGGTCTGACACCTGAACACACTGACATAGTGAGTATAGAACACACTGACATAGTGAGTATAGAACACACAGACATAGTGAGCATAGAACACATTGACATAGTGAGTATAGAACGCACTGCCATAGTGAGTATAGAACACACTGACATAGTGAGTATAGAACACACTGACATAGTGAGTATAAAACACACTGACATAGTGAGTATAGAACACATTGACATAGTGAGTATAGAACGCACTGACATAGTGAGTATAGAACACACTGACATAGTGAGTATAGAACACACTGACATAGTGAGTATAGAACACACTGACATAGTGAGTATAGAACGCACTGACATAGTGAGTATAGAACACACTGACATAGTGTGTATAGAACCCACTGACATAGTGAGTATAGAACCCACTGACATAGTGAGTATAGAACACACTGACATAGTGAGTATAGAACACACTGCCATAGTGAGAACACACTGACATAGTGAGTATAGAACACACTGACATAGTGAGCATAGAACACACTGATATAGTGAGTATAGAACACACTGACATAGTGAGTATAGAACACACTGACATAGTGAGCATAGAACACACTGATATAGTGAGTATAGAACACACTGACATAGTGAGAACACACTGACATAGTGAGTATAGAACACACTGACATAGTGAGCATAGAACACACTGATATAGTGAGCATAGAACACACTGACATAGTGAGAACACACTGACATAGTGCGTATAGAACACACTGACATAGTAAGTATAGAACATACTGACATAGTGAGTATAGAACACACTGACATAGTGAGAATAAAACACACTGACATAGTGAGTATAGAACATACTGACATAGTGAGAACACACTGACATAGTGAGTATAGAACACACTGACATAGTGAGCATAGAACACATTGACATAGTGAGTATAGAACACACTGACATAGTGAGTATAGAACACACTGACATAGTGAGTATAGAACCCACTGACATAGTGAGTATAGAACCCACTGACATAGTGAGTATAGAACACACTGACATAGTGAGTATAGAACCCACTGACATAGTGAGTATAGAACACATTGACATAGTGAGTATAGAACACACGGACATAGTGAGAACACACTGACATAGTGAGTATAGAACACACTGACATAGTGAGCATAGAACACACTGACATAGTGAGTATAGAACGCACTGACATAGTGAGTATAGAACACACTGACATAGTGAGTATAGAACGCACTGACATAGTGAGTATAGAACACACTGACATAGTGAGTATAGAACACACTGACATAGTGAGTATAGAACACACTGACATAGTGAGTATAGAACACATTGACATAGTGAGTATATAACACACTGACATAGTGAGTATAGAACACACTGACATAGTGAGAACACACTGACATAGTGAGTATAGAACACACTGACATAGTGAGCATAGAACACACTGATATAGTGAGTATAGAACACACTGACATAGTGAGAACACACTGACATAGTGAGTATAGAACACACTGACATAGTGCGTATAGAACACACTGACATAGTAAGTATAGAACATACTGACATAGTGAGTATAGAACACACTGACATAGTGAGAATAAAACACACTGACATAGTGAGTATAGAACATACTGACATAGTGAGAACACACTGACATAGTGAGTATAGAACACACTGACATAGTGAGCATAGAACACATTGACATAGTGAGTATAGAACACACTGACATAGTGAGTATAGAACACACTGACATAGTGAGTATAGAACCCACTGACATAGTGAGTATAGAACCCACTGACATAGTGAGTATAGAACACACTGACATAGTGAGTATAGAACCCACTGACATAGTGAGTATAGAACACATTGACATAGTGAGTATAGAACACACTGACATAGTGAGAACACACTGACATAGTGAGTATAGAACACACTGACATAGTGAGCATAGAACACACTGACATAGTGAGTATAGAACCCACTGACATAGTGAGTATAGAACACACTGACATAGTGAGTATAGAACCCACTGACATAGTGAGTATAGAACCCACTGACATAGTGAGTATAGAACACACTGACATAGTGAGTATAGAACACACTGACATAGTGAGAACAAACTGACATAGTGAGTATAGAACACACTGACATAGTGAGCATAGAACACACTGACATAGTGAGTATAGAACCCACTGACATAGTGAGTATAGAACACACTGACATAGTGAGTATAGAACACACTGACATAGTGAGCATAGAACACATTGACATAGTGAGTATGGAACACACTGACATAGTGAGAACACACTGACATAGTGAGTATAGAACA
Organism: Flabesymbios commensalis; assembly: GCA_964017125.1. Lineage (NCBI taxonomy): Eukaryota > Metazoa > Annelida > Polychaeta > Terebellida > Flabelligeridae > Flabesymbios > Flabesymbios commensalis. The sequence goes on from OZ024915.1 coordinate 4,727,593, forward strand.
CACTGACATAGTGAGCATAGAACACACTGACATAGTGAGTATAAAACACACTGACATAGTGAGTATAGAACACACTGACATAGTGAGTATAGAACACATTGACATAGTGAGTATAGAACACACTGACATAGTGAGTATAGAACACATTGACATAGTGAGTATAGAACACACTGACATAGTGAGTATAGAACCCACTGACATAGTGAGTATAGAACACACTGACATAGTGAGAACACACTGACATAGTGAGTATAGAACACACTGACATAGTGAGTATAGAACCCACTGACATAGTGAGTATAGAACCCACTGACATAGTGAGTATAGAACACATTGACATAGTGAGTATAGAACACACTGACATAGTGAGAACACACTGACATAGTGAGTATAGAACACACTGACATAGTGAGCATAGAACACATTGACATAGTGAGTATAGAACACACTGACATAATGAGTATAAAACACACTGACATAGTGAGTATAGAACACACTGACATAGTGAGTATAGAACACACTGACATAGTGAGTATAGAACACACTGACATAGTGAGTATAGAACACACTGACATAGTGAGTATAGAACACACTGACATAGTGAGCATAGAACACATTGACATAGTGAGTATAGAACACACTGACATAGTGAGTATAGAACACACTGACATAGTGAGTATAGAACACATTGACATAGTGAGTATAGAACACACTGACATAGTGAGTATAGAACCCACTGACATAGTGAGTATAGAACACACAGACATAGTGAGTATAGAACCCACTGACATAGTGAGTATAGAACCCACTGACATAGTGAGTATAGAACACACTGACATAGTGAGTATACAACACACTGACATAGTGAGAACACACTGACATAGTGAGTATAGAACACACTGACATAGTGAGCATAGAACACATTGACATAGTGAGTATAGAACACATTGACATAGTGAGTATAGAACACACTGACATAGTGAGTATAGAACATACTGACATAGTGAGTATAGAACCCACTGACATAGTGAGTATAGAACACACTGACATAGTGAGTATAGAACACACTGACATAGTGAGTATAGAACACACTGACATAGTGAGTATAGAACACACTGACATAGTGAGTATAGAACACACTGACATAGTGAGTATAGAACACACTGACATAGTGAGAACACACTGACATAGTGAGTATAGAACACACTGACATAGTGAGTATAGAACATACTGACATAGTGAGTATAGAACACACTGACATAGTGAGTATAGAACACACTGACATAGTGAGTATAGAACACACTGACATAGTGAGTATAGAACACACTGACATAGTGAGTATAGAACACACTGACATAGTGAGCATAGAACACATTGACATAGTGAGTATAGAACACACTGACATAGTGAGTATAGAACACACTGACATAGTGAGTATAGAACACACTGACATAGTGAGTATAGAACCCACTGACATAGTGAGTATAGAACACACTGACATAGTGAGTATATAACACACTGCCATAGTGAGAACACACTGACATAGTGAGTATAAAACACACTGACATAGTGAGTATAGAACACACTGACATAGTGAGTATAGAACACATTGACATAGTGAGTATAGAACACACTGACATAGTGAGTATAGAACACACTGACATAGTGAGTATAGAACACACTGACATAGTGAGTATAGAACACACTGACATAGTGAGTATAGAACACACTGACATAGTGAGAACTCACTGATATAGTGAGAACACACTGACATAGTGAGAACACACTGACATAGTGAGAACACACTGACATAGTGAGTATAGAACACACTGACATAGTGAGTATAGAACACACTGACATAGTGAGTATAGAACCCACTGATATAGTGAGTATAGAACACACTGACATAGTGAGTATAGAACACACTGACATAGTGAGAACACACTGACATAGTGAGCATAGAACACACTGACATAGTAAGTATATAACACACTGACATAGTGAGTATAGAACACACTGACATAGTGAGTATAGAACACATTGACATAGTAAGTATAGAACATACTGACATAGGGAGTATAGAACACACTGACATAGTGAGTATAGTACACATTGACATAGTGAGTATATAACACACTGACATAGTGAGTATAGAACACACTGACATAGTGAGAACACACTGACATAGTGAGTATAGAACACACTGACATAGTGAGCATAGAACACACTGATATAGTGAGTATAGAACACACTGACATAGTGAGAACACACTGACATAGTGAGTATAGAACACACTGACATAGTGCGTATAGAACACTCTGACATAGTAAGTATAGAACACACTGACATAGTGAGAATAAAACACACTGACATAGTGAGTATAGAACATACTGACATAGTGAGAACACACTGACATAGTGAGTATAGAACACACTGACATAGTGAGCATAGAACACATTGACATAGTGAGTATAGAACACACTGACATAGTGAGTATAGAACACACTGACATAGTGAGTATAGAACCCACTGACATAGTGAGTATAGAACCCACTGACATAGTGAGTATAGAACACACTGACATAGTGAGTATAGAACCCACTGACATAGTGAGTATAGAACACATTGACATAGTGAGTATAGAACACACTGACATAGTGAGAACACACTGACATAGTGAGTATAGAACACACTGACATAGTGAGCATAGAACACACTGACATAGTGAGTATAGAACCCACTGACATAGTGAGTATAGAACACACTGACATAGTGAGTATAGAACCCACTGACATAGTGAGTATAGAACCCACTGACATAGTGAGTATAGAACACACTGACATAGTGAGTATAGAACACACTGACATAGTGAGAACAAACTGACATAGTGAGTATAGAACACACTGACATAGTGAGCATAGAACACACTGACATAGTGAGTATAGAACCCACTGACATAGTGAGTATAGAACACACTGACATAGTGAGTATAGAACACACTGACATAGTGAGCATAGAACACATTGACATAGTGAGTATAGAACACACTGACATAGTGAGAACACACTGACATAGTGAGTATAGAACACACTGACATAGTGAGCATAGAACACATTGACATAGTGAGTATAGAACACACTGACATAGTGAGTATAAAACACACTGACATAGTGAGTATAGAACACACTGACATAGTGAGTATAGAACACATTGACATAGTGAGTATAGAACACACTGACATAGTGAGTATAGAACACATTGACATAGTGAGTATAGAACACACTGACATAGTGAGTATAGAACCCACTGACATAGTGAGTATAGAACACACTGACATAGTGAGAACACACTGACATAGTGAGTATAGAACACACTGAGATAGTGAGTATAGAACCCACTGACATAGTGAGTATAGAACCCACTGACATAGTGAGTATAGAACACATTGACATAGTGAGTATAGAACACACTGACATAGTGAGAACACACTGACATAGTGAGTATAGAACACACTGACATAGTGAGCATAGAACACATTGACATAGTGAGTATAGAACACACTGACATAATGAGTATAAAACACACTGACATAGTGAGTATAGAACACACTGACATAGTGAGTATAGAACACACTGACATAGTGAGTATAGAACACACTGACATAGTGAGTATAGAACACACTGACATAGTGAGTATAGAACACACTGACATAGTGAGCATAGAACACATTGACATAGTGAGTATAGAACACACTGACATAGTGAGTATAGAACACACTGACATAGTGAGTATAGAACACATTGACATAGTGAGTATAGAACACACTGACATAGTGAGTATAGAACCCACTGACATAGTGAGTATAGAACACACTGACATAGTGAGTATAGAACCCACTGACATAGTGAGTATAGAACCCACTGACATAGTGAGTATAGAACACACTGACATAGTGAGAACACACTGACATAGTGAGAACACACTGACATAGTGAGTATAGAACACACTGCAATAGTGAGCATAGAACACATTGACATAGTGAGTATAGAACACATTGACATAGTGAGTATAGAACACACTGACATAGTGAGTATAGAACATACTGACATAGTGAGTATAGAACCCACTGACATAGTGAGTATAGAACACACTGACATAGTGAGTATAGAACACACTGACATAGTGAGTATAGAACACACTGACATAGTGAGTATAGAACACACTGACATAGTGAGTATAGAACACACTGACATAGTGAGTATAGAACACACTGACATAGTGAGAACACACTGACATAGTGAGTATAGAACACACTGACATAGTGAGTATAGAACATACTGACATAGTGAGTATAGAACACACTGACATAGTGAGTATAGAACACACTGACATAGTGAGTATAGAACACACTGACATAGTGAGTATAGAACACACTGACATAGTGAGTATAGAACACACTGACATAGTGAGCATAGAACACATTGACATAGTGAGTATAGAACACACTGACATAGTGAGTATAGAACACACTGACATAGTGAGTATAGAACACACTGACATAGTGAGTATAGAACCCACTGACATAGTGAGTATAGAACACACTGACATAGTGAGTATATAACACACTGCCATAGTGAGAACACACAGACATAGTGAGTATAAAACACACTGACATAGTGAGTATAGAACACACTGACATAGTGAGTATAGAACACATTGACATAGTGAGTATAGAACACACTGACATAGTGAGTATAGAACACACTGACATAGTGAGTATAGAACACACTGACATAGTGAGTATAGAACACACTGACATAGTGAGTATAGAACACACTGACATAGTGAGAACTCACTGATATAGTGAGAACACACTGACATAGTGAGAACACACTGACATAGTGAGAACACACTGACATAGTGAGTATAGAACACACTGACATAGTGAGTATAGAACACACTGACATAGTGAGTATAGAACCCACTGATATAGTGAGTATAGAACACACTGACATAGTGAGTATAGAACACACTGACATAGTGAGAACACACTGACATAGTGAGTATAGAACACACTGACATAGTAAGTATATAACACACTGACATAGTGAGTATAGAACACACTGACATAGTGAGTATAGAACACATTGACATAGTAAGTATAGAACATACTGACATAGGGAGTATAGAACACACTGACATAGTGAGAATAAAACACACTGACATAGTGAGTATAGAACACACTGATATAGTGAGTATAGAACACACTGACATAGTGAGTATAGAACACATTGACATAGTGAGTATAGAACACACTGACATAGTAAGTATAGAACACACTGACATAGTGAGTATAGAACACACTGACATAGTGAGTATAGAACACACTGACATAGTGCGTATAGAACACCTGACATAGTGAGAACACACTGACATAGTGAGTATAGAACACACTGACATAGTGAGTATAGAACACACTGACATAGTGAGTATAGAACACACTGACATAGTGAGTATAGAACACACTGACATAGTGAGTATAGAACACACTGATATAGTGAGTATAGAACACATTGACATAGTGAGTATAGAACACACTGACATAGTGAGTATAGAACACACTGACATAGTGAGTATAGAACACACTGACATAGTGAGTATAGAACACACTGACATAGTGAGTATAGAACACACTGACATAGTGAGAACTCACTGATATAGTGAGAACACACTGACATAGTGAGAACACACTGACATAGTGAGTATAGAACACACTGACATAGTGAGTATAGAACACACTGACATAGTGAGTATAGAACACACTGACATAGTGAGAACACACTGACATAGTGAGTATAGAACACACTGACATAGTGAGAACACACTGACATAGTGAGTATAGAACACACTGACATAGTGAGAGCACACTGATATAATGAGCATAGAACACAAAAACACATTGACATAGTGAGTATAGAACACACTGACATAGTGAGTATAGAACACATTGACATAGTGAGTATAGAACACACTGACATAGTGAGTATAGAACACACTGACATAGTGAGAACACACTGACATAGTGAGTATAGAACACACTGACATAGTGAGCATAGAACACATTGACATAGTGAGTATAGAACACACTGACATAGTGAGTATATAACACACTGAAATAGTGAGTATAGAACACACTGACATAGTGAGTATAGAACCCACTGACATAGTGAGTATAGAACACACTGACATAGTGAGTATATAACACACTGCCATAGTGAGAACACACTGACATAGTGAGTATAAAACACACTGACATAGTGAGTATAGAACACACTGATATAGTGAGTATAGAACACATTGACATAGTGAGTATAGAACACACTGACATAGTGAGTATAGAACACACTGACATAGTGAGTATAGAACACACTGACATAGTGAGTATAGAACACACTGACATAGTGAGTATAGAACACACTGACATAGTGAGAACTCACTGATATAGTGAGAACACACTGACATAGTGAGAACACACTGACATAGTGAGTATAGAACACACTGACATAGTGAGTATAGAACACACTGACATAGTGAGTATAGAACCCACTGATATAGTGAGTATAGAACACACTGACATAGTGAGTATAGAACACACTGACATAGTGAGAACACACTGACATAGTGAGTATAGAACACACTGACATAGTAAGTATATAACACACTGACATAGTGAGTATAGAACACACTGACATAGTGAGTATAGAACACACTGACATAGTAAGTATAGAACATACTGACATAGTGAGTATAGAACACACTGACATAGTGAGAATAAAACACACTGACATAGCGAGTATAGAACACACTGATATAGTGAGTATAGAACACACTGACATAGTGAGTATAGAACACATTGACATAGTGAGTATAGAACACACTGACATAGTAAGTATAGAACACACTGACATAGTGAGTATAGAACACACTGACATAGTGAGTATAGAACACACTGACATAGTGCGTATAGAACACACTGACATAGTGAGAACACACTGACATAGTGAGTATAGAACACACTGACATAGTGAGAGCACACTGATATAATGAGCATAGAACACATTGACATAGTGAGTATAGAACACACTGACATAGTGAGTATAGAACACATTGACATAGTGAGTATAGAACACACTGACATAGTGAGTATAGAACACATTGACATAGTGAGTATAGAACACACTGACATAGTGAGTATAGAACACACTGACATAGTGAGTATAGAACACACTGACATAGTGAGTATAGAACACACTGACATAGTGAGCATAGAACACACTGACATAGTGAGTATAGAACACACTGACATAGTGAGTATAGGACACACTGACATAGTGAGTATAGAACACACTGACATAGTGAGTATAGAACACATTGACATAGTGAGTATAGAACACACTGACATAGTGAGTATAGAACACATTGACATAGTGAGTATAGAACACACTGACATAGTGAGAACACACTGACATAGTGAGTATAGAACACACTGACATAGTGAGAACACACTGACATAGTGAGTATAGAACACACTGACATAGTGAGTATAGAACACACTGACATAGTGAGAACACACTGACATAGTGAGTATAGAACACACTGACATAGTGAGTCTAGAAAACACTGACATAGTGAGTATGGAACACACTGACATAGTGAGAACACACTGACATAGTGAGTATAGAACACACTGACATAGTGAGTATAGAAAACACTGACATAGTGAGTATAGAACACACTGACATAGTGAGAACACACTGACATAGTGAGTATAGAACACACTGACATAGTTAGTCTAGAAAACACTGACATAGTGAGTATAGAACACACTGACATAGTGAGAACACACTGACATAGTGAGTATAGAACACACTGACATAGTGAGTATAGAAAACACTGACATAGTGAGTATAGAACACACTGCCAGATAGATTACAATAATGCTAAGATAAATACAATACCAATACAAAATCAGAGTCATACCTATGTTATAAACATGTTACTTTTTCACTGCGGGAATCGAGTTTAGACGTCAAAATATCACGTCTACAGACTGACGTCTAAAGTCAATCCCCGTGCTGTAAGGGTCATACTTTCCGTATATCTACCGTGTCAAATAAATGATTAAACAAAACATCACCGTTTGTTGTCAAATTATCTTCAAATTAAATGGTAATAAAAAAACTCACTCACTCACTCACTCACTCACTCACTCACTCACTCACTCACTCACTCACTCACTCACTCACTCACTCACTCACTCACTCACTCACTCACTCACTCACTCACTCACTCACTCACTCACTCACTCACTCGCTCGCTCGCTCGCTCGCTCGCTCACTCACTCACTCACTCACTCACTCACTCACTCACTCACTCACTCACTCACTCACTCACTCACTCACTCACTCACTCACTCACTCACTCACTCACTCACTCACTCACTCACTCACTCACTTACTTACTTACTTACTTACTCACTCACATGAGGAAAGTAATTAGTTTAATATCTCATATAAATGACGTGACCCACATCTACGTGACTGTGGATTAAACATGGTTGAAGTTGTGTTTCGCTACCGCGATCCACAACTTCAAGGGACTGAAAAATTTGATCTGTACAACTAAGGCACAACGTACACCAGCTTCACTGATTTGAAGACATTTTTTTCGGCGGCGCCCTGGTGCACTGATAAAAGGTGCATGCTTGCATAGGCAAAAATCGCGGGTTCGAAATCCACTCCGGCCTTCAAGTTTCAAAGAAACAAAATGTTTCTTCCCCGCTCACTCGTAAAGATTCAATATTGTGGAGAGCCTTCGTGACTGAAAGGTAGCGTGTTCGGCCTCAAAGCGCCAGGACTCGCATTTCGAATTCTGTGTTTGGAGGACAGTGTCATCTCATTCATCTCACCATTCTCAAGGGGGTTCTCCTGGCCCGGTTGAGCATATACGTGCACAAAGGTGGCTTGAAACCCCATTTATTTCATTTGAAGACATTTCTCAGCTCTAAAATTTGGTTAGAAAAGTTTGAATTAAATCACAGAAACTCTAGTGTGGTAAGGATGGTCAGTGCTCCAGGGGTTAAAAGAATGGTGAGGCTAAATAAAGCAGCGTCCCTAAATAGTCTCCAGCTTTTTGCCTGGACCGTTTTAAAGTAGTACTGGTCGTTTTAGACTGGGGCTGACCGTTTTAGTGTAGGGCTGACCGTTTTAGTGTAGGGCTGACCGTTTTAGTGTAGGGCTGACCGTTTTAGTGTGGGCTGACCGTTTTAGTGTGGGCTGACCGTTTTAGTGTAGGGCTGACCGTTTTAGTGTAGGGCTGACCGTTTGAGTGTGGGGCTGACCGTTTTAGTGTAGGGCTGACCGTTTTATTTTAGGGCTGACCGTTTTAGTGTGGGCTGACTGTTTTAGTGTAGGGCTGTTCATTTGCGGCCGATATGGGAAAATAGTTTAGTAGATAAGGTAACCTATTGTGCATTTTATGATTAAAGCATGAAATTTCTACCACTTGTTGAACATATCTTAAGGGTCATTTTTAGATGTGGAGGTAAACTGGATTTGACCTCTGATGACCTCTAGAGGTCATTGACCTCGAAAGGTCAAAATATTCACTGGCAAAGCCAAAAAGTAGTGAAAATTGTATATTACAATGTCTATAATTTGTTTCTGTGTCCTAAATGTGTGTCAAATACTCGAAGGACTGCTTTGAATGATAAACATAACATCAAGGTCATGTCAAGGTCACACCAAGGTCATTTAAAGGTCAAACTGCCAGAAAATAGTTCAAATGTCCAATTTCCACGCTGTTGTTGTACAATCATTTATTACAAGGGAATGGTTTTGACATATCCTTCGTCCTATATATTCTCCACACACATTTAAGATATTAGGGGCAGTATCAACCTTGGCAAGGAGGCTAGGTATTTCACTTATTACGCTCCTTCCTCAATATTTAGTTGAACGGGCCAAATTACAATTATGCAGCATTGTAGAACATTAGCTTGGGCTCCCATAGCAAAATATTGACAAATAATTGGGTTATGAAGTTTGACATGGGGTGGGGTTGTATTTTACTGGAGTACCATCCGAAAGCAATTTGAAGGTCATGTCAAGGTCATTTCAAGGGCAGACTGGCAAAAACTGTTACCATGATCACATGTCTTCTTCAGAGCTGTTCCAATATTTTTTTTAAATGTGTCTTCACCTAAATGTAGCCTGAGCTTCAGTCTGGTGGCATGACACGCCCTATATACTTTTTCTAGAATCACATCCATCTACATCAACCTAACTTAATATGCAGGTGAGCCATATCTAATAATTTAAAGACGGCTCTGCCTCAGTTTTATTATCATGATTTCCATTAATGTTATTGGTTATATGCCTGGCCGCGTTGTTTATACCTTTACTAGTCTTCATGTAGCAATCATGTCTCCTTCAATAAGTTTGGTCAACAAAGCAGTGTCTTCTTATTCTGTACCAAATCATTATCTATAGTCCTACTGTAGATAGATGCATAGTGTAAGCCATGTGAGCCATAGGTATACGGCGTTGATGCCATCACCTTTAACAAGTCTCTCCAGTCTAATGTTCCAGGTAGCTGGAAGTTTTTAGAATTGAGACCAAATAAATTGAGAGAAAATGAGGGCCATTTATACTGATTATAACCGCCCGGTTAGAACGTTGAATTGTATATATTCTTAGAGTGACCCTAATATCATAATGGAAGTGGCGAGCATGTTTTTATTACACGTCCGTAGGGGAAGGGGGGTTTTAGTCACGCCGGGATCTATCAAGTGTGAGGCATGAGGCGGTACTTAATTTTTGTAGGTGCAATAACTGAAAAACTAGTGGTCATTTTTTCAGAATTTTTTAATCAAATTCTCATCAACATGGGGATGTGCAAGTGATTTTTTAAACATGCTACCAAAATGCAAAATATCTCCCAGAGTTCAACTTCATAATTTGTTGTTGGCGCAAAAACTCAAAACCTTAATCAGAAATTATCCAAATCTTACAATCACATTCCCCACAATATGGAGATGTACAGGCAATTTGTTCAAGATTTCACTGAAATTTAAAATGGCCGCCACAAATTATAATTTATTGTGGCGGCAAAAACTCAAACTTTGTAAGAAAGTAGTCAAATTTTACAATCAAATTCTTCATGATATGGAGATGTGCAGGTGATTTTTTAAACATACCGGATACTGGAATTAATTCAAGGCTACATCAATTTGTCAGAAAGCCAGGCAAAATATCGATGTCATGACTGCCTAATTTTCTCGTTAAATTGAAGCGACACAATCAATTGTGTCGCTTCAAGACCCCAGCTGTCACCATGATCGATTATTCCATCGTTCGGTATTCATTTCATAATTCAATACTAGACCGCCATAGCGGGATAGTAGACGTCTATAGCGAAATACTAGACCGTTATTACGGAATAGTAGACCGTTATAACGAAATACTATACCGTTCTAACGGAATAGTGGACTGTTATAACGGATTAGTACGCCGTCTTAACTGATTTGTAGGCCGTTATAGCGTGATACTAGACCGCCATATAACGAAATACTAGACCGTTATAACGAATACTAAAAGGGTATCACGGAATAGTAGACCGTTATAACGAAAGACTAGACCGTTACAACGGAAAAGCAGACAGTTATAATGAAATACTAGACCGTTATAACTGGATAGTAGACCGTTATAACGTGATACCAGACTTTATAACGGAAGAGTAGACCGTTTTAACGAAAGACTTGACCGTTATAACGGAATAGTAGACCGTCATAAAGGATTGGTAGACCGTTATAACGGATTAGTAGATCGCTATAACGGATTAGTAAACAGTTATAACGGATTAGTAGACTGTTATAACGTGATAAAAGACCGTCATAACGAGATACTAGACCGTTATAACGGGATAGTAGACCGTTATAAGGAAAGACTAGACCGTTATAGCGGAATAGTACACCGCTATAACGGAATAGTAGAACGTTATGACGTGATAACAGACCGTCATAACAAAAAAATACACCGCTATAACGGATTAGCAGACCGTAATAAAGAAATACTCGACCGTTATAACGGGATAGTAGACAGTTTTAACAGATTAGTAAGTCGTTATGACGGATGTATAGGCGGTTATAGTGTGATACTAGACCGTCATAGCAAAATACTAGACCGTTATAACGGGATAGTAGACAGTTATAACGGATAAGTAGACCGTTATAACGAAATAGTAGACCGTTATAACGAGGTACTATACCGTTATAACGACATAATATACCGTTATGACGGAATACTTGATCGCTATAACGGAATAGTAGACCGTTATAACGAATTAGTTGACCGTCATAACGAAATACTAGACCGTTATAACGGGATAGTAGGCAGTTATAATTAAATACTAGACCGTTATAACGGGATAGTAGACCGTTATAGCGGATTAGTATACCGCTATAACGTGATACTAGACCGTCATAATGAAATACGAGACCGTTATAACGGGATAGTATACCATTATAACGGATTAGCAGACCGTAATAAAGAAATACCCGACCGTTATAACGGGATAATAGACCGTTCTAACAGACTAGTAAGCCGTTATAACGGATGTGTAGGCCGTTATAGTGTGATACTAGACCGTCATAGCAATATACCAGACCGTTATAACGGGATAGTAGACAGTTATAACGGATAAGTAGACCGTTATAACAAAATAGTAGACCGTCATAACGAGATACTATACCGTTATAACAAGATAATATACCGTTATAACGGAATACTTGATCGCTATAACGAAATACTAGACCGTTATAACGGGATAGTAGGCAGTTATAATTTAATACTAGACCGTTATAACGGAATAGTAGACCGTTATAGCGGATTAGTATACCGCTATAACGTGATACTGGACCGTCATAATGAAATACGAGACCGTTATAACGGGATAGTAGACCGTTTTAACAGATTAGTAAGCCGTTATAACGGATGTGTAGGCCGTTATAGTGTGATACTAGACCGTCATAGCAAAATACCAGACCGTTATAACGGGATAGTAGACAGTTATAACGGATAAGTAGACCGTTATAATGAAATAGTAGACCGTCATAACGAGATACTATACCGTTATAACAAGATAATATACCGCTATAACGGAATACTTGATCGCTATAACGAAATAGTAGACCGTTATAACGGACTAGTTGACCGTCATAACGAAATACTAGACCGTTATAACGGGATAGTAGGCAGTTATAATTAAATACTAGACCGTTATAGCGGAATAGTAGACCGTTATAGCGGACTAGTATACCGCTATAGCGTGATACTGGGCCGTCATACCGAAATACAGGACTGTTATAACGGAATAGTAGACCGTTATAACGGAATAGTAGACCGTTATGACGTGATAACAGACAGTCATAACGAAAAACTAGACCGTGATAACGGGATAGTATACCATTATAACAGATTAGCAGACCGTAATGAAGAAATACTCGACCGTTATAACGGGATAGTAGACCGTTTTAACAGATTAGTAAGCCGTTATAACGGATGTGTAGGCCGTTATAGGGTGATACTAGACCGTCATAGCAAAATACTAGACCGTTATAACGGGATAGTAGACAGTTATAACGGATAAGTAGATCGCTATAACGAAATAGTAGACCGTTATAACGATATACTATATCATTATAACGAGATACTATACCGCTTTTACGGAATACTTGATCGTTATAACGGAATAGTAGACCGTTATAACGGATTCTTGGCCCGTTATAACGGAATAGTAGACCATTATAACGGATAAGTGGACCGTCATAGCGAAATACTAAACCGTTATAACGGAATAGTATACCGTTATAATGAAATACTAAACTGTTATAACGGAATAATATTCCGTTATAGCGGATTAGTATACCGTTATAATGTGATACTAGGACATCACAACGAAATACGAAAGCGTTATAACGGGATGGTAGACCGTTATAACGGATTAGTAGACGATTATAACGAAATACTCTACCGCTATAACGGAATATTATACCATTAAAACGGATTAGTGGACCGTTATAACGGATTAGTAGACGTTATAAGGGATTGAAAAGAATCTTATTGTAATAAAAACACTTTGTTTTGGCTGATATAGTTTTTGCTCTTCGAATTATCCACGCCTGTATTGATATCTGGGCGGATGTAGAGCTCTCATCTTTGAGAATTGAAAAAAAAATCAAAATGGCTGCCAAGAAATCGCCGAAATTATTATGCTCTTATTGAATATCCCTCTCTCAGAGTATAACACACCGTGATAATTATTTAATGGCACCATCTATTCGTTACGCATATGAGACAATGATCAGTAATAATCTACTTGTTCACTTGTATCCTACACAAGGGGAGGCACATTCAATTACAAGGGAGGGGCAGAGTATTTTTGAAATATATATTTCCAAATTAGATTCTCGTGAAGTAAATAATTGTCTGATGTTGTAATCAATATTTAAATTTGAAATAATTATTATTTCAGCTTTTGAGCAACCTCATTTGATAGTCCTATAAAATTCGTGCCTCATTTATCTGGCATCATCAAATGACCTTTACATTTGTGAAGCCTCGCTCTTGTGTTATATAAACCAATTGATGTACATGGCGGCTACAGTTGACATAGACTTCATGAAATTGGGCTTTTAGTTAAGATCATTTCAAGGGTGTGTATTTTAATATAATATTTTGGGACATATAATCACTGTGTGTTAAAACTATCACCAAATTATCAATCTGATACATATTCTGCAAATAAAAACTCAATTTCAAGAGGTCAACGAGATTGTAAGTAAGTGAAAGTATATATCTTTAGGATTTTTGCCAGTTTGACCTTCAAGTGACCTTGATATGACATGTAAGTTGCTTTCAAACGGTACCCCAGTAAAACACAAGGCCAAACCATATGATCCTTCATAACCCAATTATGTATCGATATTTTGCCATGGGAGCACACGCTGATGTTTTACAATGCTGCAAGATGCAATTTTTGCTCGTACAAGTAATCATTGGGAAATGGGTGTAATAAGGGGGATAAGGGTGTGATACCCCTTCCAGTGTTAACACTGCCCCTCAATTTCTTGAATTTTTTTGTGGAAAATATGTCTGACCAATAATATCACAAAATCAGTCTTTGTAATAGTTAATTGCATCACTAACCACGTTGAATCTTATAAAAAGGGATATTTTCACATTTTCTGCGATTTTGACCTTGAAATGAACTTGATGTAACTTTGCTATGACCTTGGTGTTATTTTTATCATTAATAGTAGTCTCTTTGTGCATTTGACATATTTCTGAAATACAAAAATAGTTTCTAAATAAGGTAATACACAATTTTCACCACTTTTGGCATTGCGAATGCGTTTATGACCTTTCGATGTAGATGACCGTTAGAGGTCATCAGGGGTCAAATCTAGCTCACCTCCACAATTTAAGATAAAGATCAGGATATGTGCTAAAAATGGTAGAAGTTTCATACTTCAATCATAAAATGCACAATTGTTTTATTATGGTAGCTTAACCAGTACACTATAACCAAAGTATTTTGCTGAACTTTCTGATTTTTTTTACATATTTTTGACAGTTTGATCTTGAAATGACCTTGACGTTGTTTTTCGACGTTACCACAGTAAAACATAATTCCAACCCATGTCAGACTTCATAGCCCAATTGTGCATCGATAGTTTGCCACGGGAACCCAAACTGATGTTTAACAGCTGCTGCACACTGTAATTTTGCTCGTCCAATTAAACATTTAGGAAAGGGTGTAGTAAGGGGAATACTCAGGGTGTTTCGCCCCCCCCCCCCAAGTTAGATACTGCCCTCAATCTCATAAAATGCGCGTGGAAAAGATATCTGACCAAGACTGTGTCAAAACTAATCCTTTGTAATAGATGACTGCACCACTAGTATTGTTTAAATTGATTAAAAGTGGATATTTTCACTATTTGTGGCCATTTTGACCTTCAAATGAACCTAAGGTAACCTTGACATGACCTTGATGTTATTTTTATGATTACCAAGAGTCTCTTAGAGTATTTCGCACACTTCTGGAATACAAAAACATTTCATAGATATTGTAATACACAATTTTCACCACTTTTTGGCTTCGCAATTGGATATTTTGACCTTTCAAGGTCAATGACCTCTAGAGGTCACCAGGGGTCAAATCTAACTTACCTCCACATCTTAAAATAAACTACAGGATATGTACTAATAATGGTAGAAGTTTCATGCTTTAATCATAAAATGCACAATGGTTTCATTATGGGAGCTTAACCACTACACTAAAATACAGCACTCGTTGAATGAATTTGGTTGGCGTTTTAGAGAGCATGAAATCCAAAGCGTAACACACCAACGCGATTGCCCGCGCGCGACGTCGCACGCGATTTGCGTCGGTTTTTCAAACACACTATTTGATCATTGCTAAAACATACCAGCACGACGACGTACGCGAGCGCGATAGGCAACGCGACCATTTTCAAAACCTAATCGCGTGCCTAATCGCGTTGTGTTTTGCATTAAGTGCTTTTATAACTTTTGAATTAATTAACTAAGAAACATGTGTAATACCAAATTTCCATATGAATTTGACATGACAGAACTGTCATTGAGTAAGAGTCAAGACAAGCAGGAACCGATTAAAATTATCTGCATATGATTGATCTGAAGGGTAATAATCATGTCTAGACGGCTGATTCTGACGTCCAAAGTCGATCTAAAAGCATAGTCTATGATTTCAAATTTTAAAAACCCTTTGATCTCCATAGCTTATACAAAATTATGTTGAAAAGGTTGAAAAGGTTGATAAGGTTGATAATAGGAAGTAAAGTGAGTACCTTAGTTATTAACCCTTGTCCTGCTATGCCCGGATATATACGGGGTTAAGGATGTTTTAAATCAATGAAAATATCACTTAATTTTGATAAAATTGTTTTTAGTAGATGCCTAGATGATCGAATAATTTAATTTTAGACATGTCTATTTTTCATAAAAAGTAATATTTTTCTTCATTTGAAGCTGGAAATTGCGTTAGCAATTCCAGCTTCAAATGACTAAAAATATAATTGAAACAATTCAGCAGGACAAGGGTTAATAATCTGTCTGTGTGTGACACTCTATGTGAGCTGTCATTGAGATTATACCCAAAGTCACATTAAAAGTGATCAACCAGGATCGCATGGTTTTCGCTGATTTCTCGGTCAATTGTCAATCGATTTTCATGAAATTTTGTAACAATCATATTTCAACAGAATCCTAATATCCCTGATAATTTCGTAAAATTATATATCGTATTTAAAAGTTAGACTATTTGACATGTAATAAATTGAAATTACGACGTCCTTCTATAAACCCATTAGACTAATTCTATAATTGTATTACATGTCAAATGGTCTAACTTTTGAAATATTTAATATAATTTAGCGACATTTTTACCGCTGCTAGGATTTGAATAGAAAATTGCCTTTGCAAAATTTCAAGAAAATCGGGTTAGAATTGACGGAGAAATCGCCGAAAATCATGCGATCCTGGTTAATTTGACGGCGAGTATAGGAGGTTTTCAAATTGAAGGAAAAAATCATTCTCAATCAGTCTCAATGGTTTGTATAAAAAGTATTTAGGAGTTGCAAGGGTTTAAAAGACACACACTTTATTTTTTTCTAAAAAAATCGAATTGCGTGGGTAAGGAATCCGTAAATGAAACGAATCGGGCTTTAGGCCACTTTTGTGCACACACAGGCTAAATTGGGCCAAGAGATCTTTTTGGGGATGGTGAGGTGGGTAAGATGACACTGCCTTCCAGACACAGGATTCGAAATTCAAACCCTGGAGATCTAAGGCTGAGCACTCTACCTCTCGGTGACGGAAGCTCCCCACGAGTGCATTTTACGAGTGGATGGGGAAGAAAAACTTGTGTTTCTTTCAAAACCCCGAGACTGGGAAACGAACCCCGAGCTCTAGCGTGAAAAGCAGCAGTGCTAACCACTACTATAGGGCCCCCGCTCTGGAATTGAGTGGGTATGGGATCTGTAGCTGTGGGTCAACATCTCACGCAGGTTGGGATTCAAAAGGGGTGTGTTCGTGAAACAATATGGACCACGTGCGGTGAGCCGACGCCAGATATAGATATAATATAAAGGTCTTATGCCCCATTCACACCTGTCCGTCAAACCATCCGTCGTCCGCTTCAGTCATCAGTCGTCGCTTCAGTCAAAATCGCTCTGGTAGAAAATATGAAAGACCATTCACACATAGTCCGTCATCCGTCGTCCGTCATACATCATCAGTCAAAATCGGTCCGGGAGCGATTTTAACGGACGACGGATGACGGATGCGGACCATAACTCATGGTAATGAGCTGTGGATAGGGAATTCCCCACAAATATTGACTCTCTCAACCACTTTCCCGGACTGTACCTATTTTTACCGCTGCTAGGATTTGAATAGAAAATTGCCTTTGCAAAATTTCAAGAAAATCGGGTTAGAATTGACGGAGAAATCGCCGAAAATCATGCGATCCTGGTTAATTTGACGGCGAGTATAGGAGGTTTTCAAATTGAAGGAAAAAATCATTCTCAATCAGTCTCAATGGTTTGTATAAAAAGTATTTAGGAGTTGCAAGGGTTTAAAAGACACACACTTTATTTTTTTCTAAAAAATCGAATTGCGTGGGTAAGGAATCCGTAAATGAAACGAATCGGGCTTTAGGCCACTTTTGTGCACACACAGGCTAAATTGGGCCAAGAGATCTTTTTGGGGATGGTGAGGTGGGTAAGATGACACTGCCTTCCAGACACAGGATTCGAAATTCAAACCCTGGAGATCTAAGGCTGAGCACTCTACCTCTCGGTGACGGAAGCTCCCCACGAGTGCATTTTACGAGTGGATGGGGAAGAAAAACTTGTGTTTCTTTCAAAACCCCGAGACTGGGAAACGAACCCCGAGCTCTAGCGTGAAAAGCAGCAGTGCTAACCACTACTATAGGGCCCCCGCTCTGGAATTGAGTGGGTATGGG
The DNA here is from genome assembly GCA_964017125.1 of Flabesymbios commensalis. Taxonomy (NCBI): domain Eukaryota; kingdom Metazoa; phylum Annelida; class Polychaeta; order Terebellida; family Flabelligeridae; genus Flabesymbios; species Flabesymbios commensalis. Next base: position 4,746,721 of record OZ024915.1, read on the forward strand.
ATCTGTAGCTGTGGGTCAACATCTCACGCAGGTTGGGATTCAAAAGGGGTGTGTTCGTGAAACAATATGGACCACGTGCGGTGAGCCGACGCCAGATATAGATATAATATAAAGGTCTTATGCCCCATTCACACCTGTCCGTCAAACCATCCGTCGTCCGCTTCAGTCATCAGTCGTCGCTTCAGTCAAAATCGCTCTGGTAGAAAATATGAAAGACCATTCACACATAGTCCGTCATCCGTCGTCCGTCATACATCATCAGTCAAAATCGGTCCGGGAGCGATTTTAACGGACGACGGATGACGGATGCGGACCATAACTCATGGTAATGAGCTGTGGATAGGGAATTCCCCACAAATATTGACTCTCTCAACCACTTTCCCGGACTGTACCTATTTAAAGCTGTCGGTACACAGAAATATGTGTCCACAGCTCTGGAAAGACGGATAGGTGTGAATGGTAGTGACTGAAGCGGACGACTGATGACTGAGGACGGATGACGGACGACGGAACACAGATGACGGACAGGTGTAAATAAAGCATTAGACACTGATTGTGACAAAATATGGACCAGTTGCGGTGAGAAATAAATAAATAAATAAATAAATAAATAAATAAATAAATAAATAAATAAATAAATAAATAAATAAATAAATAAATACATACATACATACATACATACATACATACATACATACATACATACATACTTACATACATACATACATACATACATACATACATACATACATACATACATACATACATACATACATACATACATACATACATACATACATACATACATACATACATACATACATACATACATACATACATACATACATACATAAATACTTACATACATACATACATACATACATACATACATACATACTTACTTACATACATACATACATACATACATACATACATACATACATACATACATACATACATACATACATACATACATACATACATACATACATACATACATACATACATACATACATACATACATACATACATACATACATACATACATACATACATACATACATACATACATACATAAATACCTACATACATACATACATACATACATACATACATACATACATACTTACTTACATACATACATACATACATACATACATACATACATACATACATACATACATACATACATACATACATACATACATACATACATACATACATACATACATACATACATACATACATACATACATACATACATACATACATACATTAATTAATTAATTAATTAATTAATTAATTAATTAATTAATTAATTAATTAATTAATTAATTAATTAATTAATTAATTAATTAATTAATTAATTAATTAATTAATTAATTAATTAATTAATTTATTTATTTATTTATTTATTTATTTATTTATTTATTTATTTATTTATTTTTTAATTAATTAATTAATTAATTAATTAATTAATTAATTAAACGATTAATTAATTAATTAATTAATTAATTAATTAATTAATTAATTAATTAATTAATTAATTAATTAATTAATTAATTAATTAATTAATTAATTAATTAATTAATTAATCGTTTAATTAATTAAATAATTAATTAAAAAATAAATAAATAAATAAATAAATAAATAAATAAATAAATAAATAAATAAATAAATAAATAAATAAATAAATAAATAAATAAATAAATAAATTATTAATACTATTTTAAAAAGATTTTTTTTATTTATTATTCATTTATTCATTTATTTACTAGTCAATCTGAATACTATCGTTCGTTAGTATGTCACAATATTTTAAAGTGCATCAATTGTGAAAATAAACTCTAACATTCGTCCTTATGAAGTGAGTGACCATTACTTTATGATTATCGTTTTTTCTAAGAAATGATAACACCCGCGCCATTGGAGGTCTACTAGCTAATCAGCTGCAATCATTTTGTCACGTGAAGGCCTATGCTTTGGCTTGTCAGATCTCCACAGCTCGCATATGTATGGTAAGCTGTCGGGGAATGAAGTGTTTTTGTTGAGCAAGTAGGCCTACAGACCAATTATCACGGTAGGCTATATGTTATTATAACCAGTCAGGTGTGGCCGAGCTGTTGATTATGACGAATCCTCATTATGGTCGGATGTGTTTTATGTTAGTTAAAACCCTCGGAATTATCCATTCTTAGCTATAAAAAAGCCTTGGGCTTTAGCCTCGACCTTTTTCACAGCTACAAATGTAGAAATCCTGAGGCAAAATATGTATTTTATGTGTTTTGTTTGTGGATAATAATATTTATTTCACACACTGAGTAAATAGTAGGCGTGCACTTTTTGATATGTTTGATATTGAGAGTTGATAAGTATAGGATCCCAAACTATGCCTGGTAGGCTCTAAATTATATTATTAAGTTTGCACATACGTAACGTCGAAGCGTCATACGTTGACCCTTTAACCGCCAAATTATTCAATCTGAATTTTCACCCACTTGAAGTTGTGTCTCGCTGACGCGATTCACAACTTCAAGTGAGTGAAAATTATTCAGATTTGACAAAATGGAGGTCAACTGTTGTCAAATATTGCTGATTGATGTCACATTTTATCTTTAACATGTTTAAAAGATGTTACTTAAAGTGCTAATAAAAAATGACAAGCCCGAATATATGCGGCACCGGCGGTTAGAGGGTTAAGGCCTATTCTGGACCATATGTATATCATATGTACATATCATTGTTATCGTTTACCATGGAATCCCTAGTGTAGACACTTTGATTGAGATTCTAACTTGATTGGTTTTTGAGATATTCTCGATTATCAGTAATTGTAGCCTAATTTGCATTTGCATTTGAATGTCTTGGTTAGCTCTTTCCGCTTCATTCAAATACATATCATATCATGGGTCCACCGTAATTATAGATATTGAATTTTTTCACTGTGTGGGTCGACTTTAGACGTCTAGTAGAGGAGGAAATCTGAAAATTAACGTTATTTAAGGAGTTAGTTGACACTTAAATTCCTAGAGACAAATAATATATCGCTGGAAAGGTATGAACGTCTAGTTACGCGTATCGTGAACGGTTTTTGCGACAAGTGGTCGAGTTTTTCATAAAACGTGCATTTGTATGAGCTGCGATATACACTTGTAGATGACGTATTTGTATAAATTATAGAGAGTAGGCCTAGATTGTTACACAAAAATGACATACATGCTTTGTACACATATTGCTAATATTTTATGTGGACATTTGATTTTGCATAATCAAGCAGGATATACCGCTGTGGAACTCACAAAAAATATATTTTCACACAATATGCAACCCGTCTTGTCGAGTTTAAAATAAGACGTGCTTTATATGTTTCCGTGGTGTCGTCAATATGCCATTTCCTCACCAAAATCAACGCCAGCGACTATTCTGTCTTAGTGAAAGCCTACTGCTCTACTATATATACTGTATATAAAGTATATCTTTTGTATATTATTTTGTACATTTTGATGTAGAAATAATTAATTATTAATTATTCTGAGACAACAGATGATTCATGGAAGCCCATAAATAATATGTTATCCGTCGCGTGATTTAAACGTACTCGGAGAATTAACGTTTGCAGATAACATTTACATAAGCTAAGCCTGCATGTACATGTAATGAACATGATGGATATATCAAAATATTTGAACCGCTCATATGCTTAATTAGCAGTGGGCGTCCCTAATGTATGCGTATGTAACATCTTACCCTCATAATTATGCCATATTTTATTCAGCCGATGATATATTTTGAAAGCTAATTTTACACTCAAAAAAACTATATTACACTATAGAAATGTACGATCAGTTTATGATGTCCCACAACAGGTGAGTATAGAGCCACTTTGGGGGATTAAGTTGGGTTACTCCAAGCTGATTTTTTTCGAAAATATAGGCCTATTATTGGCAACCCCCAAAACGAAAATACAAGAAATCAGTTTGGTGGAAAATCGTCAAGATGGCCGCCATTTTACACATTTGGATCACTTTGTCACACGCAGTTCTAATGTCAATTATGTAATCGTCTCAGGAACGTTTGTATTAAGCATAATTCAGATATGAGGATTTAGCCGCCAATGTTCCCAATGCATTAAAAAATAAGTTTATTTGACTTGAAATGACATTGAAATGACCTTGGTGTCATCTTACATCTATGCCACATTAAAGCCCTGAGGGTTATACAGCTATGTCCCAAGTTTTATGAAGCCGCATCTTATGGTTGCTTATGATGGTCTACTTGAAATATTACATCACGATTCTTGTTAAATAAACTCATGTTACAGGGGTATGTCTTTGTGGGGAATTTGAACAAAGAAGAGTTTTAACTATTTTCCTCGAAATATTTTACGGGAGATTTATGCCCATACACATGGGGTGTCTTATGGTGGTATTTTATTCATCCCCAAAACGGGGTAAATAGGAACATTGACAGTATGTCTACCGCAGTCCCTTATGGGCATAACCCAAACATGGGGTGAACAGAAACAAACAAGTATATTTAAAACAAACAACTGAACATTTCCCACAAAAATATGGAATCTTTATAAAAAAATAAAATGGGATGAATAGGAACGGTGGGGTGACTAGAAACGAACAGTTGGAAAAATGTACAAAAAATCGAAGCAGAAAGAATGGAAGCTGCTAACAAAGCTTTAAAACGTAACTGCGCCGATTAGTTATACCTTTTTTCAACGGACCGGTTTGTAGTGGCGCAGTATCTTGGTGGTGCGCCACAGCAATGCATTCATATTCACCCAATTTTTCATAAAAAAATATCACCTGAAACACAAATAAGTTGCATTTTTGAGGGATTAATGGCAAGATACTAGTATTCAAATTTTTCTTTTGTAGTTACTTAGTGTAGGCCTAGTATCCCGAGATATGGAATAGTGATGTTTGCCAAAATGTAACACTTGCAGACGATGTCAAAACGTGATCTGTGACCAAAACATATTTTCAGGATGCATTATACTATTAACAAGGCGCCTTGTTACAAGCAGGATATACCTAAGTTATGTGAGTTCCATATTGATATTTTTAATACTACGGTGGGCCTAATATAATCAGGATAAATCAGCGCTCGACTGCCTGAAGCATAATATTAAAACCCACGATATTGTTTCTGAGATACCACTATTCAGTGCAAATGTCATGGAATTCAATGTTGACTCCCATATGGGATGTTATTTCATAACAGTTTAACATCACATTTAGTGTAATAACAGATGCTGTGTGCGAAACAGAGTCTGCAATCATTGCCATTTGTAAAGTTGTGCCCCAAAAATCCGGTGCATGAACGATCGATTGCGCAATGATCACTGCTTGATCAATGATTTTTATTTCACAATGACATATTTACATCTGATTCGAATAATGCCTTAAAACCCTCTCAAGCCTGACTTTACATTGTCATCTTCATCCACTACAAGCCGCAATTTGCTGTCGCAATTCTCGACTTGTAGTGGATGAAGATGATTTGATGTGGTTTAAAAATTTAAGAAAATTGCCATGCATTGCAAACCAGTTTTATGTAAATATTCATTTCAAAACCCTTAGTTACGGGGAAAATTAAACATGTTTTTAGGGATGTAAAACGATGCCTTAATGCATCGCGGGGGCTTAAAGGGGTAACGTTGGGATTTAGACGCTAGTCTTTGTCGTTACATTATGACTTAACCCTTTCAGGCCTGAATTTACCATAGTCATCTTCATCCACTACAAGTCGCGAATTGCTCTCGCAATTCTCAACTTGTAGTGGATGAAGATGATTTGACGTGATTTAAAAAATAAAGAAAATTACCATGTATTGGTAAACCAGTCTCATGGAAATTTCCATTCTAAAACCCTTGGTTGTATGAAAATTAGGTCTGTTTTTAGGAATGTAAAATGATGCTTTAATGCATCGTGAGGACTTAAAGGGTTAACGTTACAATCAGGACAAAATCATCATTTTTATTTTGGCTTCTTGATATCTCCATAATATGTCAACATGTCCATAGACCAGAATTGCGTAAGTCTTTTACATTTTGTATTGCTCGTTTACCAGTTAAGCGAGAAATAAGGGAGAGATTTAAGTTCGGACTTGCATGTCCAAAATAAGAAATTGTGGCTTTCGGCACACTTGCTACGTTGCCACAGCAAACCAAAAATTAAAAAGATTTCCTCAATTTTAATGTTCAATTATTATTATGGACATATAAAGAAGCGAAAATACAATTTTGGCTTTTGAATGATTTTTAGCTTGATTGTGTCACTTTAACATGTCACGATATGTCCTTTTATGGTCAAGATTTTATACTAAAATGGTATGATATTCCAATGAAATAGCAGGATATGAAATTTTAATGTCAGGATGTGACATTTTAATGTCAAGATATGACATTTAAATGTCAGGATATCACATTTGACTGTCAGGATATGGTATTATAAAGTCAATATGTGGAATTATAATGTCAGGTTATGACCCTTTAACGTCTCGATATGGCAATAATATCTCATGAGATTGCACTATATAGTCAGTATATGGCATTATAATATAAGGATATGTCACTTTAATGTCACAATATAGCCTTGTATCATATTAGATTATACCAAACTTTTTATATCAGTTTAATAGTTATTAATAGTAGGCTATCACATTATAATTGTCATAATGTGGTATTATAATGTCAGTATATAGCATTATAATATCAATAGCTTACATGGTAGCTTTATGCACAGCATGGCCTCATAATAAAAGGATGTGGAATTATATATCACGATCTGGCATATTCATGTGAGGATATAACATTGTTATATCATGATATGGCAGTATAACATCACTCTGTGGCGTTTTTTGTCAAGAGATGACATCTTTATGTCAGGATGTGGCATTATATTGTCATCATATGACATTATATGTCAGTTTATGGTCAGGGGACGACATTTGGATGTAAATATATGCAATTTTAATGTCAGGATATCGCATTTGACTGTCTAATAGACAGTGTCTATGATATTATAAAGTCAAATATGTGGAATTATAATGTCAGGTTATGTGACCTTTTAACGTCTCGATATAGCAATACTATTGCAGGAGATTGCACTATATAGTCATATATGGTATTATAATATCAGGATATACCACTTTAATGTTATAATATAACCTTATATCATTAGAACATACCATTTTTTATATCATTTTAATACCAAGCTATGACATTATATTTTCATAAGGTGGTATATCAGTATATATCATTACAATATCAGTACAGGGTAGCCTATATGGTAGCTTAATGTCACAATATGGCCTCATAATAGAAGGCGTCATCATGAGGCATTTGTTGTCAAGAAATGTCATTTTTATGTCAGGATGTGGGGCAGTGTATGGTCAAGGGACGATTTTTTTTAGTAAAGTAATTTGTATTAATGATATGACATCATAATGTCATGATTTTGCTTTATAATGTAAAGATATGCATGTTTGGCATCATTAAATGTCATTTTGATATCTGGATATGACACAATATGCACTAGTCAGAATATGCACTAAAGTCAAGATATAGCAGTTTATTGTCATTATTATAGCACGGTGCATGGCACTATGACTATGTTGAGACCAGGATGTGTATTACAATGTCGGGATGCGGCAGTATAATGTCAGAATATGAAATTGTTTTGTCAGAATATGGCGGTATATCGTTTAGGACATGGTATTATGGGACTCATCAATTTAAAATGTGAGGAGTGAGGCTGTGCGAACAACAGTTTAAATTCGTAAAACACTGCAATGTTGATGCCTAGCGACCTTTAACGACATGTTATATGTGTGTCACAATAACATTCATGATAACTCATTTTCACTAATAAATACCAATATTCTGGTCAGGGACTTTTACTGTGTCACAATAAATCGGTAGGATTAATATAATATGCTAATTTACCCCATCCTATGTTCATGCATCCGCTTTAAGGCCTATTTCAAACGTATAACCAGACTAATCTCATGTTCTAAGGGAATGCTTAGACATTAATACTATAGGAAATACCGTACGGTTTCAGAATTTAATGGTATTTGTGAGCGAATCCACTCAAACTGATAATGTGAAAAAAATGACCTAGAATGGTGACCACATAACAAGCAACACATGGTTTCCAACCCTACCACTCATGTGGTTTTGTTTTGAGAGACATCACACGTGACAGAATCACTTTGTCGGAGCGAGTGGTTCATCTCCGCGTATCGATATCTTCAGCATCAATCTATACAAAATTGCAATTACACTTTAATCCTTTGTGCACTCTTGTCCAATTGGCAGTAATTCCCGGTGAATGACAATTAAAAAAAATACCTGGAAGTTGAGAGAGATTTAATAGATCAAACTACAGTAACTGTTTATGGTCCAGTAGAAATACACATGTTTTTTTGGGCGGTTTTAAATTACAAATCGACGACATTTGTATTGCGTCTGCTATAATAGACCTATTTTATTTTATTATTTTTATTGTATTTTTGAGTACAGGTCATTTTTATTATGTTACAATAATAGCATCTTTTTGTTACTTCCTCTGTGCAAATATTGAAAATGTAGCTAAATCTGTTGATGATTTCACCCATTTCACTCAAGTGATAGTAAAATCGATCTATATGCTGTCATAATTATGTTGGCATTAATCGCTGCGTGTTTATTTATTTAGGGCAGGCTTTGCCGACGCAATTCCCGCTTCAAATGAATGCAAAATACGCCTATTTTTTAAATTAGACGTGTTATAGTTTATAATTAATGGTTTACTAGAGATAAAATTATGTACATTTCATAATCTCAATCAATGTTCCTAGTGGAAAATCAGTTAAAAACGATCCAAAGCGTCACCAGCAATGGTAGAATTAACAGCAATGTCGACCATTTGGTATATAGATATTTATGTTGATAAATACAATACAATAACATCTATACTCCATAGACCTGAAAATAGTCCCAAAAAGACATTTCAGGTTCAACAACGAGATAGTTACGGCATATTATTCATATCACTCAAACAATATGGCGATAATCTTGTATAAGTATTAAGGAAAGAACTATTATTCCTTCTCGTACCTCAAATCCTGGGTAAACACACAATATATTATGTTCAAATTGTAAAAGTGATGAAGTGCATGGGGTGTACCAAAAATGGCGTTACTGTAATGGCGGTTATATTGAATTAAAAACAAACAAAAGGTAGATTTCAAGTATTTTTCGGCAATCGTCTGGGTAGATGCCCCGGTAGAATTCCTGAAAGAAATAGCTTTCAGTATCCTCGGTTACGTAAATTGACCATTTCTTTCCTTAAGTTTGATTTTGTTGGTTTAATGTATCACAGAATCCATTGGTTCCATTTTGTCAACAAGATCCTTGTCAGCAAATTCCAAATAACACGATTTAGCACATATTTCCCCCCACAACAGCGGAACAAGCGTGAGTATAGCAGCCGTTCCATCTATTACTTATAGATACACAAGTAATGAGATTTATTGTATGAAAGCCAATTGAAAATAAATTGATGTTTTTGTTGCCTTCAAATCGTGTTATACATAACACTATCTTACGCTAATTGACGGATCCAAGATTTGACTGACAAGAGGTACCTATCATATATCTGACTAAGTCAGCCTCCTTTGTTTACGGTCTAGAGGGGTCTGAGGCATGCTCTTGAGAAATTGTTAAATTTAATTAAGACTTCTAGAGCATATTTCGACCCAAATATGGCCTTTTTTGTTATATTGGGGACACTGAACAGAGGTCATGGGTGACAGACCCAGCAAACAAGAGACGTTCAGCCAATGTTGCATTAACGTTGACCCACCGTCTTTGTCGCTGGTCCAACACAAGGGCAACATTGTTGGTCAACGTGTTGTGTATACTGGGGTATGCTGAGCGAGTCGTGAAGATCCACCTAGTGATAAATAGTGGATAAATCATAGGTAAGGTTGTTAAATACGAAAAACGATGACGTCATAAAAGAGCGCTGTATTCACCATATGATTATTTTGACGTTACTACCGCTAGCTCACGCAAATGTAGAGATTAATACCTTTCCAATGATATATTACAAGGGTCTCCGTAATCAGAATTAAAGATATAAGACACAACTTTATTCTTTACATTATTCCGCGTGTATTGTTTTTCTAAAACAATGTATTCGCTTGTATCAAAGACTCATGTAATTTTATGGTCAATAAATGTGAATTTACGACATAATGACTATATACAACTATTACCAGGTATGCGTAGTATGTGCTGAAACATTAAGAATCGACACCGCATCATACTAATACTGAGCAGTGGTTTGAACAAGACCCTATCTCGTAGTTTATCTGGCCAATTTGGTTCATAAAATGACGTCATTGCCATAGGGACATGACGTCACAAAAGTACGTTTGAAAAAAAATCGACCACGTACGGCAAAACGATATACGCCGCCATAAACTAGAGACTTAAACCTTTCCCGTGATATATTTTTGATCTCTAGGAATTTAAGTGTCAACTCAACTCCAAAAATGGGTCCATTCCTCCTGTACTAGTCAGATTATGACGTCTAAAGTCTATCCCCGCACTGAAAGAGTTAGTCAGATTTCACTGTCCACAACACACAGGTTTATATTGGGGTGCAAAGGGTCGAGGTGAAACTCTTGCTAATTGAATGATGTGTGCTAACACGACAATATACAGCACCGATGTGTTATTTAAAAGAGATATCAATCTGACCATCTTGGTAAATGTCATTATATCAACTTGTCAAATCACAGAGGCACCAAGCTTCACACGGTGCTCAAATAAACTGAGGACTTATCAAGAAATACACATCCTGGTGCTCTAATAACTCAATAGCTGATTTAGGGGTTTTGTCAAGTTAAAAAAATCCCGGTGGTCAAGCCCCAACTCGGATTTTTTTTTTTTTTTTTAATATTGTGTTTTTTTGTGTGTTTTTTTTCGTTTGGATAGGCGGGTGGGTGGGTTGGGTCTGGATAATCCGAGTTTTTCTCGGATTTTTGGAAATTTTTTAACTTTACAAGACCTCTTAGTAAGGAGTTATCAGTTATTAAGAAATATACATCCAGATTTGACTTGACGGAGATAAATTGTCTGGATACATCGTCATTTAAGGTTAGTTCTCGCACTCTGTGCAGAGATTTTTACTGTGAGACGTATATCGGTATCAGCCCATATCACACTCTAGCTATAGTTTGAACTACAGAAAGCGCACCTGAAGGCTCACACCTTATTCATTGGACGAGTGCTGTATTTCCCCATATCGCACTCAACAACGTTTGCATATCTTGACATTTATTTACACGGAGTGATATTTGGGTTATTTTGTACCCCACTATCTAGAGCATACAAAGGGAAGCGTTCTAGAAGCTGTACCACAACAATGAACCACTTTGCTATGTTAAATAATAGAAAACATTGAGATGTCCCTAATTGAAGTAAAATATAGTTTATTCGCAAACTGTACTTGTCTGTGATACGTAAACGTATTGACTCGTGCGTAACGACAAGATGGGTTAAATTAGGTCATTTTGGATGGACTGAATTAACTTTAGCCCTTAATACGCTGAATTATTTTGTAAAAAAAAATTGCAACCAAAGGGTTTTTGTCATCTTGAAATCATCATAAATGTCTTGGTTAGCGCTTTCTGATTCATTTGAATATCTATGTTAGGGGTCTACGGCCATTGAAAATATTTCTACTCTTACAGTGCGGCGATCGACTTTATTCGTCAGAATCTGACGTCTACAGACGTCAGATTCTGACGACTAAGGTCGGTCCCCGCGCTGTAAGGGATAAGCTCCAAAATACATCGTAATAAAAGTATACATATAACAATATAATAACACAAGTTTAATTCACCTCATTAGTTTGACTTTCTAAATAAAAACATGTTAACATGGTATATTAACAATATCATTAACTAAATTTTGAAGTGAAAAAAACAAACAATCACAGAGCCCAATCAGAAATATTAAGTTACGGTGAAGGTACAAAGAAATTACACATTGACAGCGGGAAAATGTGAATCTATTCAATGGGAGTAAAGGTAATAAAGACACACATTGTGATTTTACCCACGAAATGTCGGGCCTTATTTTGACTACCATCGTTTTTATTTCTAACTATACACGAATCTATTATACCATTTATCGATAAAGGACAGCTAACCTGTTTTTCTAGAATTTGTTCTGAGAAACAAAATGCATGTATAAACCCGTGACTGGATGATCCAAAAATGTTTAGAGAATAATGATGGAATCAATGAGATATATGCCCCATTAACCTTCTCAGCGCGGGAATGGACTTTAGACGTCAGAATTTGACGACTTCAGATTCTGACGTCTAAAGTCGAAAGACGCACAGTTCCATTGTTTTAATCAAAATTTCCGATTGCTTATTCCAAGTAATTCGAGATCGACTCCCTGAAGATGTCATTGTGTTTGGTGTATAAAAATAATAATATGACAGCGCTTAGGAGGCTTCAAGTACATATAGGTGAACTTTGTTGGAAATATGTATTATTATCGTACTCCCACAGGTGTTATCGACCATGAGACTTGTACTCATAACTTCCTGTATCGACAAAAACCTGTAAACAATTTGTTTTCCGTTTGCGAATTATTTACGTTATACTGACGCATTGCAGCCATATGCATATCTTATAGTGTTAATAATACTAAACCAACACGTTTTCTTTAGTTCTCACTCACTTTAACCACCAAAGCGATGAATTAATTATATACATACCATAGAGACGAAACAAGTTTTTTTTTCAATTTGAAATCACCATAACTGTTTTCTGCTTCATTTGAATACCTATGTTATGGGTCTACGGCTATAATAAATATTTTTACTCTAAGTGCAAGGATGAACTTTAGACGTCAGAATCTGACGTGCACAGACGTCAGAATCTGACGTCTAAATTCGATCCCCGCACTGTAAGGGTTAAACATATACGTTACACTGAGTAGACTATAACCCCCCCTCCCCCGCCTCATTCCATTACATAATATTTAATATTACCTATTTAGTTATGATCACGTGATCGACTTTAGACGTCAGAATCTGAACTCTAAAGACGGCCCTGCGCTGTAAAGGAAAGAGTGTCTGCTACTGTACACTAATTGTTAAAATTATACGGTGGAAAAATATACGTTGAAATAACAGCGACATTTTCTAGATATTCACACTCAGAAACACATTTTTCTTTTAGATCAGAACATTTAAATTGGTGATGAATATATTATAATAAAAAAGTGGATTAATTATACATTTTTTATCATTACCATATGCTGCACTTGAGAAAAACAATTATTTTTATCACCAATTCTGTGAAACGCAGTGACGTCACTCTTTGAAAACAATGTTATATAACACCCCCTCCCCCATCCTTCTTTCAGTGAAACGCAGTGACGTCACTCGGTAAAAACAAGGTTATATAACCCACCCTCCCCCATCCTTTATTCTGTGAAACGCAGTGACGTCACTCGGTGAAAACAAGGTTATATAGGACCCCTTCCCCTTCCCCATACTTCATTGTATTAGCCAGCTCGGTGAAAATAAAGGAGGTCAAGATCATTGAGTTTCAAATAATTCAATGGTCTATCACGTTCAGTGATGTGTGTATCGAAATAGAAGGTGCAACCTTGCTGTTATGCTCTAAGCTGATTGTTTATATACAAATATGTTTAAGTGACTGAATTTATATATCAATAATATGATATTAACTATGAATTTTAAATATATATTAGTTAACCGATATAACTAATAAAAATATCAGGTAGTGTTTGAGGATCCATTTAATTAGAAAAAAATAGCATTATTTTATTCAAAGCGAAACAACAATAAAACGCTCTAGCGTTTTTGTTTACACTCATGTTTACAAATCTCGATGTTTAAAAAGTTATTTTATTCCCAATAACAGAGATTTAATCGGCTAATAAAACGGAATAAAAACGTATATTGTGAAGATTAGGAGGCAAAGGGTTGATTAATTATTTTTAGATGATTACGTGTGTGGGACAATTAATATATACTATATAAGTGATCCACACCTAATCGATAAATAACATTTATTGACTAATTAAACTATAAAAGTATTGGCAAAACATCATATTAACCCTGACATAACTATTTAGGCGCAAAACTATATAGCTCATGAGCATGCAACGCGCAGTAATTGCTATTATCGTGTTGATAGTAGAATGTCACACCATGCGGGCAGCTTATATCCCACACCCAAGTCATAATGTGGTCTCAACAACGCAATAGTTATAGCATGAGTATGAACAGATCGAATAATGTTGAAAAGCAAAGTTAAACACATCGCTTTTTGAATCACAACAAGCCCAGAAATACTGGCCGAGGGTGGGATCAGATAGCTTTTCCCAGACTGCATGTACGGTAATGAATATGATCCCGTTGAAATATTAGTAGGCCTACTCTACTAAAATAGTACTGCATAAATATAAAAATAAATATAAATATTACTGTACACTTACACATTCTTACACATTCTTACACAATTTCTTCTATATAAGATCAACTGGTTTTATAGAATCATTTCAGGCTAGTTGTTAAATTCAGGCATATTACGTCCATTTAGAATGAAAGTCAGCTTAAACCATCTTCCCTCACAAGGCTCGCTTCTCCCGGTTCACAGGTAGACCCCTCGGGAGCACCTCGGGAGCAGCGAGCCTTGCTGTGAGGAAGATAGATTAAGCAGACCCAGCTGACATAACACGATGGGCCAGTGTCGGCTCAATGTTGGACCCAAAAAAAAAATCTATATTTAATTTGAAAGTCAATCAGCTTAATGATCTAGCTCTTCAATGCGGGGATCGTCTTTATGCGTCAGAATATGACGTCTGTAAACATCGGAAGAAAGAAATATTTATAATGGCCATACACATATAACATAGGTATTCAAATGAATCAGAAAGAGCTAACTAAAATGGTGATTTCAAATTGAAAAAAAAACACATTTTGTTCTATTGGCTTCTATACAACTATTTCAGTGCTGTAAGGCTGTAAGACTACTTCAATCAACTTCAATCCACTGACAATTAGCACGCTTATTCAATGGTTTAAGTCAGCTTAGATGTTTCAGATTACCTTAATTGCATTCACCAATTAAAAAATGTTGTTTAATTTGAAAATCAGCCTAATGAATTAAGTATATATAAGTATATATTAAGTATATATCTTCATCCACTACAAGTCCTCTTCATCCACTGCGAGTCATTTTCTCCCACTACAAGTCCTCTTCATTCACTACAAGTCCTCTTCATTCACTACACGTCATCTTCATCCACTACAAGTCACCTTTATCTATTACAAGTCATCTTCATCCACTACAAGTCATCTTCATTCACTACAAGTCTTCTCCATCCACTATAAGTCATTTTCATCCATTAGAAGTGAACTTCAATCACTGCAAGTCATCTTCATCCACTACAAGTCACCTTTATCTATTACAAGTCATTTTCATCCACTACAAGTCTTTTTCATCCACTACAAGTCATTTTCATCCACTACAAGTCTTATTCATCCTCTACAAGTCATCTTCATCCACTATAAGTCATTTTCATCCACTGGAAGTGAACTTCATTCACTGCAAGTCATCTTCATCCTCTACAAGTCATCTTCATCCACTGCAAGTCGTTTTCATCCACTAAAAGTGAACTTCATCCACTACAAGTATTCTTAATCCACTGAAAGTCATCTTCGTCACTTTTTTATATTTTTTTTTGGCGTGCCCAAACTGCGGCTATTCTTTATTATATCCAGTCCGTATAATGTGGGTTGACACAGCAGGTCCGTATTGGTCGTGGGACTACTTGACAGGGCTGTGACACCAACTTCCTGTCTCTTGGTGAGGATGTAAGCAATCTGACCTCAATCAGACTGACCACCGGACCTATCCCAGAATTACCTAGGCCCGGCCTCCACGATCACCTGCGGGTCCTTGGTAGCTAATCATCCCCAAATGTGTCATAGCTTTGAGACCCCCCCCCCTCCACCAATGTCGCATCCTTTTAGTGGATAAATATCTTGGTCAGTGGTTTGATCTGGCCAGTGAGCCTGTGTCGAGCTGCACCTTTTTTTTGAGGCCGGTTGCAGAAAAATCCCGACTTTGCGGCCGCATCTTCCTCCATCACATGACGCCTTCTCCATTACGAGACATATTCATCAACATGATAGACACATATTTCATTTTGAAGATTATGAGTTGCTAGGGGTGATGAGCATTAACATATTACACGGAATCTATCGTACATTATTAAAATGCGTTGGATATTTACAATAAAATGCAAATAATAATGTATACTGATGCATCTTCAATCCTTACAGGGCGGGTAGAGATCTTAGACGTCATGATCTGACGTCTGTAAAGGAAAAATATGTCTAATGGTCGTTGACCCGTAACTAAGATGTTTATGATGATTTCAAATTGAAAAAATGGTTTGCATAGCAGTATTTCATCGCTTTGGGGGCTAAATAAAAACAATACGGGAATATAAATTATTATCCCAGAAAACACGATACATTGAAATAATGTTGGCTCAATGTTGGCCCACCGTCTTGGACGTTGGCCCAACATTAGATCAATATTTGTTTGAGGTAGCGTGTTTACTTATCTAGCGGAGATATCGATTGATTTCTTCAGCTATAAAATGTTTTACGTCACCGTCACCCTCACCTTAGCAGAACAATAACGGGAGAAGTATATAACGCTGTAACGTCTTCATAGACGTAACGTAGACCAGGTGAGCGTAACATCTTCTTAGTGGTAACGTAGACCAGAACGTTGTAACGTCTTTTTAGCTGTAACGTAGTCTAAGATAGCGTAACGTATTAATACACATAACGTGAACCAGTGGGCTGTAGCATCATCATATACGTAACGTAAACTAGGACGTTGTAGCATCTTCATAAACGGTACGTTAACTATGACATTGTAACGTATTCATGGACATAACGTAGACCAGTACACTGTAACGTCTTCTTAGACGTAACGTAATAAGCTGTAGACGTAACAGGACGTATGCACCATAGTCAAAGTAAAGGTACAATTATTATTATTGCTGCACAAACGGTGTTCATTTGACTGATGTATGAAAAATACGGCATTCGTCCAATGAAAAGTGTATGAGCTGATACAGATGTGATATCAGCTGATACCGATGCGATATCAGCTGATACCGATCTGATATCAGCTGATACCGATATAATATCAGCTGATACCGATGTGATTTTAGCTGATACCGATGTGCTATCAGCTGATACCGATGTGATATCGGCTGATACCGATGTGATATCAACTGATACCGATGTGATATCGGTTGATACCGATGTGGTATTGCTGATACCAATGTGATATCGGCTGATACCGATGGGATATCGGCTGATACCGTTGGGATATCGGTTGATACCCATGTGATATCGGCTGATACCGATGTGATATCAGCTGATACCGATGTGATATCAGCTGATACCGATGTGATATCGGTTGATACCCATGTGATATCAGCTGATACCAATGTGATATCAGCTGATACCGATGTGATATCAGCTGATACCGATGTGATATCGGTTGATACCCATGTGATATCAGCTGATACCGATGTGATATCAGTTGATACCCATGTGATATCGGCTGATACCGATGTGATATCAGCTGATACCGATGGGATATCGGTTGATACCCATGTGATATCAGCTGATACCCATGTGATATCAGCTGATACTGATGTGATATCGGCTGATACCGATGTGATATCGGTTGATACCGATGTGATATCGGTTGATACCGATGTGATATCGGCTGATACCGATGTGATATCAGCTGATACCGATATGATATCAGCTGATACTGATGGGATATCGGTTGATACCCATGTGATATCACATCGGTATCAGCTGATACCACATTGGTATCAGCTGATACCAATGTGGTATCAGCTGATCCCAATGTGGTATCAGCTGATACCGATGTGATATCGGCTGATACCGATTTATTATCGGTGTGATATCGGCTGATACCGATGTGTTTTCCAGCTTAAAAATGCGTCAGCAATTCTAGTTTTACATGAATTACGAATCGAAACAAACCACTCAGCAGCGCAAGGGCTAGCGTGTTCGGTTAGTCAGCAAGTATGACATTATAGGGCGCAAATTGAACAGTAATTTTACCCACTTGAGCTTTCGGGTCGCAGTAGCGAGACACAACAAGTGGGTAAACAAATAACTAACTTATGGCTTTAACAGTTTAAGCATAATTCGGATGATAGTCAGGTATAACCATCATATCGTGAAGGTCAAATGTTCTTTATATACACGCTCAATACAACTTTCGCATGCTGTTTTAACATTTCATCATATAATAGGCCTGTTAATATTTGTTATTGTATTGCGTTTTCGCTTTTGACCAATACATATAGTTATAACAGATACAAAAACATACACATTATATCATTATAATATTATAAACACCATTGGTCGTGCTGCGCTAGAACAGGCTTATAAAAGCCTCTGCAAGCTAGGCACCAACTATAGTGATATACAGATATGTACAAAAAGGATAAGCATAACAAGTATAAAAAATGATATACATAATATATGTTTCCCGCCGAAAAAACAGAGGTGAAAACGTCGCGCTACCGAAACACAATATATACTAATCCATGACAACACAGATTATGTGGTGTTCACTAGGTCGTCATTGCAAATGGTAACATGAATTAATCACTAATCAGGCTAATGGAAACAAGCTGTAAGTTATGACTGTTCTAATGCCATGTCATTGTACACTAACTATGTTTATTTTTTAAATGTCATTATAATATTTTATTACGTACATATTGGTACATATGTTTATTTGCATATATACTCTAGTTATATCAAATTGTATATACCCTAATTCTATGCTCTCCAGAGTGTCTTTTTTGCTACTATTTATGGCGAAAGCAGCTATTTTATCACTGGTTTTGTTGCGGGAAACATATATCTATCATGTATAGTATCGCTGACGTTTATAGTTATTTTAATTATTTTAAAGCATTTAATACGTGTACATATATTTAAATCATTTTCACCATATTATGACTGTATAATATAGTGTATTGTTCATTTTTAATGACGCATATATCTGCACAGACTTCAGGTCTTCAATAAATAACTATCTATACTAATAAAAGACATACAACACCTCACTAGGGACTTCAGAGCCATCCGTTAACCTCGTTCGTCACCTACCCACACCTACCGTATCCCCGCGCATACACGTCCATGCACTTATATTTGAAAATGCACTTAGTTTTCGAAACAGGTACACATATATTGGAACAAAAAAATTTTTGTAAAAATTCAAATTTGTAAACTTATTATTTGCAACGACAATAATGGTACGTATTACCTTAATAATACACCATCTTAGATCGAAATGTTCATTATATACCCTTATTTCAAGAAAACAGCTTTCAAAACTATTTGCATTTATCATATAATTATAAGTCTAGTTGCCAGGCGCAAAAAAACACTCACTGTCTCAACAAGCAGCCATCATACAACACACTACATGTTTGCATCGTCACAGCTATCGTCAATAGTCGCGTCCACACTTCTGTCTAGGAGGGCTCAAGACGTGATCATTGTTATAAAAACATATAGTTTTTACACGTCACTCCCCACTGACTTAGCGACATTTAACTCTATGAGAGAAATATACCTAAGATCGTACTTTTAGCATGAAAACTACATGTGCACGACATGAATGCTTTCACATTGACGAAACCATGTTTTCTGCCTCAAAGAATAACACAAATTTACGCTAAAATTTATGTAGAAAAAAATTATTAAAAAACACAAATTATGTTTATTGTATAAAATAATAATATACCAGCATTTTTTTATGCTCTACTACCTGAGCCTAGTCAACGTACATCATTTAAATCGCACAAATTGCCGAACATCCAAGTAGAAGAGCAATTTTCTTCCAAGCAGGATCCTTGCTTGGGAGACACTGAATGAAATTGTGACGCCCTGGGTTATCGTGTGACTTTTAGAAATGATGATTTGTTTTAATATCAAATTTAGATCTGAAATGTATATAACTTATTGTGTTACACTCCAACTGAATTAAGATTTAAGTCAGTGTGTGACATATTAGTCTTGTGCTTGAGTAGAGCAGGACCCTAGGGTAGTGGTTAGTACCCCTGCCTTTCACGCTATAGTCTCGGCGGTTTGATAGGAACAAAAATGTTTCTTCCCCATCCAATCGTAAAAAGCTCAGTATTGCGGGGAGCCTCTGTGACCGAGAGGTAGCGTGCTCGGCCTCAGACATCCAGGGTTTAAATTTCTAATCCTGCATGTGGAGAGCAGTGTCATCTCACTCATCTCACCATCATCAGGAGGTTCTCCCGGCCCAATTTAGCCTGTATGTGCACAACAGTGGCCTAAAGCCTGATCAATTTCATTTAATTTATGTTTGAGTATTTCAAAGTTTTTGCATCCACTTTTATTATCAGTTCAGTAACAGTGAGTGACCGGTTGTGTATGGCCTATCTAGGTATAGTATATGCAGTATATTAATGTCATAATGTCTTGTATTTGGGTCTTTTTATTTACCTTTAGTCAGGCAAATTTATTTACAGACTGTAATACTATTATTTTCAACAGGTATTTTACTACTGTTTTATTATATTTTCCATGTCATAGGTAATCATAAAATGACAAACAATTATTGACCAGTGGTAAAACAGAACGTATCCTGTTCGGTTAGATTGTGAATGCTGATAGGGGAAGTTAGCAATTATTAATTCTTGCTATGTTTTCGGATATATTTTACTTTTATTTCTATACTATCACAATGTGGGTATCTTTAGAGTAATTTTGATGGTCTTTTTATGTGCTTAACAGTACTTTAAATTACACCATGGAGGGCTAAAGATTGCGCCGACCTTAATGGCAAAATGAATGGCAGAACTGTTATTTAAACCAGAATATTATGTACATGTTATGCAAATAGTATTGCTTTGTATGTTCATTCTATTCTACGTCAGCTCTTCTTTATTTTATTTTGGACATATTTTAACTAAATCTGCGACATTTTGACGTAGAATAAATTCCGCTGATTGTTTCTTTGCGTCGGGTCAGGGTTACCTTATTTAACCTTTGCTTTTGAGTAGGGAAAATATATAACTCAGGTTAAGTTGCAACATTATAAACAATTAGCATTTCCAGCGTTAATCAACGGTGGTGTCAGACTGATCTAAGTATCAAAGCCGCTTTCCAATGAAAACGACGGCGTTGGTGACTCGAGAGACCGCTCTTCGGGGCATCCTGACAAATGCACGAGAAACCGTTTAGCCGTCAATAATATTGAATCTGAGTTTAGGCAGCATACTATTTGGACTACGTGCAAGGTAAGCTGCTTGTCTGAAAAATAGGAGATTGCGGGTTCGAACCCCGCTCTGACATCTAGGTTTCAGAGAAACACCAGTTTTTTTCATCGGGCTGACCAAGCGTGAGACTGGTTCATGACAACATGGGGTTAAAGGTCTTTAACAGGGTGGGATCCAGCCTGAAATAAACGGTGTGCTTGTATTAAGGTCCGGCTGTTTGAAAACGCCCCACGTCGTGTAATAATTTGAGGACGCCTTAGAGATGAGTATATCAGTTATACAAATTTTTGCCGCAGTTGTGCTTATAAAAACCTACCAATTGATCAGTCAAGGTGAATTGCAGAACAATCATATAATACTTTCTTTTTACTGATTTATTTTGCCAGATTTGATGTAACAATATATTGTAATTACGACCTCCAACTTGAAAAATTTAGAAAATAAGCAAAAATATACACACATGGCTGACAGTAATGGAGCATAGGATTGATCATGTTGGTATTCCTTAATGAGCAAAGCAAAATAATAGTGTTAACCCTTACAGCGCTGAATTATTTTGCTTAAACCATGGACACGCAAAGGGTTTTGTTCAATTTGAAATTATCATTAATGTCTTAGTTAGCTCTTTCTGATTATTTTGAATAGCTCTATCATGGGGCTACGGACCATTATAAATATTTTAATTATTTAAGTGTGGGGGTCGTCTTTATACGTCAGAATCTGACGTCTACAGATGTCAGATTCTCTCCTATAAAGACGGTTCCCGCCCTGAAAGGGCTGAGTAAACTATATGGCAACGATTGAAAATGTATAATCAATCAAATACTTTAACTAAATCCATTCAACGGCAATTTAAAAGTTCTGATTTGGAATATAAACGTATTTCTGGGTATGTATATCTAGAACAGTTCGTCGTTATTTCGTATTTCGTTGATCGCACTTGAGACTTTCCTAAAAATATAATATCGTATCGACGTTCATTTCGTACATGGCTACGCGCTGGGCGTTTCTTCACAAAATTAAACAGCAGGTTAGACAATGATGTAGGCCAACTCAAAAATAAAAAATTCAAAAATGCTCAATAGTGGGAGTAAAAGGATCGACTACATCGCCTTCATTATATTTCCTATTTTTTGTCTTATCTAACTTTTTTTTTTTTGAATGCGTTCGCCCGCATCTGAAAACATACTAGCATAGCAGTAAATTATTTTAACCCTCACAGCGCGGGGAAATATTTTAGACGTCAGAATTTGACGTCTGTAGATGTCAGATTCTGACGTCTAAAGTCTATCTCCGCACTGTAAGAATAACAATATTTCTAATGGTCACAGACCCATAACATAGGTATTCAAATGAATCGGAAAGAGCTAACTGAGACATTTATGATGATTTCAGAATGAAAAAAAACTTTGGTCTCCATGGATTTTACAAAAAGCTCTAACCCTTTAACCGCCAAATTATTCAATTTGAATTTTCACCCGCGTGAAATTGTGTCTCGCTGACGCGATCCACAACTTCAAGTGAGTGAAAATTATTCAGATTTGACAAAATGGAGGTCAACTCTTTTTAAATCTTAGTGGTTGATGTCACATTTTCTCTTTAACATATTTAAAATGTGGTACGTAATGCGCCAACTAAAAAAACACACGAAAATATGCGGCACCGGCGGTTAAAGGGTTAATGTCTTTGGTCCACACAGTAAGTCATAGCTTTAAATCAGGCGATAGAAAAAAGTCGCTCGGTATTCAGCACACTTACAAAGTCCGCGATAAGTCTCTCCGGTGTGTTGTTGGGACAGTGTCGCCAATGCTTTGCTCGGACAAGGCACATATTAGCGAGCAATACTTCATCAAAAATCGCTGTGAAATGTTCCGTGATAAGCCTTTCTATCACGTCGCGTATATGTAAATGGCATTATTAGACAGTAATATAGATTATTCAGCAATAGTTATTTTTTTTATGGCGCAATGATCAATTATTGTACACTGCGTAAACTGGCAAAAAAAATCACATTATAAAACAGCTCATTATGACATAAATAATTTTTTGATTTTTATTATGCTTATTTATCGTTACGTTTTTCTCTTATTCAATACTTTTCTTAATAATCTATAAATACATTTTCAACACACATTAGTTGTGTTACCCTTAACACACTGAACTGTCCAATTTAAAAGTTGTAGAATTTAAGTGTTTACCCTCTTGAAGTTGTGTGTCGCTACCGCGAGCTACAATTTCAAGTTGATGACAATTACTTATATCTGTTTACTTTAATACCACAATTTTAAAAATCTTGATGCTTAGCATGTTTGAAAACGCAAAGTGTTCCTAATAAATGTGATTTAGTGGCTCAATAGAAGGGATTAGAAATGACTGTAGTCGTAGCAATTCGAGGGTTAATTATACAACCACTTGAAATCTTGATAATACCTATTTTATTCTGAATGACTGTGATTTTCCTGCTAATAAATATACTGAAGTCGATAATAATAATGTTCCTGCAGATAAATATACTTAAGTCGATCCCCGCACTGTAAGAGTAAAAATATTTCTAATGGCCGTAGACCCATAACATAGGTATTCAAATGAATCAGAAAGAGCTAACTAAGACATTTATGATGATTTTGAGGTGAAAAAACCCTTTGGTTGCGATGCTTTTTTTTACAAATTAATTCCGCACTTTAAAGGTTAAGGGTTAACCCTTATAGCGCGGGAATCGACTTTATGTCCGAATCTGACGTCTACAGACGAAAGATTTTGACGTCTAAAGTCTATCTCCGCGCTGTAAGTGTAAAAATATTTATATAATGGCCATAGACGCATAACATAGGTATTTGAATAAAGCGGAACGAGATAACTAAGACATTTATGGTTATATCAGCACTAAAGGTTCCTACATTAAAGTATATTCTGGTATAAAGTTTCCAAAACATGACTTTCAGTTTAATCATGATACATTCAGGACTCTCATATAACATGTTTTAATGATTGTATCGCCGGATGATATTCTAACTGTCGCCATTTGAATTCGTGTAAACACGCCATATGCTAATTTTAGTCACGTAATCGTGGCGTACGCAAGCCGAGCGAGCAGACACAGCGGTTCAGTTGTAAACACACCATCCACATGTACAAGAGGGAGATCTCTGCTATTATGAAATGTGGGGTGTGTTGAAATCCGTCAATCGGCATCTAGCCCCAGGCCTATTAAACAATATAAATTATATTCGCCCACAATATCCTATATAACTCCACATCCCTTTCCCTGATTAAACAACATGAGACGCAGACACAACAAATCAACCCACGTGACAAAGCCTACTACTGAGAACCAACACATTTCAAAAGACTATGTGCATTTTTGCACTAAGGTGTTTTCTTTATGTCCAACGCACACAGTGTATTTTTCAAGGTAGGGTCTCAACTGATAATTGTACATAAATGATATAGGCCTACAACCCGTGTAGGCCTACAGTAGTGGCCAGTAGTCTACTTTACAGTAAAACCACACAGTAACTGATTATGTCTACCATATATGGTGATAATAGAGATAGCTGGCGAGGTCGCAGGTCACAGCCCGTCACAGAAACCAAGAAACCGAGATGTTACAGGCATGCTGCATGTAGTGCTGTCTCTGCGGAGCGATAGTGAATGATTTCTCTGATGAATCGTTTTTTATCTAATTTATAATATAGGACTAGGCCTACTATAACACCCACTAAAAAATGCCACCAGACAACAACTCATCTCTGATAGTTTTGACAGCTCGATCAGGGTCAGCCACACACCACACAATATATGCCGCGTGCATACATCATATCACGTGGTATCTGGTGGCAGCGCGGGCTTAACCTGCCAACACAGTTGCAACTGCAGCTGTAGACCACACATCATTGGCGTCGAGCTCGTCATAGACATCATCGGGCCACATGATCTGTATAGGTTCCTATCTCAGTTCATGTAAGACATATCATGACATCTAACACTAATAATGTACTCCAGACTGCTCAACTTTAAAAAACGCTAGGCTTACTTGAAAAATCATAAGCCTAGGCCTATATCGGGGGCCTATATCATGGCTCTGTCATTGCTTGTTTGTTTACTGAGTTGTCAGAAATAGACAGGCCTACATCACATAATCAGCATATGACATGCATGATATATACCACGCTAAGCAGTGCTAAGTGTGGGGCACAGTGGAGAATTGTTGAATGACGATACTGCATTTTAAAGTCGTTTCGGCGGCGATATTTATCAAAATAAACATCAATAATAGAAAAACCAGGCCTTATAGCCAATTTTATAGTCTGGTTACTTCGAAGTATGTACCTTTAAACTGTGGGATGTAATAATGATCTACACGATGTACAAAATAAGGTTAACCAGAGGGTTAATAAGGACAGTGTTGTAAATAATTATGGCCGTATGTTAGCACAAATGTGTAAAAACTTGGATTTTATTATTGTAAATGGAAGGTGTGGCACTGATGCCACAGTTGGTCAGTTTACATGTGAAAACGTTAGCTGCGTAAATTATGCTATTGTATCTAAAAGTTAGTATCCGAATTTAAAGTGCTGGAGTTTCATGAAATATTATCAGACATTCATTCTCCAATAGAGCTACATATATCATTCACATGTAACCCTCATATTCGATCTGGAGATATGGAAGAATCTAATTTGGCCGAAAAAATCAGACCTAAATGGAGCGATAATTACAAAGATAATTTCACTCAAAATCTGAGTTCATTAAATCTAGACACCGTTACTAGAAATATTCAGGCCATTTCAAATAATGCGAACACAAAATTGGATGATATAAATGAACTAATTACTGACGTGTCCACTTTGCTCACAGAATCAGCAGAAACATCTAATATGCTGAATAAAACGCGTATTAAGAAAGATGTCGGGCCGCGTAAACGTTACCATGATCATAAGCCATTGTACACAAACGAATGTGAGGTCAAGCTAAAAGAGTATTTTAAATTTAAAAACAGATATAGAAATCGGAAAACCCACGAAAACGAGGTGAAAATGGTGACGGCTAGTAAACAGTATAAAATTCAAATTCAAAAGGCCTTTAGAGAGCACCAAAACTCAATTATAAAGAAAATTCGTTGCTTAAAGTCATCTGATCCAAAACAATACTGGAAATTACTTTTTGAGAATATAAATAAAACTCCCCAAAATAATGTCACACTGAATGAATTAAAGAACATTTCTTAAATTTGAACATTAATGAAACATCTGAAGAAGTCATATTTAATTTAACAAGTCATGATAATGACGATACTATATTAAATTCATCCTTTTCAGTAGATGAAATTAAAAAGTGTATACACATATTGAAGAGTAATAAATGTCTAGGTTCAGACAATATATTAAATGAGTTTTTAAACTATTCACCTCAAAATATATTGGAGCTCTATTTTTAATGTAATCTTAAAATGTGGAGTGGTACCACAACAGTGGTGTATCGGCTGCATTCGCCCTTTATATCAAAACAAAGGTGACCCAAATGATCCGAATAATTATCGCGGAGTTACAATAACAAGCTGTTTAGGCAAACTCTTTACAAATTTAATAAATTCTAGACTTGGTAATTTTGTTGAAGATATAGAAATAATTGGACCAGAACAAGCCGGCTTTAGAAGTGGATATTCCACTGTAGATCATATTTTTGTGTTAAATTCTTTGATTGACTTCTATCTGTTTCGTAAGAAACGTTTATATGCATGTTTTATTGATTTTAAAAAAGCTTTAGATTCAATTCAGAGACAGCAGCTGTGGATGAAGCTCTGTGATCTGGAAATACAAGGGGAATTATTTAATGTAATATATGATATATATATATATAAGTTAAGTCGTGTGTAAGTTATGGAGGGCCATGCAGTGATTTTTTTCCATGTGAGATGGAGGTAGGCAAGGGGATAACCTCTCACCTCTATTATTTAACATTTTTCTTTCAGACCTAAAGTCATACTTAGTGAGCAAATATAATGGTCTATCAAATATCCATGATATAGCCACTGATATAATGCATGATAACCTTGTTAGCTATCCGAAGATATATGTACTTGCAGATGATACAATTTTACTCGCTGATTCACCTGAAGAATTACAAACAGCTCTAAATAGCATGAATTTGTATTGTAATGATCGGAATTTAAAAATCAACGTTTCAAAGACGAAAGTGGTAATTTTTTCCAGAGGTAAAATAAGAAATCACCCTCATTTTTATCTAGGAGATAAGCTGCTTGAAATATGTTCTCATTATTTATATCTGGGTGTAAAATTTAATTATAATGGAAAATTTTCAACTCAACAGAAAATTTTTGATAAAGGTAATAGAGAAATGTTCAGTATTTTAAAAAGAAGTAGACAACCTAATCTCCCGATAGACTTGCAATTACATTTGTTTAATGTTATTATTCTTCCAACGGTGTTATATGGCTGTGAAGTATGGGCACCAGAAGATTGTGTTATTTTAAAGAAACTACAGCTACGTTTTTGTAAATATATTTTATCTGTAAATAAATGTACATATAATAACATGGTATATGGAGAATTGGGTGTTCTCCCCCTCAAGGTACACGTCAAATGTAGAGCCATATGTTTTGGGCCCGTTTGATTACGGATCAAAAATGTAAACTTTCATCATTAATTTATAAATTGTTTTACTGTATGTTTGAGCTAAATATTTACGAATCAAAATGGATATTGTATATCAAGAATAGTTTAATAGATTGTGGCTTTCCATGTGTCTGGAATGCTCAGCACATCCCCAATAGTTTTGAATGTTTCAAGGAGGTAATTAAAAGACGTTTAGAAGATCAATTTATACAGAAGTGGTCGGAAGAAGTATTTAATAGTGGCAAATGTACAAACTATAGGATTTTTAAAACTAATTCCATTCTAGAAAAATACATTTTATTAACTGCACCAAACATAAGAAAATCTATAACCCGTTTCAGATACAGGAATTCCAAACTTCCCATTGTACTCGGTAGTTTTTGTGGTATTTCACGTGATAGACATACCTGCACCTTATGTCACAACAGATCCATCGGTGATGAATATCATTATCTTTTCGAATGTGGGCACTTTGAAGGAGACGGAACAAATTTATTAAGCTGCTACTTTTATAATAGACCTTCAACATCCCTTTAACTTAGCAGGAAAAATGCTAAATGGAGATGCACATTGGCCACTCTCCGTGTCAAGACATATGATCGGGCAAATATAAAGTCGATCCAATGCAATGCAATGACATACATTTCGTTCCGTAGTATAATATTATTTTTCAAATGTGTTGAGTTACAGGGACAGTGATTGGTCAGAACGATTCAGCGGACAGGATGATGTCCAATCAGCCACGACCAGAGTACGGTGCATCAGAATATCCCAAACGGACCCCATCCCAGCCAAACGGCAAAGATGCGACAGAAATCTATGAGCCTGACAAAACCGGCGGCACAGAATGTGAGAAACTCACAAACGGGAAGAAATGCACAGAGAGCTATGACATAGAACCCATAGATGTGCCCCTTATGTCAACAGAGAAGAGTCATGCCGCTTCTATAGTACACCAGAGAGACAGAGTGTTGTATAAGCTAGACGACGTACCCCCGTGGTATCTCACCGTGCTTTTTGGATTCCAGGTAACATTAGAAAACGGTGATCGTTTGAGTGCGATATGGGCAAATACAGCACACGTCTAATAAATAAGGTGTGAGCCATTAGGCGAACATATTATTTATTGCCCATGTGCTGCATCCTGCCATATCGCACGAATAATGGATTCAAGTAATATTTGAAAACTGTGTTCATTTGAGTGCGATACGGGAAATGCATCACACGTCCAATAAATAAGGTGTGAGCCTTCAGGCGAAGACCTTGTTATTGGACGTGTGCTGCATTATCTCATATCGCTCGAATAATGGATTTCAGGTAACATTGAAAACGGTGTTCCTTTCAGTACGATATGGGAAAAAACAGCACTCGTGAATATTATTTATTGAATGAGTGCTGTATTTTTCCATACCGCATGCATAAAGAACAACTTTTGAAACCTTCATCCACTGCACGATTTGCAGTGGATGAAGTACACGAAATGCGCGACAAATTAAAGATAATTGTCAAATATTATTTGTTATAGCATCAAAACATGAGAAAAGTCATCTTCATCCACTACAAGCCGCGAATTGCTGCCGCAATTCTCGACTTGTAGTGGATGAAAATGATTTGAAGAGGGTGAAAAATAAAAGAAAATTACCACGTATTAGTAAACCAGTTTCATGGACATTTCCATTCTAAAATCTCTAATTGTAGGAAATAAAGTGTGTTTTCAGGGATGTAATATGATGCTTTAATGCATCGTCAGACCTTAAAGGGTTAAGCAAATGATATTTTGAAAATATACATGATAAGTAAATAAAAGTTAAACCACATTTTCATGATATGTAGATGCAAGTAGTAGTTTGCTTTAATTAAAAAAACACACGTACATTTTTTGCTTCAATTAAACTGAACCGGTAATTTTGAAACATGAAACATGCAACACGAAACATGCACATGTGACTGTTGATGAGCATATAACTGTATTTCACAGTTTACCAACAACTGAAATAAATGACTGAGTCAAAACCTCATCAATAATTAAGCACCACTCTGCCCTTTACATCCTATACAATCAATACACAATGCTGTATTTTCTTGGATTAATTACTATAAGACCACTATGTTTTTCCCTCCGTTTTAGATTAGCGCGCGCTTTAGATCAAGGCCGCACAAAAAACATACATGTGTTGTTTTCTAACCAGCGGGCGCATTAGATGTGTGAAATAAAAATGAATGGGATTTTAGGCCACCTTTGTGAACATATGGGCTAAATTGAGCCAGGAGAACCTCCCGAGGATGGTGATGAAGGAGATGAGTCCAATAGCATCAATTTAATCATCTTGGGGTTTTAAAGAGTTAAAAACACATAATGTACAGAGGCGTTTTTTTTGCCTATATGCCAGCATGTTATGTACAAAAGGATTTATTTTCAAAATCATTAGTCCTTCGATATAATAACCCTGAATTGGGTGCTTCACTTTTTCACTCATTTAATTAATTATCCGTCAAATTATTCAACCGGAATTTAAATTATTTAGATTTTATAAAAATACACTTTTCTTTAACTCTTTAACCGCCAAATTATTCAATCTGAATTTTTACCCACTTGAAGATGTGTCTCGCAGACGCGATCCACAACTTCAAGTGAGTGTAAACTATTCAGATTTGACAGAATGGAGGTCAACTGTTTTCAAATATCGCTGATTGATGTCACATTTTATCTTTAACATGTTTAAAAGGTGGTACTTAATGTGCTAATAAAAAATGAAAACCCGAATATATGTGGCACCGGCGGTTAAAGGGCTAACATGTTTAAAAGCTGAAATTGTGCTAATACCAAAAAAACGAGTAAAATCAGGACAGGCAGTTGAAGGGTTAAAGCAGACACAATGTCCAGGTACCAATGACAAACACTGCTGTATTTTTCTAAAAAAAACATATTTTCTAAATTGTATTACTTAGTTTACTAAGCATCTTATTTTATTTTATTTCGCTTTTAAACCAATACATATATTTGCACACATTGATTGAATAAGACATTTTTGGATTAACCCTTTGACCGCCAAATTATTTAATCGTAACTTTCACTCACTTGAAGTAGTGCATCTCTGACGCGATCCACAACTTCAAGTGACTGAAAATTATTCAGATTTGACAAAATGCAGGTTAACAGTCTTCAAATCTCGCTGATTGATGTCACGGTTACATGTTTAAAAGCTGATATGTAATGACGTAATAACCACGTAAAAAGGGAATATAATCGACACCGGCGGTTAAAGGGTTAATGTTAGATGAGCGGCGTAGATGATGGCTCAATGGAAATGCACAGCACAAGAAAAAGGTTTGGCTTTGTAAAATCGCATGGAAACATATATGATATATGCGCTTGAAGTCAAAATTTTTACCAAATTGAATTTTTAAAATATGCATGATAACTACGCAAAGTAACGTTAGTCAGAATTGTCATGATATGTAGAAGTAGTTGAAGTAGTTTGCTTCAATTCAATTAAGAAAAGAAAATGGCATTGGATTGTGTTTTACAGGAATGGAAAGGAAACCATGGTTACCATTAACTAGAAAAAATGACTGAATCGATTAGTTATCTATGAATAATTACCTCGTTTATATATTATCCAATCAATACAAAATACTTGTGTTTTTCTTGGATTTTTTACTGTTAACTGATCAATAAATAAAATAACTATTTTGTACCTTAAGTCAGTTCCAAATTAAATGAATGAGGCTTTAGACCACTCTTGTGCACATATAGGCTAAACTGGGCAGGAGAACCTGCTGAGGACGGTGAAATGTATGAGATGAAACTGCCCCCCTGACACAGAAATCGAAATTCGAGCCCTGGCGATCTGAGGCCGAGCACGCTACCTCCCGTTCACGGAGGCTCCCCACAATATTTCATCTTTACGAGTGAACAGAGAAGAAACATTTTGTTTCTTTGAAAATTGAAGACTAGAGTGGGGTTCAAATCCGCGACTCTCTCCAAGCAGAAAGTTTTTCCCCTGCACCAGGGCACCTTCATCCACTGCACGATTTGCAGTGGACGAAGTACACAAAGTGTGCGACAAATTAAAGATAATTGTCAAATATTATTTGTTATAATAGCAAAACATGAGAACAGTTAGGTGTAGGGTATATTTTAATTTCATGTAAATTTATTTGGCAAAATTGACATGTCAACATATGCAGTTCGTTTAACCCTTTCAATTCTGAATTTACCATTGTCATCTTCATCTTCTACAAGCTGCGAATTGCTGTCGCAATTCCCGACTTGTAGTGGATGAAAAAGATTTGAACAATTGTAGAAAATTACCACGTATTAGTAAACCAGTTTCATGGACATTTCCATTCTAAAATCTCTAGTTGTAGGAAAATTAAGTGTGTTTTCAGGGATGTAATATTATGCTTTAATGCATCGTCAGAGCTTAAAGGATTACGAAAATGATATTTTGAAAATATACATGATAAGTAAATTAAAGTTAAACGTCATTTTCATGATATGTAGATGCACGTAGTAGTTTGCCTTAATTAAAAAAAACACACGGTAATTTTTTGCTTCGATTAAACTGAACCGGTAATTTTGAAACATGAAACATGCAACATAAACCTTGCACATGTGACTGTTGATGAACATATAACTGTATTTCACAGTTTACCAACAACTGAAATAAATGACTGAGTCAAAAGCTGATCAATGAATAAGCACCACTCTGCCCTTCACATCTTGTACAATCAATACACAATGTTGTATTTTCTTGGATTTATAACTATAAGACCACTATGTTTTTTTCCTCCGTTTTAGATTAGCGCGCGCATCAGATCAAGGCCGCACACAAAAAACATACATGTTTTGTTTTCTACCCAGCGGGCGCATTAGATGTGTGAAATAAAATGAATGGTGTTCTAGGCCTCCTTTGTGAACATATGGGCTAAATTGGGCCAGGAGAACCTCCCGAGGATGGTGATAAATGAGATGAGTCCAATATCATGCTTTTAATCATCTTGGGGTTTTAAAGGGTTAAACACACATAACATACAGGATGTGTTTTTTCTGCCCATATGCCAGCATGTTATGTAAAAAGGGAGTTATTGACAAAATCATTAGTCATTCGATTTATCAACCCTTGAACGACTGAATTGGGTGTTTATCTTTTTCACTCATTTAACTACTTATCCGTCAAATTATTAAATTAGAATTTTCATTCACTTGAAGTGTCTGACGCGATCCACAATTTCAATATTTAGATTTTATTAAAATAGAGTTCAACTGGTTTCAAATCTTGCTGATTGATTTAACGTTTTTTGTTTTAAATATTTAAAAGCTGATATTGCGCTAATAATAAAAAAATCGGGACAGGGGTTGAAGCTGACGCAATTTCCAGGGATCAAAGACGAACACTGCTGTATTTGTCTGAAAAACATATTTTCTAAATTGAATTGCTTAGTTTACTAAGCATCTACAAGAAAATGAAATGAAATGAATCGGGCTTTAGGGCACCTTTGTGCACATATAGGCTAAGCTGGGCCAGGAGAACCTCCTGAGGATGGTGAGATGATTGAGATGACACTGTCCTCCAGACACAGGATTCGAAATTCGAGCCCTGGCGGTCTGAGGCCGAGCACGCTACCTCTCGGTCACGGAGGCTCCCCACAACACTGACTTTCACACGTGGATGGGGAAGAAACATTTTTTGTTTCTTTCAAACCGCCGAGACCGGGAACAGAGCCCCGAACTCTGGCGTGAAAGGCAGCGGTGCTAACCACTACCCTAGGGCCCCCGCCCAGCATCTACAAGAACAATTGGCGCTAGGACAGTGTCAGTGTAAATTAGCACAAGTGTTAAAGCTGAAGTCACTCAATCACGGCTCCACAGTAAATGATCACCTTATTTTGTATTTTTTTCATTGCCCTCATTGAAATATTGCCACGGAAGTTTCTATTATAACCCGTTCGAGCCTCAAACATTTGAAACCTTCATCCACTGCTGTCTCAACTCTCGACTTGTAGTGGATAAAGATAACTTCAAGTGCATGAACATTTAAAGATAATTGTCATATATTATTTACAATCATCAAACCATTTATCTGTAGAAAATTCGATCAGAATCTGACGTCTGTAGACATCAGATTCTGGCGTCTATGTACGATCACCGCGCTGAAGAGGTTAATGGTGACTGGGTTCAGTAAATTAGCACTACTGTGGATCTGGTAATATTCGCGAGGTTTTAGTTTTCGCGCATTTCGCGAGAAGGTCAAAGTCGCGAATTCAAGAATCGCGCGAAAATTATTATTATAATAGCGCTACTGAAGAAAAATGAAAATTCGCGAGTTCTAAACCTCGTGAAAAGTCACAAAATCGGAAATTCGTGAATATTAAAACACGCGAAAATGACCAGATCTACAGTATTATGGAACATATTTAACCCTTGAAGCGCTCAGAACGACTACAGTCATATTTAATCAGCTTTGTTAGCCGGGTCACAGCTATTTGAATTAAATGTGTGTTTAACCCTTTAAGCCCTCACGATGAATAAAGTATCATCTCTCAAAACAGACCTAATTTTCCTACAAGTAGGGTTTTTTTTAATGCAAATTTCCATGCAACTGGTTTGCTAATACATCGTAATTTTCTTTAATTTCTCAAACGTCTTCAAATCATCTTCATCCACTACAAGTCGAGAATTGCGACAGCAATTCGCGGCTTGTAGTGGATGAAGATGACAATGGTAAAAATTTAGACTTGAAAGGGTTAAACATCAAGTTTTGCAAATGTTTGGTCTCAAATTAAAGGTGATGGTGTAGGTTTATAGACTGATATCAAGTATGAAGACCCATTACCGACTTAACATTCTACCCTGTTCATTCGTGTGCCATTTCAAATCCACGGGAAACATACAGTCCTGCAGCCATTTTGGCGCATTTAACTTATCGTACACATTGCAATCTCTATCTTACCATGTACTCATTTTCACCTGAGTGAAGTGAAGCATTAGATGATAAAGTGCCTTGCCCAAGGACACAACATCGAAACAATGTCCAAGATTAAGAGGGGAGAAGCATGATATTTCTCTGAAAAACCTTGACCAAGCGAGGTTCGAAACTGCACGGCAGGCATCGATATCGACAAGTGCCACACTCTAACCATTGCGCCATTTCCCTCTCTAAATTAAGCAAATACGAGTAATTTTAATCCAGTTGAAGGTTTGGGTCGCGGTGACGAGACACAGCTACAAGAGGGTGAAATCCTAAATGAGATAGCTAGCGGGAAAACTGTTTAACGGCAACGATATATATTCTTGTCGCTGACATTGTTGTTCAGGTCAGGATATAACCATATTTTAATCGTTGCAGCATTTTAAGACCACAGTATGTTATATAGTGACTTGACGTGATATTATATTCGCGATAACTGCTTTAACCCTTTCAAGCCTGAATTTACCATAGTAATTTTCATCCACTACAAGCCGCGAATTGCTGTCACAATTCTCGACTTGTAGTGGATGAAGATGATTTGATGTGGTGGGTGGAAAAGTAAAGAAAATTGCCACATATTGGTAAACTAGTTTCATGGGAATATTCATTCTGAAACCCTTGGTTGTAGGAAAATTATATCTGTTTTCAGAGATATACAATGATGCTTTAAAGCATCGTGAGGGCTTAAAGTGTTAAGACAATAACCACTGATAACCACCTTTATTAGCGTCACGTACGTTATTCTGCATTTAGATATACAACATGTATTTTTGTCGTTTTATCTTTGGAATGGGACTATTTTGTGAAACGCAGTCAACGGAAACCGTTTTGATTGGCAACTCTGTGAAATTGATGTTATATAAGACTCCCTCCCCCATACGTCATTGTATCAAGTCAAGGCTATTGAGTTTCCATCATTGGATTGTGACCTTATTTATTAACTTGCCATAAAGTATAATCGTGACTGATGCTGGTTTGTATTATTACAGCATGTTATTTTTTACAGCGCGCCCCCCCCCCCCCAACCACATAAGGGGGTTCCCGCAAGCGCTAGACATTAATCCAATGCTGGTACAATGTTGGTCCACTGTCCGCGACGTTAGCCCACCATGGTACCAGCATCAACTGAACGTCTCGTGCTAGTGAATATTGCCTTACGTCTCTTTCTGCACATTGAGGCAATTTCGCGACAGAAGGAAGCCCGAGGCCAGGACTATGCCCTACTCTTATTTCGAATGACTTCAGTGGTTCTTTATAGTGCACAGTACCATAGGCAGCACTGTACACTCCATGCCTCTGAACAGTTTGTAGCACTGTATATGCACAACCACGATGACAAATATCCGACCGGGATTCGAACCTGGTACCCCCAGGTTACAAGCCCCAGTCGATAACGAATGAGCCCCCGGGTCCTGTCAGCCACGTGTTAGGGTTCTTGTCAAGTTGAAAAAAATACAAAAATCCGAGAAAAACTCGGATAGGTCAGATCCCACCCACACGTCCCCCATCCAATTTTTTTTTTTTTGGAAACATCTGGAAACATGAAAACAACACACAAAAAAACAAAAAACACACGAAATGTCAAAACGCTTGTTTTCAGGGATATACAATGATGCTTTAAAGCATCGTGAGGGCTTAAAGTGCTAAGACAATAACCACTGATAACCACCTTTATTAGCGTCACGTACGTTATTCTGCATTTAGATATACAGCATGTTTTTTTGTCGTTTTATCTTTCTGCACATTGAGGCAATTTAACGACAGAATGAAGCCCGAGGCCAGGACTATGCCCTACTCTTATTTAGAATGACTTCAGTGGGTCTTTATAGTGCACAGTACCATAGGCAGCACTGTACACTCCATGCCTTTGAACAGTTTGTAGCACTGTATATGCACAGCCACGATGACAAATGTCCGACCGGGATTCGAACCTGTTACCCCCAGGTTACAAGCCCCAGTCGATAACGAATGAGCCACTTGACGTAGTTTAAAAATTCAAGAAAATTACCACGTATTGATAAAGCCGTTTCATGGAAATTTTCGTTCTAAAACCCTTAGTTGTTGGAAAATTAATTCTGTTTTAGGGATGTAGAATGATGCTTTAATGCATCGTGGGGGCTCAAAGGGTTAAAGGGTTACAAGTCCTAACTGTGACATAGAAGGTGACAAACTCACACATAGTAAAGACTTACACCAAGAGAGATAGATAAACGGGAAAGGTGTTATTATACATGTAAAGGCTGCCCCTATAAGCGAGAAGGCTGCCCCTATAGTGAGCCGTAGAGATATACAGGTACTGTATAAACTGGACGACGTACCTCCGTGGTATCTGACTGTTCTTTTTGGATTTCAGGTAACATAATATAAATATATATATATTATAATACATATAGCATATCATCATCGCTTTATAATGAGTTTCAAAATAAATATTGATTCGACATAACAAATGGAAACTAGTTCGATCAATGATAGATAATTCGAAACCTTGAATGCTATTGCCTGTTTTAATAGTCATTAACATCATTTACATGAAATTATTTGACCCTTCTGTTATTTTCTCCCAATAATACAAAAAATCTAATTATTACGCATGTTATTGCATTACCGATAGAAATCCACGATTGTCATATTACTGCACTTACCATCAAGTTGACAGAACAGTACTATAATACGTATATGAATCAATTCATTATCACCAAAACGAGGGATTATGTATGATATGTATACGGTGTTCATTTGAGTGCGGTATTGTAAAATACAGCACTCGTACGAAAACCTTTTTCCTTGGACATGTGCTGTATTTTTCCATACCGCACGAAAGTGAACACCGTTTGTATTTTCTAACACGACTGTCCAAATCTTTCAACGGCGCAAAGAAGTGTACAGTCGATCGACAAGACATGTGACCATAAGGTGGTGAATCGCCGACGCTCAGTCAATAGCATTCCCTTGCTATACAGCTTGTGTACAACATGTAGGTCTATACATTTAGTACAGAGGAGTGCGGTATTGGCTGATGCCGATATACGTCTAATAGTGAAAACACAATGAGTGGGTGTCAGAATTATTCGTAAAACATCATTGCCCCATAGACTGCTTGCACGAGTTTGCGCGTGAACAGTGTGTGGCGTGTTGTCATTGAACAGTGTGTAACAGTTGTCTGATTAAAACAGTTCGGCGCTGCTCACTGTGTGGCCTGTTGTTATTGAGAAAGGTGTATTGGGCGAAAAAAAAATACGCATATTTGTTTAACTTGACAGCAAACATTTGCAAACCTTGATATGTAAGCACTCATTTCATCGCCAATAATTGTGATTTAACCTGGTGATACAAGAAAAAGATTACAAATGACTGAACTAAAAGTCACTTTAGATCTGTTACATTCGCGTTGCATGTTTTTCGCTCATTACTCACGCATTTTTCATCCGATTGTCATGAAATTTAACAAGCTTTAGTTTCTAATTTCACAGCACCTGTCCTGGAAATTGCAAGAAAAAATATTGTGTAGTTTAAAAGTTAGACCATTTGACATGTAGTTTTTGCTAATTATGATGATCGTCTGTTAACCCATTGAACGCTATCAGCTCCCATCACGAAATTCCACTACATGTCAAATAGTCTAACTTTTGAAATACTCATACAAATTTCACAAAATTTCCGGGGTAGGCAAAATTCCATGGAAATTGATTACGCTTTGATTAAGAAATCAGCAGCCACCGACTTTAGACGTCAGAATCTGACTCTAAAGTAGATCCCAGCACTGAAAGAATTAGAATATTTATAATGGTCGTGGACCCTAATAGGTATTCAAATAAATCAAAAAGAGCTGACTAAGGGGCTATGCAAAGTTAAAAAAATTCCAAACATCCAAAAAAAATAGAAGTGGGTGGGTGGGTCAAGGATAAATGGATAGGGTGGTGGGTCAGCTCTATCCTACTTTTTTTTGGATGATCGAAATATAACAGCCACATGCAACATAGAACCCAATATAACAGCCACATGAAACATAGAACCCAATATAACAGCCACATAAAACATATTAGTGTCAGTGTAAATGATAGTGTCAGTGTAAATCAGCACAAGTGTTAAAGCTGAAGTCACTCAATCACGGCTCAAAAGTAAATGATCACCTTATTTTGTATTTTTTTTCATTGCCCTCATTGAAGTATTGCCACCAAATTTTCTATTATAACCCGTTCGAACCTCAAACATTTGAAACCTTCATCCACTGCTGTCGCAACTCTCGACTTGTAGTGGATACAGATAACTTCAAGTGCATGAACATTTATTATTATTATAATGCATTACAATCAGTGAGCACCTTTACACTTTCCTTAAATGCTGCTTTTCAACATCCGAATTGTATAGACTATCCTTAAATATCCCCCAGAACTGTATTTTTTTGTATATAAAACTGCATAAAGATTAAAACTATTTTTAGTCAGATCCTTTTAAGATACCATCAAGCTTATTAAAGTTATACTAACCTTTTTTTCCAGTATATAATCGTGGAATTCACATAAAAATACACTTTTTTATGGTCAATTATGATCAATTGGCCAGTCCAGTTTTCCATTTCACTTCGCTTGAATTTCTCGCATTTTAAGCAGGGCAAAATATCCAGAATATGAACATATTATCTAACCATTACAACAGTAATAATCAGTGCAGTAAAGGAGAATACGTAAAGGAGGTCACCCCGGAACAACGTGTGCATTATTTTGTTCTACCATGGTAAATGACTAGTCTGGCGCAGGAGTATGACTGCACTGTATATCGCACTATGGCAAAATGAAATTATATAGGCATGTTTAGTGTTTTTGCGTAATGGAGTTCACATGCTTATAGCATCTCTATGTTTTTGCATTCTTTCACTGAATGGATACACAATACCACACATGACATATTTTACTAAAGTAATAACAAATCAATCAACAGAGTCCTCTGATTAATGGTTGATCGTACTTAAGTTATATAATGGTTTGTATTTACTTTTTTGTAATAAAATAATCTAATTTTTAAGAATATGTAAAGGAGAACACATAATTCTGGCGACATTTATTTGTTGATATTTTACAGCTAGGAAATACACGGGAAGTTAAGCTGATGATGTTTTTCCGAAAAATAATGTTTGCTACTTCATCTCAAAATAAAATATAGTTATCATATTTACATTTGTACTCTTATGAAATCAATATTTGGTTTGGAGCCTAATGTCAGAGTTTGCATGCTTTATTCGTTAGGAACCAACATTATAACTCTATAATGTGAGACATGTACGGGAAGGTAATTTCACGCAGTATTGGTTGAAATAAATAATATGTTTCTAAAACCTGCAGCCTATGCTTTAAGACATATGCTGGAGGCAAACAATTGCTATATTATGGACACTTATAAAAATCTGGTCCATAATCAGTTACAAAATCTTCATCACCGCCGCAAAGCCACCACATTTGTTCACATAGCTCTCAAAACTAAAATGCATCGAAAGGAAGCAACTGGCGCATTCTGGTGGTAAACATCAATGGTTTACGAGACATTAGAAAGCTTCTTTACAAGCAGCAGTAGACTATCTTGACCCAGACGCAATCTTGAGATAGGAAACAAAGTTAAAGAGAAGTGTGTTCAGCTCAGAAGTTTTGCCACCACAATATTTGACAAACTCGTGGGGAAAAGGTAGAACAAGTAGTGGAGGTGGTGTCATCCTAGCTATCAAGGATGGTTACGTGGCAAATGAGGTTCAAACGCACTCTGCAGCAGAAGAGGTTTGGGCTAAGGTTGAATCGCCAAAAGGCTCCATGCACATTGGCAGCTTCTACCGTCCACCAAACGTAGGCATCTGCTCGACCATCTGGACGATTCCATCTCCACCCTGAGTGACAAGAAAAAACATGTTATTGTTGGAGGAGATTTTAACTATGATGATGTGGACTGGGAAACTGGTCAAGTAAATTCTGGGGCATATGATCCACTTCCCAATAATCGGTTGATAGACCTAGCCAACGACCACTCGACCAGGTATGTCTGCCCAAGATGACATGGTGGCTGTAGACATTGATATAAGACCAGTATTTCACAAATAAAAAACAAGACTGGTAAACTGCTTCCGCAGTGCACAGTGGGAGCTAATCGAAGCAAAATCTGAAGAATTCAGTGAAAACATTATCTCTGAATTACCCCACAGGACAGTAAATGAGAACTGGGTAATATTTAGGAAACATGTGGAAGAAATAATGGTAAAACATGTCCCTAGTAAAAAGCTGACGACCAGGTATAATTTTCCTTTGTTCAATAACAAGCTCAAGGCAGACCAACATAGAGATGAAACAGTCGCAGCGTCAATATATGAGTGATCATCTTGCTGATGCACTAAGTGAAGATAATACAAAGCCATTTTGATGCTCCATCAAGTCAATGCAGACAGATAATCAGGGGGTGTTACCCATCAGGGCTCATGGAGCTCCA
The DNA here is from genome assembly GCA_964017125.1 of Flabesymbios commensalis. Lineage (NCBI taxonomy): Eukaryota > Metazoa > Annelida > Polychaeta > Terebellida > Flabelligeridae > Flabesymbios > Flabesymbios commensalis. The sequence goes on from OZ024915.1 coordinate 4,788,255, forward strand.
CACACCCAACCACAACAGAAGGCAGAGCTGCTCAATGCACAATTTCAATTTGTGTTCACAATGGAACATACCACTTGTCCTCTAAAGCCATTAAAGTAGCAACTGGCGTCCCACAATGTACGGTACTCGAACCTCTATTGTTCTGTGTTTCATTAATAAAATGCCACCTTGCATTAAATCCAGTTGCCGTCTGTCCCCATATCTCACCATCTTCAGTGACCAGGTACATCGTGGTCGGAGCTGTCTGTATCACAGTCTGTAGTGCTGTAGTGGTGTTAGGGATGTCTCTGTTGTAGTACCGCATGGTATGTAGTGGTGTTAGGGATTTACATGTTGTTGTTTGTTCCAGCACCTGCTGGTGACCAGCTTCAGTGAGCTGGCACAGAGTATCATCGTGGCAGGTGCTGTGTGTGTAACAGTCTGTAGTGGTTGTTGTTTGTTCCAGCATCTGATGGTGACCATCTTCAGTGACCTGGCTATGTGTGTAACAGTCTGTAGTGGTTGTTGTTTGTTCCAGCATCTGATGGTGACCATCTTCAGTGACCTGGCTATGTGTGTAACAGTCTGTAGTGGTTGTTGTTTTGTTCCAGCATCTGATGGTGACAATCTTCAGTGACCTGGTATGTGTGTGTAACAGTCTGTAGTGGTTGTTGTTTGTTCCAGCACCTGATGGTGACCATCTTCAGTGACCTGGTATGTGTGTGTAACAGTCTGTAGTGGTTGTTGTTTTGTTCCAGCATCTGGTGGTGACCATCTTCAGTGACCTGGCTATGTGTGTAACAGTCTGTAGTGGTTGTTGTTTTGTTCCAGCATCTGATGGTGACAATCTTCAGTGACCTGGCTATGTGTGTAACAGTCCGTAGTGGTTGTTGTTTGTTCCAGCACCTGATGATGACCATCTTCAGTGACCTGGCTATGTGTGTAACAGTCTGTAGTGGTTGTTGTTTTGTTCCAGCATCTGATGGTGACCATCTTCAGTGACCTGGCTATGTGTGTAACAGTCCGTAGTGGTTGTTGTTTGTTCCAGCATCTGATGGTGACCATCTTCAGTGACCTGGCTGTGTGTGTAACAGTCTGTAGTGGTTGTTGTTTTGTTCCAACATCTGATGGTGACCATCTTCAATGACCTGGCTATGTGTGTAACAGCCTGTAGTGGTTGTTGTTTTGTTCCAGCATCTTATGGTGACCATCTTCAGTGACCTGGCTATGTGTGTAACAGTCTGTAGTGGTTGTTGTTTGTTCCAGCATCTGATGGTGACCATCTTCAGTGACCTGGCTGTGTGTGTAACAGTCTGTAGTGGTTGTTGTTTTGTACCAACATCTGATGGTGACCATCTTCAATGACCTGGCTATGTGTGTAACAGTCTGTAGTGGTTGTTGTTTTGTTCCAGCATCTGATGGTGACCATCTTCAGTGACCTGGTTATGTGTGTAACAGTCTGTAGTGGTTGTTGTTTGTTCCAGCATCTGATGGTGACCATCTTCAGTGACCTGGCTGTGTGTGTAACAGTCTGTAGTGGTTGTTGTTTTGTTCCAACATCTGATGGTGACCATCTTCAATGACCTGGCTATGTGTGTAACAGCCTGTAGTGGTTGTTGTTTTGTTCCAGCATCTTATGGTGATCATCTTCAGTGACCTGGCTATGTGTGTAACAGTCTGTAGTGGTTGTTGTTTGTTCCAGCATCTGATGGTGACCATCTTCAGTGACCTGGCTGTGCGTGTAACAGTCTGTAGTGGTTGTTGTTTTGTTCCAGCATCTGATGGTGACCATCTTCAGTGACCTGGCTATGTGTTTAACAGTCTGTAGTTGTTGTTGTTTTGTTCCAGCATCTGATGGTGACCATCTTCAGTGACCTGGCTATGTGTGTAACAGTCTGTAGTGGTTGTTGTTTTGTTCCAGCTTCTGATGGTGACCATCTTCAGTGACCTGTCTGTGTGTGTAACAGTCTGTAGTGGTTGTTGTTTTGTTCCAGCTTCTGATGGTGACCATCTTCCGTGACCTGGCTATGTGTGTAACAGTCTGTATTGGTGGTTGTTGTTTGTTCCAGCATCTGATGGTGACCATCTTCAGTGACCTGGCTATGTGTGTGTAACAGTCTGTAGTGGTTGTTGTTTGTTCCAGCTTCTGATGGTGACCATCTTCAGTGACCTGGCTATGTGTGTAACAGTCTGTAGTGGTTGTTGTTTGTTCCAGCATCTGATGGTGACCATCTTCAGTGACCTGTCTGTGTGTGTAACAGTCTGTAGTGGTTGTTGTTGTTTTGTTCCAGCATCTGATGGTGACCATCTTCAGTGACCTGGTATGTGTGTGTAACAGTCTGTAGTGGTTGTTGTTTTGCTCCAGCTTCTGATGATGACCATCTCCAGTGACCTGGCTATGTGTGTAACAGTCTGTAGTGGTTGTTGTTTTGTTCCAGCATCTGATGGTGACCATCTTCAGTGACCTGTCTGTGTGTGTAACAGTCTGTAGTGGTTGTTGTTTGTTCCAGCACCTGATGATGACCATTTTCAGTGACCTGGTGGCTGTGTGTGTAACAGTCTGTAGTGGTTGTTGTTTTGTTTAAGCATCTGATGGTGACCATCTTCAGTGACCTGGCTATGTGTGTAACAGTCTGTAGTGGTTGTTGTTGTTTTGTTCCAGCATCTGATGGTGACCATCTTCAGTGACCTGGCTATGTGTGTAACAGTCTGTAGTGGTTGTTGTTTGTTCCAGCACCTGATGATGACCATTTTCAGTGACCTGGTGGCTGTGTGTAACAGTATGTAGTGGTTGTTGTTTGTTCCAGCATCTGATGGTGACCATCTTCAGTGACCTGTCTGTGTGTGTAACTGTCTGTAGTGGTTGTTGTTGTTTTGTTCCAGCATCTGATGGTGACCATCTTCAGTGACCTGGTATGTGTGTGTAACAGTCTGTAGTGGTTGTTGATTGTTCCAGCATCTGATGGTGACCATCTTCAGTGACCTGGCTATGTGTGTGACAGTCTGTACTGGTTGTTGTTTTGTTCCAGCACCTGATGGTGACCATCTTCAGTGACTTTGCTATGTGTGTAACAGTCTGTAGTGGTTGTTGTTGTTTTGTTCCAGCATCTGATGGTGACCATCTTCAGTGACCTGGCTATGTGTGTAACAGTCTGTAGTGGTTGTTGTTTTGTTCTAGCATCTGATGGTGACCATCTTCAGTGACCTGGCTATGTGTGTAACAGTCTGTATTGGTGGTTGTTGTTTTGTTCCAGCACCTGATGATGACCATCTTCAGTGACCTGGCTATGTGTGTGTAACAGTCTGTATTGGTGGTTGTTTTGTTCCAGCATCTGATGGTGACCTTCTTCAGTGACCTGGCTGTGTGTGTAACAGTCTGTAGTGGTTGTTGTTTTGTTCCAGCATCTGATGGTGACCATCTTCAGTGACCTGGCTATGTGTAACAGTCTGTAGTGGTTGTTGTTGTTTGTTACAGCATCTGATGGTGACCATCTTCAGTGACCTGGCTATGTGTGTAACAGTCTGTAGTGGTTGTTGTTTTGTTCCAGCATCTGATGGTGACCATCTTCAGTGACCTGGCTGTGTGTGTAACAGTCTGTAGTGGTTGTTGTTTTGTTCCAGCATCTGATGGTGACCTTCTTCAGTGACCTGGCTGTGTGTGTAACAGTCTGTAGTGGTTGTTGTTTTGTTCCAGCATCTGATGGTGACCATCTTCAGTGACCTGGCTATGTGTAACAGTCTGTAGTGGTTGTTGTTGTTTGTTACAGCATCTGATGGTGACCATCTTCAGTGACCTGGCTATGTGTAACAGTCTGTAGTGGTTGTTGTTGTTTGTTACAGCACCTGCTGGTGACCATCTTCAATGACCTGGCTATGTGTGTAACAGTCTTAAGTGGTTGTTGTCTGTTCCAGCATCTGATGGTCACCATCTTCAGTGACCTGGCTGTGTGTGTAACAGTCTGTAGTGGTTGTTGTTTTGTTCCAGCATCTGATGGTGACCATCTTCAGTGACCTGGCTATGTGTGTAACAGTCTGTAGTGGTTGTTGTTTTGTTCTAGCATCTGATGGTGACCATCTTCAGTGACCTGGCTATGTGTGTAACAGTCTGTATTGGTGGTTGTTGTTTTGTTCCAACATCTGATGGTGACCATCTTCAATGACCTGGCTATGTGTGTGTAACAGTCTGTAGTGGTTGTTGTTTTGTTCCAGCATCTGATGGTGACCATCTTCAGTGACCTGGCTGTGTGTGTAACAGTCTGTAGTGGTTGTTGTTTGTTCCAGCATCTGATGGTGACCATCTTCAGTGACCTGGCTGTGTGTGTAACAGTCTGTAGTGGTTGTTGTTTTGTTCCAGCACCTGATGGTGACCATCTTCAGTGACCTGGCTATGTGTGTAACAGTCTGTAGTGGTTGTTGTTTGTTCCAGCATCTGATGGTGACCATCTTCAGTGACCTGGCTATGTGTGTAACAGTCTGTATTGATGGTTGTTGTTTTGTTCCAGCAACTGATGATGACCATCTTCAGTGACCTGGCTATGTGTGTGTAACAGTCTGTATTGGTGGTTGTTGTTTTGTTCCAGCATCTGATGGTGACCATCTTCAGTGACCTGTCTGTGTGTGTATCAGTCTGTAGTGATTGTTGTTTGTTCCAGCATCTGATGGTGACCATCTTCAGTGACCTGGCTATGTGTGTAACAGTCTGTAGTGGTTGTTGTTTTGTTCCAGCACCTGATGGTGACCATCTTCAGTGACCTGGCTATGTGTGTAACAGTCTGTATTGGTGGTTGTTGTTTGTTACAGCATCTGATGGTGACCATCTTCAGTGACCTGGCTATGTGTGTAACAGTCTGTATTGGTGGTTGTTGTTTGTTCCAGCACCTGCTGGTGACCATCTTCAGTGACCTGGCTGTGTGTGTAACAGTCTGTAGTTGTTGTTGTTTGTTCCAGCATCTGATGGTGACCATCTTCAGTGACCTGGCTGTGTGTGTAACAGTCTGTAGTGGTTGTTGTTGTTTGTTCCAGCACCTGATGGTGACCATCTTCAGTGACCTGGCTGTGTGTGTAACATTATGTAGTGGTTGTTGTTGTTTGTTCCAGCACCTGATGGTGACCATCTTCAGTGACCTGGCTATGTGTGTAACAGTCTGTAGTGGTTGTTGTTGTTTGTTCCAGCACCTGATGGTGACCATCTTCAGTGACCTGGCTGTGTGTGTAACAGTCTGTAGTTGTTGTTGTTTGTTCCAGCATCTGATGGTGACCATCTTCAGTGACCTGGCTTTGTGTGTAACAGTCTGTAGTGGTTGTTGTTTTGTTCCAGCATCTGATGATGACCATCTTCAGTGATCTGGCTGTGTGTGTAACAGTCTGTATTGGTGGTTGTTGTTTGTTCCAGCATCTGATGGTGACCATCTTCAGTGACCTGGCTATGTGTGTAACAGTCTGTATTGGTGGTTGTTGTTTTGTTCCAGCACCTGATGGTGACCATCTGCAGTGACCTCGCACAGAGTATCATCGTGGCCGGAGCAGTGTGTACGGCGGGACATGAAGAGATCACGGCTCAGATCTTCAGCACTGTGTTGTTTGTGGCCGGTTTGGCGACTGTGGCACAAAGTACCATAGGATGCAGGTCAGTCCCCAGCAAACACCTCACGTTGATCTAATGCCGGCTTAACGTTGGGCCAGCGCCGTAGACAGAGGCCCAACATTAAGCCTTAAAACGCTGTAATATTTTCGAATAAACCATAGAAACTAAAGTGTTTTTTTCAATTTGAAATCAGCATAAATATCTTAGTAAGCTCTTTCCGCTTCAACGTATTAACATAACGTGCTTGCCAGGATCTATTCATTAGTAACATATAGTAACTCAACTTTTTGGATTAAGTCTGGTATTCTACCCTGACCAATCGAAGAGTGTCTCAGCCTGTCACATCACGGGATCAGCAATCATCGTCGTAATTCAGTTGCTATTTAAATTAGTATGTAGAATTCCAGACCAACATGTTCAATGTTACCCGGCTAAGTCAAGCTACTCACATTACATGGAGCTCGGCCGCACTGACGGTCATTTTTCCACAGCTGCCCGTGTAAAAAAGACAGTGACTCCGCCTACCGATAAGGTGGTAACGGCGTTGGCCCTAGTCTGTAGCGCGCTCTGGTGATCACAGTAGAGCCAAGCCCGCTAAAACATGGCTGTCAGTGTGTCAGAGCCTTGCGATGTCATCAGGGTAGTTCAATGCCAGTTCCACTCATTGTTATTTGCGAATCCTACAGGTGCCAGCAGAATTCTCACCTCACTGTGCATTTACGTTGTTGTCCAGGTGAAATATGTCAATCGAAATGGTTTAACCCATGAGGCGCTGAATTAATTTGTAAAACAACTAATGTTTTTTTTTTAATTTGAAACCATCATGAATGCCTTAGTCAGCTCTTTCTGATTCATTTGAATACCTATGCTATGTTTCTACAGCTAACATAAATATGTTGATTCTTGCAGTGCGGGGATGTTGATTCTTGCAGTGCGTCAGAATCTGATGTCTACAGACGTCAGATGCTGACGACTAAAGTCGATCTCCGCACCGTACGGGTTGCTGATGTGTTAATTTTTCTGGGTTTTTCTACTGAGGTTATCACTGCCCGTAAGAGGTGAACGTGTATGCAAAACACCGGGAATAACTAATAAAGTATCAGAAAGTCACTTATGACCATCGCTGTTGAAAAGTTACATTGACACTCTTTTCCCTTTATATTTAGGATAGGACATTGTAGTTCTACTTTAAACAGATTATTTACTAATATGTAGCCGCGCAGTTTGCTATAACACTAAATACCACTTGTATGTAAATTGATTTGTTACAGCAAAGTATGAATTTATATGTATTTCCAAAATCCTGAATTGCCCATGTTTGTTCAAGTCCAGTGACATGAGGGAGAGAATGAGCACTAGAACACCATCTAGTGATATCTAGCAAACGTAGCATATTGATGGCATTTCTAACATTTCACAGCTTGATAACCTCCTTTATTATCAAGAGAAAAAATCATCGTCACCATATGTTGCTTTAGTGTATCTTTGCTTTCCAAAGTCTTGTGTAAATTTAAAAAATATTATATTCTGATTGATTGATTACCCTATGAGAACACAGAAACTTCAATAGTACTATCAATTTATTTCCATATTACATAATGTTGCTTTTTATATTGCCCATAACACAACAGATGCTAACCAACTTATTGCTTTAATATAAATAAAACTCTTAAAGCACTGCACTGGAAAATAAAAAAAAATCCCGCTGCCATGGCCAACAGCTTCAAGTGGTGTTCCGGGATTTTGTACCCAAGGGGTTAATACAATGTATTTACTGTACTTTTGCTAAGCTCACGGTATGAGTTTACTGTATTTTATTTTGGTTTACCGTATGAGGTGTAGATATGTGTTGGGTCAATGTTGTCCCAACGCACTAACAATGCCAGCATAGAATTATTCATATATAGGCCTACGTGTCGGATGTAAATGAAATGAATCGGGCTTTAGGCCACCTTTGTGCACATATAGGCTAAACTGGACCAGGAGAACCTCCTGAGGATGGTGAGATGAGTGAGATGACACTGTCCTCCAGACACAGGATTCGAAATTCGAGCCCTGGCGGTCTGAGGCCGAGCACGCTACCTCTCGGTCACGGAGGCTCCCCACAATACTAACTTTCACACGTGGATGGGGAAGAAACAATTTTGTTTCTTTCAAACAGCCGAGACCGGGAACCGAACCCCGGACTCTGGCGTGAAAGGCAGCGGTGCTAACCACTACCCTAGGACCCCCGCCCACGTGTCGGATGTAGCAGATGCATTGAGGCATGTTGTTTCTTTCACTGACCTGGGTGTATGGAATCGTATGATTGTATATGACTTGTACAACTGATATTTTTGTTTAAATGGATGAGTGTCAGCATTGCCAGGCACCACTTTTATATTTCGGCTCTCGAGAACAACATCTTTCGAAATTTGGAGGCCTAGTGTGTTCAGGCGCGAGTGTGACAATTCGCGAGGTAACCTGAGGTACTCGCGGCGTTAGTCCATTGACATTGCGTTCTGCGACCTGCAGAATAGACGAAGTAGACTGAGAAATCGTGGTGATTGTTTATATATTTTACTGTGTAAACCTCACCACGATGATCACTAATCTGCTGTCTATTTCCACGTCGCTAGGGGTTTGGGGTATTATTGTTTTATGATTTTGTTGGGTGTGGTGATGAATGACTGATGTGTGATTGACATAATTATATTATTGTTAACGAGAGTGTGATATTGTTAACATTGATATTGATGTTTCATATAGTTTAGTAATGTTGGTATATCTACGAGATAGTTAACTTATTTTATTTCATATTATTCGGCGTGTGACTATTTAAATGTATCTTTGGAATGGTTTGAAATAGCGCAGATAATATTTTATAAGAATATTATCTGCGTTAACCGGGCATTTTAAGTGATTGTCAAAGTTGAATGTTTATAGATATTTGACACTTATTTTCTATGTATTAAAGTTTGTCTCTCTTTTCATATTCCTGACTATTGAAGATGTGAAAGCCTATGATAAATATACCACATTGTAATATTTGTATGATTCATGAGATGACAATGTCAATGAGTGTGAATTGTTCTGTTCTTGTCATTCACGTCAGCTCAACTCCTTCCGTCTGATATTAGTCTTTCAGATTTGTATGTTACGTGTAATTCCATCATAAACACCCCGTAATAAAGTATTAAATGTTCGATTTTCTTAATTTGAATGTTTTTTTCTTTGTAATTTAGATTACCTATCGTACAGGGCGTGACTACAACCTTTGTCGTCCCCATTGTTAACTTCCTGTCTCAACCTGAGTGGCAATGCCCGGATGTAAACATGCATGGTAAGTTACAACGCAACCAAGACTAAATATGGCGTGAGTGTGATACCTAGTACAAAAATGTTTCGTCTCAAATTGAGCAAGTGTGAGTATTTTTACAAACCTCAAGTTGTGATTCGTGGTAGCGGGACACAACTTCAAATGGATGAAAACATTTAATTTAGAAAATGAAGATTTAGATAGGTAACCTCGTATAAGCACGATTTAGCCATTTAACCTTATATAAAAAGAAGAATTTAGAAATATAATGTAAATGTTAAATAACATTCAGCCGTCCCAGAAAATTTAACTTGATATAAAAACGTGATTTTTATGTATTTTATTTTAAAGGTATTTATTGAATAAAGATCCAGATAAAGGAGGGAATTTGTGATTTAACTTACTAAAGTAACCATTTCTCACAAAAAATTTAGAAAATGTAAAAAAAAGCCATAAAAGAAAGATTTATAGATTTGAACATATGGAGAGTTAATAAGTTTAATGTAAAAGAGAATTACCGGGATATAAGAGGGATTAGGCAATTTAACCTCATATTAAAGGGATATTAACAAAACTAGCTTTTAATAAGATGGACTTAACCTCATGCAAATGGGTGTGGAAAGATTTCAATATATGTGTTTATTTATTCTCCCTGTCATGCAATAAGACAAATTTAAAATAAAAAAATACTTTTGAAAATATCTTTTATTGCGAGACATCAACTGGTGAACATAAATTTGTCGACACTTTTGAAATCACAGTGCTGTATATTAAATACTAATGCATCTCCTGTGGGGATTGATTAGCTGATCTATGTACCGTTTTATTGTGAATTTTCTGTTTTCTAAGTTATATTCTAAGTTATATCTTATATTTTATAGCTCTTACAAATATCTCTGACGCTATGACGGATAATCCTCTTGGGAACCTGACAGACCCCAGCACGTCGCTATGGTTACCACGCATGCGCGAAGTAAGGAATTAATGTTGTATATCTTAAAAGATTCACAAATACATGTATGTGTGAACATATGTATACTTATCCGCTATATATATGATAACAATTGAAATTTATTGATAAATAGCTTTTTTGGTACTTCACTCCAGGCAAATAAGTGTTTGGTTCGCAAATTTAGACTTTAAGTTTTAAAGTAAAAAATATATTTCAAGTTGAGAGTTATGGTATCGGGTCACAATATCATTTTTTTTCACTTAGGTATTAATTGATTAGTTGAATACTGGTGTTTCTGTTATTTTAGTTGTAGCTGTGCACTAGTAACCAGTTTGATTGAATACTAGTGTTCCTGTGATTTTAGTTGTAGCTGTGCACTAGTAACCAGTTTGATTGAATACTAGTGTTCCTGTGATTTTAGTTGTAGCTGTGCACTAGTAACCAGTTTGATTGCATACTAGTGTTCCTGTGATTTTAGTTGTAGCTGTTGACTAGTAACCAGTTTGATTGCATACTAGTGTTCCTGTGATCTTAGTTGTAGCTGTTGACTAGTAACCAGTTTGATTAAGTACTGGTGTTCTTGTGATTTTAGTTGTATTTTAGCTATAGCTGTGCAATGGTGACCTGTTTTTAGAAGTGAAACATAACTTTAAATGTGTAGAAGTCTATGCGTTGTGACTTAATGTTACAAATCCAAGTAATTTTAGTCACTTAGAGTTGTGGGTCGTGGTGGCTTAACATAACTATCAATTACTAGGACTTTCTATTGAATGGCTCAGAAAGTTAATTAGAAATAAATAATAGATTACTCAAATAAATGATGTTTGTAACCCAAAGACTTTTGATAGCGGGTCGTTTATTGTTGGTTTGAGGACTAATACTTTAATGACAAACCAGTTTAATTCAAACAGTGATTGATTAATTTATGAATTAATCAATTATTATATTGTTTGAGAATTGTATGTTTCAGATTGAGAGAGCTGTTATAATTGGTTCTATGTTTTATGTGGCTTTTACTATGGGCTCTATGTTTCATGTGGCTGTTATATTGGGTTCTATGTTTAACGTGGATGTTATTTTGGGTTCTATGTTTCACGTGGCTATTATATCGGGTTCTATGTTTCATGTGGCTGTTATGTTAGGTTCTATGTTACACGTGGCTATTATATTGGGTTCTATGTTTCACGTGGCTGTTATGTTGGGTTCTATGTTTAACGTGGCTGTTATATTGGGTTCTATGGTTCATGTGGCTGTTATATTGGGTTCTATGTTTCACGTGGCTGTTATATTGGGTTCTATGTTTCATGTGGCTGTTATATTGGGTTCTATGTTTCACGTGGCTGTTATATTGGGTTCTATGTGTAATGTGGCTGTTATAGTGGGTTTTATGTTTCATGTGGCTGTTATATTGGGTTCTGTGTTTCATGTGGCTGTTATATTGGGTTCTATGTTTCATGTGGCTGTTATATTGGGTTCTATGTTTTATGTGGCTGTTATATTGGGTTCTATGTTTCATGTGGCTGCTATATTGGGTTATATGTTTTATGTGGCTGTTATATTGGGTTCTATGTTTCACGTGGCTGTTGTATTGGGGTCTATGTTTCACGTGGCTGTTATATTGGGTTCTATGTTTCATGTGGCTGTTATATTGGGTTCTATGTTTCACGTGGCTGTTATATTGGGTTCTATGTTTCATGTGGCTGTTATATTGGGTTCTATGTTTCACGAGGCTGTTATATTGGGTTCTATGTTTCATGTGGCTGTTATATTGGGTTCTATGTTTCACGTGGCTGTTATATTGGGTTCTATGTTTCATGTGGCTGTTATATTGGGTTCTATGTTTCATGTGGCTGTTATATTGGGTTCTATGTTTCATGTGGCTGTTATATTGGGTTCTATGTTTTATGTTGCTGTTATATTGGGTTCTATGTTTTATGTTGCTGTTATATTGGGTTCTATGTTTCATGTGGCTGTTATATTGGGTTCTATGTTTCATGTGGCTGTTATATTGGAATCTATGGTTCATGTGGCTGTTATATTGGGTTCTATGTTTCATGTGGCTGTTATATTGTGTTCTATGTTTCACGTGGCTGGTATATTGGGTTCTATGTTTCATGTGGCTGGTATATTGGGTTCTATGTTTCATGTGGTTGTTATATTGGGTTCTATGTTTAATGTGGCTGTTATATTGGGTTCTATGGTTCACGTGGCTGTTATATTGGGTTCTATGTTTCATGTGGCTGTTATATTGGGTTCTATGGTTCGTGTGGCTGTAATATTGGGTTCTATGGTTCACGTGGCTGTTATATTGGGTTCTATGGTTCACGTGGCTGTTATATTGGGTTCTATGTTTCATGTGGCTGTTATATTGGGTTCTATGTTTTATGTGGCTGTTATATTGGGTTCTATGTTTCATGTGGCTGTTATATTGGGTTCTATGTTTCATGTGGCTGTTATATTGTGTTTTATGTTTCACATGGCTGTTATATTGGGTTCTATGTTTCACGTGGCTGTTATATTAGGTTCTATGTTTCCTGTGGCTGTTATAATGGGTTCTATTTTTCATGTGGCTGTTATATTGCTTTCTATGTTTCATGCTGCTTTTATATTGTGTTCTGTTTTTAATGTGGCTGTTATATTGAGTTCTATGGTTCATGTGGCTGTTATATTGGGTTCTATGTTTAATGTGGCTGTTATATCAGGCTCTATGTTTCATGTGGCTGTTATATTGGGCTCTATGTTTCATGCCGCTGTTATATTAGGTTCTATGTTTCAGATCCAGGGAGCTGTTATACTGGGCGGTCTGTTTGAGCATTGTATAGGGATGACAGGTATCCTGGGAGCCACAAAGCGCTGGTTAGGACCTCTCACTATCAGCTCTGTGATCATAGCAATAGCTCTGGCCATGGTGAATCTAGTCCTCAAGAAATGTTCCGCTCTGTGGTGGATATGCCTGCTGTAAGTAGGCTATATAAGACCATTATTGTTTTAAAGCCTCAGTCCATTCTGAGGTCTGTCTATGTTTACAGTTATTCACTAGGTGGCTCTTGTCATCACTATCTTTGTAAGGTGTATGGTGCGTTCTGGGTATAGACTTTGTCCACTGCTGATGCACAGTATACTACTCCTTTAATCTGTTAAGCTTCCGCTTTCATGACGTTTTTGGAATAAAATGGATAGTACCATATATGCATACGGCATCGTTGAGAAGGCGAGATTGGCTCATTTCAGTACAAGTCACCACATCAAGCCCGAGCCTTTAGGCGAGGGCGTGTTGTGGTGACGAGTGCTGAGATCAGCCAATCTTGCCGTACCGACGATGCAGTATGCATTTTCTCGTACGAATACATCTATCTGAGACGGCACAATCAAACTGAGCAGTGTAACGCATGGAAGGGAGTGCGATATGGGCTGATCTCACTATACGTCTCGTAGTGAAAGCGAACAGCATGAGTGTGAGAATTATGGCATAAATATACAAATAGCCATAAGAACGTTCAGAGTTCTCATTTGAGATATTCTACTTGGGTATGTCGTAAAATAAGGCAGTTGTATTCACTATGTGATGTGAATTTCTGCAGTCTCGTGTTTTTAAGACCGCAGGTCTCATGATATCATGATTTTGTGTGTTTTGTCTTCAGGACTGCCGTTCTCACCATATCTTGTTATTTTGTGTTTTCTGTTTTTAGGTCTGCGGTGCTCACCATTTCATCTTATTTTGTGTTTCCTGTTTTTAGGACTTGTGTTTTCTGTTTTAGAATTGCAGGTCTAACCATAGCATATTTTTGTGTTTTCAGGACAGCAGCTCTCACCATATCATGGCTTTTTTTTGTATTTTGTATCTTTTAGGGCCACAGTTCTTACCATATCATGTTTTTTTGTTGTTGTTGTTTTAGAACTGCAGTACTAACCATCATCTTCTCCCAGGGCTTAGGACACATACAGGTGCCTCTCCCGTTTGTAACTATCAAGAACCGCAAACTTGTTATTGTCAAAGAGGTCGTATCATTCTTCAAATTATTTGCCGTGAGTAAATTATTGTTTTCTTTTAGAAATAACAATAAATTTGTTAGGCCTTGAACCTTTAAACTTCTAAATTTATTAATTTAAATTTCCTCCCGCGATCCACAAGCATACATCCACAAATTCAAGTGTGAAAATTACCCATATTTGTTTATTTGGAGACGAAACATTTGCAAATTTTGATGTATAAAGACATATTTTGTTCCCCATAACAGTAATTTGATCAGCTAACAACAAATTGAAAACGACTATAGTCATGCTTAGCAGTGAGTTAAGTGGTAAGTCTATACATGATTTCAGCCCATTTTTGTCTGTTAACCCCGACAGCGCGTCAGACTCTGACGTCAACAGTCTACTGTGAGAATAAAAATTATTTGTGATGGCCGTAGACCTATAAAATAGGTATTCAAATGAAGCGGGAAAAGCTAACTAAGACATTTATGATGATTTCAAATTGAGAAAAACCCTTTGGTCTCCATGGTTTTTAGAAAAATAAGTTGCTTGGTTTCAAATTGTACATAATTAAGTATTTTGTACTCATGTGAGGTTGAGGAGGGAGATTGCAGGCACACTTCAAGTTAGTAAAAAAGTAAAAATTATATAATTTAGCGCCTTATGGTTTAACTCTATATTTGTAGGATCCTGAGCTTTTGTAATTATTGTAAAACATATATCGTCTTGGGATTTAGTCACCACGCTATGTTACAACAAATTGAGTTTAAAAATACATTCATAAAAATATGTATGTTTATCATATGTTTCATCGGATTGTGATAATAATCACCAGATGTTTTACTTTAAATTTTTAGTAGTTGTTCCGGATAAAAATTCATTTATAGCTGCAATCAGTGATACAGTTTACTGCCCTTCAATCTTCAGATCTAATGACAACGATAAAATAATAAAGATTTTTTGCGGATAAACACAAAGAGATCTTTCTAATCTTTAACCTCCATCGACTCTATACTGTCAAGCACTTAACGTTGTACCAATGTCGGCTTTATGTCGGGTCAGCGTCAAGGCCTACTGTAATTTAGATATTAGTCATTCCTCATTTCGTTACAATGCCACCCTTAGACACTGCTATTCCGCATGCTAAATTGTGCAGACGGGCTGATCTCACATTTCCCCCCACTTTTTGTTCCAGCCTATTGTAGTACGTTTGTGATTGGTTTACAAAATGATGTCCTGCTAAACCTTCTCAGATTGGCTGGCACATATGTGTCAACCGGAGAATGAGTGTATGCTTGTATCTGGCATTGTTTGTTATAGTGCGATTTGCCTACTGTACGTTTCAGATTGGTCTGATGTTAGATATACTATACTAGATCAGTCTGATGTTAGATGTAAGATATACTGTACTAGATAAGTCTGATGTTACATGAACTTTACTTTCCAGATCGGTCTTTCCCTCTTGTTAACTTGGGGTCTATGTGGGATTCTCACAGTGGCAGATGTGCTTCCAACGGAGCCAGGGGAATGGGGGTATGCCGCTCGGACAGATACAGCGGGAGGGATAGACTCAGACTCTGTACCCTGGATACACATACCAAAACCATGTGAGTATATATAGACACGACGGGGGGGGGGCATAGATTCTGTGCCCTGGATACACATACCAAAACCATGTGAGTATATATAGACACGGCGGGGAGGGGGAGCACAGACTCTGTGCCCTGGATACACATACCAAAACCATGTCAGTATTTATATAAACGTGGCGGGGGGGGGGGGGCATACACTCTGTGCCCTGGATACACATACCAAAACCATGTGAGTAAATATAGGTATATATATGCGGCGGGGGGCATAGACTCTGTGCCCTGGGTACACATACCAAAACCATGTGAGTATATATATAGACAAATGGCAGGAAGCATAGAGGCAAAACAGTGAGTTTATATGTATAAATGTGAGTTTATATGTATAGACATGGCGGAGGTATAGAATCATTCTCGGTATCCTGGATACACATATAAAAAACATGTCAGTATATATATAGTCATAGAGGGGGCATAGACAGTACCCTGGATACTAGTACACATACCAAAACCATGTCAGTATATATATAGTCACGGCGGGAGCATAGACTTAGACTAAAACACATACCAAAAACATGTGAGTATATATATGATTCTAACTTTTTCAAAACTAGTGCTGCAGGAGAATACCCAAATCTAACACTATTCTCAGGCCAATTAACTTTCTATGGCTACAAGGTTCCCTTGAATCCCACAGTGTGAGACGTTGGGTATTTGTGGTGTGATGTATTGTATAATGCTCCATACAATCTTGTTTACATGGCAATATACCAATTGAAATTTAAAATAGTTTATTTTGTTCGGTCCTTTTAATATTTTTATATATGACAAAAATTTATCAGTTATTTGATGGTAATAGTTGTGTGTTTTTATCAGCAAAATTTGATGGTACTAGTTGTGTGTTTTCATTCTTTCAAACTTGATACTATTAGTTGTGTGTTTATTGGTAAAAGTATTTTTTTCATTATTTAAGCTTAATGGTATGATTTTTGTGTTTTTATTATTGACAGTTCCCTGGGGTGCACCTCGTTTTAACATCGCCCTTACCCTGTCTATCGTCACCATGACAATTGTCAGCGCAGTAGATTCTGTTGGAGACTATTACGCATGCGCCAGTGTGGCGGGCGCCCCTGATCCACCATCTCATGCTGTTAACAGAGGTAAGTGGCATCATATTCAACTCTATTTCATACCTAAATTTGCCCACTACATCAACTACTTGTAGTAGATAGTGCAGATGGTTGTGTTTTTCACTTGGATCGGAATCATAATTTTTATCACCAATGCTAAAATCAATCTACTCGGTGTGATGATTTAGAAAAGTTTTGTTGCAATTTTTTCCCTTTGCAATTAAGGGTCATTTTAAGGTCATTTAATACAGGTACTGTATATCTTACATAAATTGTGATATCGTTTTCCAGTTAATGCCGCAAAGTATATCATGTCACCCCTTAAACTATGCAGCATTGCGAGGAGAATACGAATATATAGTACTATTGATATAAATGTACACTGTATTTTTTTCAAATACGAAAAAATATTTTTATTGGGATTTGTGTTATAATGCTTGTCATCTCACATATCCATACTCGTCCTTTTAAGTATATCAATTCAAGACCATTGAGTTTCAAACTCTCCATACACAAGATCAGTGAATAACATTGGACTGAAATCGGTGACCAAGCTATATTCTCAAAAACTGTGGTTTATTTCATATCCCTGATGAAGGAAGATGGGCATTCTCGAGATTGAAATTTAAGTTATATTTGCGTACAATGTTTTACATTATTAATTAATTTTCATGGTGCGTCCTTTAAAACAATTTGAGAGAACCCTCAATTCTGTTACCTTATATAACATTCTATACTTACATACTGATATTTGTTTTTGTACAGTCTTCGAGAAGACGGCTGTTTTTAAACGAATAAACAATTTGACAGTACAATATCAATGTATAACGTTGATGCTATGACCTATCTCGCTAGTTTCAGCGGTAGTTTGTAGTTTGGCCCTTGTTACTGGATCTAGACTTTATACAATATAATATTATACAATATACTACTGTAAAACTTTTCAATAATGTGTGTTTGTTTATCAGGTATTGCTATAGAGGGACTGGCCTGTGTGGTAGGTGCTATGGGGATGTGCTAATGTGTGTTTGTTTATTAGGTATTGCTATAGAGGGACTGGTCTGTGTGGTAGGTGCTATGGGGATGTGCTAATGTGTGTTTGTTTATCAGGTATTGCTATTGAGGGACTGGCCTGTGTGGTAGGTGCTATGGGGATGTGCTAATGTGTGTTTGTTTATTAGGTATTGCTATAGAGGGACTTGTCTGTGTGGTAGGTGCTATGGGGATGTGTTAATGTGTGTTTGTTTATCAGGTATTGTCATAGAGGGACTGGCCTGTGTGGTGGGCGCTATGGAGATGTGCTAATGTGTGTTTGTTTATCAGGTATTGCTATTGAGGGACTGGCCCGTGTGGTAGGTGCAATGGGGATGTGCTAATGTGTGTTTGTTTATCAGGTATTGTCATAGAGGGACTGGCCTGTGTTGTAGGTGCTATGGGGATGTGCTAATGTGTGTTTGTTTATCAGGTATTGCTTTAGAGGGACAGGCCTGTGTGATGGGCGCTATGGGGATGTGCTAATGTGTGTTTGTTTATCAGGTATTGCTATAGAGGGACTGGTCTGTGTGGTGGGTGCACTATGGGGATGTGCTAATGTGTGTTTGTTTATTAGGTATTGCTATAGAGGGACTGGCCTGTGTGGTGGGTGCGCTATGGGGATGTGCTAATGTGTGTTTGTTTATCAGGTATTGCCATAGAGGGACTGGCCTGTGTGGTGGGCGCTATGGGGATGTGTTAATGTGTGTTTGTTTATCAGGTATTGCTATAGAGGGACTGGCCTGTGTGGTGGGTCTTATGGGGATGTGCTAATGTGTGTTTGTTTATCAGGTATTGCTTTAGAGGGACTGGCCTGTGTGGTGGGCGCTATGGGGATGTGCTAATGTGTGTTTGTTCATCAGGTATTGCAATTGAGTGACTAGCCTGTGTGGTGGGTGCTATGGGGATGTGCTAATGTGTGTTTGTTTATCAGGTATTGCTATAGAGGGACTGGCCTGTGTGGTGGGTGCTATGGGGATGTGCTAATGTGTGTTTGTTTATCAGATATTGCTTTATAAGGACTGGCCTGTATGGTGGGCGCTATGGGGGATGTGCTAATGTGTGTTTGTTTATCAGGTATTGCTATAGAGGGACTGGCCTGTGTGGTGGGTGCTATGGGGATGTGCTAATGTGTGTTTGTTTATCAGGTATTGCTATAGAGGGACTGGCCTGTGTGGTGGGTGCTATGGGGATGTGCTAATGTGTGTTTGTTTATCAGGTATTGCTATAGAGGGACTGGCCTGTGTGGTGGGTGCTATAGGGATGTGCTAATGTGTGTTTGTTTATCAGGTATTGCTATAGAGGGACTGGTCTGTGTGGTGGGTGCACTATGGGGATGTGCTAATGTGTGTTTGTTTATCAGGTATTGCCATAGAGGGACTAGCCTGTGTGGTGCGCGCTATGGGGATGTGTTAATGTGTGTTTGTTTATCAGGTATTGCTATAGAGGGACTGGCCTGTGTGGTGGGCGCTATAAAGATGTGCTAATGTGTGTTTGTTTATCAGGTATTGCTAAAGAGGGACTGGCCTGTGTGGTGGGTGCTATGGGGATGTGCTAATGTGTGTTTGTTTATCAGGTATTGCTATAGAGGGACTGGTCTGTGTGGTGGTGCTATGGGGATGTGCTAATGTGTGTTTGTTTATCAGGTATTGCTATGGAGGGACTGGCCTGTGTGGTGGGTGCACTATGGGGATGTGCTAATGTGTGTTTGTTTATCAGGTATTGCTATAGAGGGACTGGCCTGTGTGGTGGGTGCTATGGGGATGTGCTAATGTGTGTTTGTTTATCAGGTATTGCTATAGAGGGACTGGCCTGTGTTGTGGGCGCTATGGGGATGTGCTAATGTGTGTTTGTTTATCAGGTATTGCTATAGAGGACTGGCCTGTGTGCTGGGCGCTATGGGGATGTGTTAATGTGTGTTTGTTTATGAGGTATTGCTATAGAGGGACTGGTCTGTGTGGTAGGTGCTATGGGGATGTGCTAATGTGTGTTTGTTTATCAGGTATTGCTATAGAGGGAGTAGTCTGTGTGGTGGGTGCTATGGGGATGTGCTAATGTGTGTTTGTTTATCAGGTATTGCTTTAGAGGGACTGGTCTGTGTGGTGGGCGTATGGGGATGTTGTAATGTGTGTTTGTTTATCAGGTATCGCTATTGAGGGACTGGTCTGTGTGGTGGGCGCTATGGGGATGTGCTAATGTGTGTTTGTTTATCAGGTATTGCTTACAGGGACTGGTCTGTGTTGTGGGCGCTATGGGGATGTGCTAATGTGTGTTTGTTTATCAGGTATCGCTATTGAGGGACTGGTCTGTGTGGTGGGCGCTATGGGGATGTGCTAATGTGTGTTTGTTTATCAGGTATTGCTTACAGGGACTGGCCTGTGTTGTGGGCGCTATGGGGATGTGCTAATGTGTGTTTGTTTTTCAGGTATTGCTATAGAGGGACTGGTCTGTGTGGTGGGTGCACCATGGGGATGTGCTAATGTGTTTTTGGTTATCAGGTATTGCTATAGAGGGACTGGTCTGTGTGGTGGGTGCACTATGGGGATGTGCTAATGTGTGTTTGTTCATCAGGCATTGCCATAGAGGGACTGGCCTGTATGGTGGACGCTATGGGGATGTGTTAATGTGTGTTTGTTTATCAGGTATTGCTATAGAGGGACTGGCCTGTGTGGTGGGTGCTATGGGGATGTGCTAATGTGTGTTTGTTCATCAGGTATTGCTATAGAGGGACTGTCATGTGTGGTGGGAGCTATGGGGATGTGCTAATGTGTGTTTGTTTATCAGGTATTGCTATAGAGGGACTGGCCTGTGTGGTGGGTGCACTATGGGGATGTGCTATTGTGTGTTTGTTTATCAAGTATTGCTATTGAGGGACTAGCCGGTGTGGTAGGTGCTATGGGGATGTGTTAATGTGTGTTTGTTTATCAGGTATTGCTATAGAGGGACTGGCCTGTGTGGTAGGTGCTATGGGGATGTGTTAATGTGTGTTTGTTTATCAGGTATTGCTATAGAGGGACTGGCCTGTGTGGTGGGTGCACTATGGGGATGTGCTATTGTGTGTTTGTTTATCAGGTATTGCTATTGAGGGACTAGCCGGTGTGGTGGGTGCTATGGGGATGTGTTAATGTGTGTTTGTTTATCAGGTATTGCTATAGAGGGACTGGCCTGTGTGGTAGGTGCTATGGGGATGTGTTAATGTGTGTTTGTTTATCAGGTATTGCTATAGAGAGACTGGCCTGTGTGGTGGGTGCACTATGGGGATGTGCTAATGTGTGTTTGTTTATTAGGTATTGCTATTGAGGGACTGGCCTGTGGTGGGTGCTATGGGGATGTGGTAATGTGTGTTTGTTTATCAGGTATTGTTATAGAGGGACTGGTCTGTGTGGTGGGCGCTATGGGGATGTGCTAATGTGTGTTTGTTTATCAGGTATTGGCATAGAGGGACTGGCCTGTGTGGTGGGCGCTATGGGGATGTGCTAATGTGTGTTTGTTTATCAGGTATTGCCATAGAGGGACTGGCCTGTGTGGTGGGCGCTATGGGGATGTGCTAATGTGTGTTTGTTTATCAGGTATTGCCATAGAGGGACTGGTTTGTGTGGTGGGCGCTTTGGGGATGTGCTAATGTGTGTTTGGTTATCAGGTATTGTTATAGAGGGACTGGCATGTGTGGTGGGTGCTATGGGGATGTGCAAATGTGTGTTTGTTTATCAGGTATTGCTTTAGAGGGACTGGCCTGTGTGGTAGGTGCTATGGGGATGTGCTGATGTGTGTTTGTTTGTCAGGTATTGCCATAGAGAGACTGGCCTGTGTGGTGGGCGCTATGGAGATGTGCTAATGTGTGTTTGTTTGTCAGGTATTGCTATTGAGGGACTGGCCTGTGTGGTGGGTGCTATGGGGATGTGCTAATGTGTGTTTGTTTATCAGGTATTGCTTAAGAAGGACTGGTCTGTGTGGTAGGTGATATGGGGATGTGCTAATGTGTGTTTGTTTATCAGGTATTGCTATAGAGGGACTGGCCTGTGTTGTGGGTGCTATGGGGATGTGCTAATGTGTGTTTGTTTATCAGGTATTGCTATAGAGGGACTGACCTGTGTGGTGCGTGCTATGTGGATTTGTTAATGTGTGTTTGTTTATCAGGTATTGCTTTAGAGGGACTGGCCTGTGTGGTGGGCGCTATGGGGATGTGCTAATGTGTGTTTGTTTATCAGGTATTGCTATAGAGGGACTGGTCTATGTAGTGGGCGCGATGGGGATGTGCTAATGTGTGTTTGTTTATCAGGTATTGCTATAGAGGGACTGGCCTGTGTGGTGGGTGCTATGGGGATGTGCTAATGTGTGTTTGTTCATTAGGTATTGCTATAGAGGGACTGGCCTGTGTGGTGGTTGCTATGGGGATGTGCTAATCTGTGTTTTTTTATCAGGTATTGCTAAAGAGGGACTGGCCTGTGTGGTGGGTGCTATGGGGATGTGTCAATGTGTGTTTGTTTATCAGGTATTGCTAAAGAGGGACTGCCCTGTGTGGTGGGCGCTATGGGGATGTGTTAATGTGTGTTTGTTTATCAGGTATTGCTATAGAGGGACTGGCCTGTGTGGTAGGTGCTATGGGGATGTGTTAATGTGTGTTTGTTTATCAGGTATTGCTTTATAAGGACTGGCCTGTATGGTGGGCGCTATGGGGGATGTGCTAATGTGTGTTTGTTTATCAGGTATTGCTATAGAGGGACTGGCCTGTGTGGTGGGTGCTATGGGGATGTGCTAATGTGTGTTTGTTTATCAGGTATTGCTATAGAGGGACTGTCATGTGTGGTGGGAGCTATGGGGATGTGCTAATGTGTGTTTGTTTATCAGGTATTGCTATAGAGGGACTGGCCTGTGTGGTGGGTGCACTATGGGGATGTGCTATTGTGTGTTTGTTTATCAGGTATTGCTATTGAGGGACTAGCCGGTGTGGTAGGTGCTATGGGGATGTGTTAATGTGTGTTTGTTTATCAGGTATTGCTATAGAGGGACTGGCCTGTGTGGTAGGTGCTATGGGGATGTGTTAATGTGTGTTTGTTTATCAGGTATTGCTATAGAGGGACTGGCCTGTGTGGTGGGTGCACTATGGGGATGTGCTATTGTGTGTTTGTTTATCAGGTATTGCTATTGAGGGACTAGCCGGTGTGGTGGGTGCTATGGGGATGTGTTAATGTGTGTTTGTTTATCAGGTATTGCTATAGAGGGACTGGCCTGTGTGGTAGGTGCTATGGGGATGTGTTAATGTGTGTCTGTTTATCAGGTATTGCTATAGAGAGACTGGCCTGTGTGGTGGGTGCACTATGGGGATGTGCTAATGTGTGTTTGTTTATTAGGTATTGCTATTGAGGGACTGGCCTGTGGTGGGTGCTATGGGGATGTGGTAATGTGTGTTTGTTTATCAGGTATTGTTATAGAGGGACTGGTCTGTGTGGTGGGCGCTATGGGGATGTGCTAATGTGTGTTTGTTTATCAGGTATTGGCATAGAGGGACTGGCCTGTGTGGTGGGCGCTATGGGGATGTGCTAATGTGTGTTTGTTTATCAGGTATTGCCATAGAGGGACTGGCCTGTGTGGTGGGCGCTATGGGGATGTGCTAATGTGTGTTTGTTTATCAGGTATTGCCATAGAGGGACTGGTCTGTGTGGTGGGCGCTTTGGGGATGTGCTAATGTGTGTTTGGTTATCAGGTATTGTTATAGAGGGACTGGCATGTGTGGTGGGTGCTATGGGGATGTGCAAATGTGTGTTTGTTTATCAGGTATTGCTTTAGAGGGACTGGCCTGTGTGGTAGTTGCTATGGGGATGTGCTGATGTGTGTTTGTTTGTCAGGTATTGCCATAGAGAGACTGGCCTGTGTGGTGGGCGCTATGGAGATGTGCTAATGTGTGTTTGTTTGTCAGGTATTGCTATTGAGGGACTGGCCTGTGTGGTGGGTGCTATGGGGATGTGCTAATGTGTGTTTGTTTATCAGGTATTGCTTAAGAAGGACTGGTCTGTGTGGTAGGTGATATGGGGATGTGCTAATGTGTGTTTGTTTATCAGGTATTGCTATAGAGGGACTGGCCTGTGTTGTGGGTGCTATGGGGATGTGCTAATGTGTGTTTGTTTATCAGGTATTGCTATAGAGGGACTGACCTGTGTGGTGCGTGCTATGTGGATTTGTTAATGTGTGTTTGTTTATCAGGTATTGCTTTAGAGGGACTGGCCTGTGTGGTGGGCGCTATGGGGATGTGCTAATGTGTGTTTGTTTATCAGGTATTGCTATAGAGGGACTGGTCTATGTAGTGGGCGCGATGGGGATGTGCTAATGTGTGTTTGTTTATCAGGTATTGCTATAGAGGGACTGGCCTGTGTGGTGGGTGCTATGGGGATGTGCTAATGTGTGTTTGTTCATTAGGTATTGCTATAGAGGGACTGGCCTGTGTGGTGGTTGCTATGGGGATGTGCTAATCTGTGTTTTTTTATCAGGTATTGCTAAAGAGGGACTGGCCTGTGTGGTGGGTGCTATGGGGATGTGTTAATGTGTGTTTGTTTATCAGGTATTGCTATAGAGGGACTGGCCTGTGTGGTAGGTGCTATGGGGATGTGTTAATGTGTGTTTGTTTGTCAGGTATTGCTATAGAGGGACTGGCCTGTGTGGTGGGTACTATGGGGATGTGCTAATGTGTGTTTGTTTATCAGGTATTGCTATTGAGGGACTGGCCTGTGTGGTAGGTGCTATGGGGATGTGCTAATGTGTGTTTGTTTATCAGGTATTGCTATAGAGGGACTGGCCTGTGTGGTGGGCGCGCTATGGGGATGTGCTAACGGCACCTCATCTCACGGCACTAACATAGCAGCCATGGATATAAGTAAGGTGAATGGAATTTATTATTATTTCGCCGCGTCATACAGATATGTGGTTGTATATTCTGATGTGTTTGATTTTACAGGTGGCCAGTCGTCACGTCATACAGATATGTGGTTGTACACTCTGATGTGTTTGATTTTACAGGTGGCCAGTCGCCGCGTCATACAAATATGTGGTTGTACACTCTGATGTGTTTGATTTTACAGGTTGCCAGTCGCCGTGTCGTACAGATATATGGTTGTATATTCTGATGTGTTTGATTTTACAGGTTGCCAGTCGCCGCGTCATACAGATATGTGGTTGTATATTCTGATGTGTTTAGTTTTACAGGTGGCTAGTCGCCGCGTCATACAGATACGTGGTTGTATACTATGATGCATTTGATTTTACAGTTGGCCAGTCATCGCGTCATACAGATACGTGGTTGTATACTATGATGCATTTGATTTTACAGGTGACCGGTCGCCGCGTCATACAGATATGTGGTTGTATATTATGATGTGTTTGATTTTACAGTTGGCCAGTCATCGCGTCATACAGATATGTGGTTGTATATTATGATGTGTTTGATTTTACAGGTGGCCAGTTGCCGCGTCATTCAGATATGTGGTTGTATATTCTGATGTGTTCGATTTTACAGGTGGCCAGTTGCCGCGTCATTCAGATATGTGGTTGTATACTATGATGCGTTTGATTTTACAGGTGGCCAGTCGCCGCGTCATTCAGATATGTGGCAGTATATTCTGATGTGTTTGATTTTTCAGGTGTTTAGTCGCCGCGTCATACAGATATGTGGTTGTATATTCTGATGTGTTTGATTTTTCAGGTGTTTAGTCGCCGCGTCATACAGATATGTGGTTGTATATTCTGATGTGTTTGATTTTTCAGGTGGCCAGTCGCCGCATCATACAGATATGTTGTTGTATACTATGATGTGTTTGTTTTATCAGGTGGCCAGTCGCCGCGTCGTACAGATATGTGGTTTTATACTCCTACTACTAAGTATTCTTCCTAAGTTTAGTTCAGCCTGTGTGATGATTCCACAACCCGTGGTGGGAGGGCTGCTTCTACTCACCTTCAGTGAGTATCTACAATAGTAGCATTAATAGTAGAAGTATGAGTAGTAGTATTAGTAAAAGTATGAGTAGTTGTAATAGTAGAAGTATGAGTAGTAGTGATAGTAGAAGTATATGAGTAGTTGTATTAGTAGAAGTATGAGTAGTTGTAATAGTAGAAGTATGAGTGGTTGTAATAGTAAAAGTATGAGTAGTTGTAATAGTACAAGTATGAGTGGTTGTAATAGTAGAAGTATGAGTGGTTGTAATAGTAGAAGTATGAGTGGTTGTAACAGTAGAAGTATGAGTGGTTGTAACAGTAGAAGTATAAGTAGTTGTAACAGTAGAAGTATGAGTGGTTGTAATAGTAGAAGTATGAGTGGATGTAATAGTAGAAGTATGAGTGGATGTAATAGTAGAAGTATGAGTAGTTGTAATAGTAGAAGTATGAGTAGTTGTAACAGTAAAAGTATGAGTGGTTGTAACAGTAGAAGTATGAGTGGTTATAACAGTAGAAGTATGAGTGGATGTAATAGTAGAAGTATGAGTGGTTATAACAGTAGAAGTATGAGTGGATGTAATAGTAGAAGTATATGAGTGGTTGTAACAGTAGAAGTATGAGTGGATGTAATAGTAGAAGTATATGAGTAGTTGTAATAGCAGAAGTATGAGTAGTTGTAATAGTAGAAGTATGAGTGGTCGTAATAGCAGAAGTATATGTAGTTGTAGCAGTAGAAGTATGAGTAGTTGTAACAGTAGAAGTATGAGTGGTTGTAACAGTAGAAGTATGAGTAGTTGTAATAGTAGAAGTATGAGTGGTTATAACAGTAGAAGTATGAGTAGTTGTAATAGTAGAAGTATGAGTAGTTGTAATAGTAGAAGTATGACTAGTTGTAACAGTAAAAGTATGAGTGGTTGTAACAGTAGAAGTATGAGTGGTTATAACAGTAGAAGTATGAGTGGTTATAACAGTAGAAGTATATGGGTAGTTGTAATAGTAGAAGTATGAGTGGTTGTAATAGTAGAAGTATATGACTAGTAGTAATAGTAGAAGTATGAGTAGTTGTAATAGTAGAAGTATGAGTGGTTGTAACAGTAGAAGTATGAGTGGTTGTAACAGTAGAAGTATGAGTAGTTGTAACAGTAGAAGAATGAGTAGTTGTAACAGTAGAAGTATGAGTGGTTGTAATAGTAGAAGTATGGGTGGTTGTAATAGTAGAAGTATGAGTGGTTGTAATAGTAGAAGTATGAGTAGTTGTAACAGGAGAAGTATGAGTGGTTGTAATAGTAGAAGTATGAGTAGTTGTAACAGTAGAAGTATGAGTGGTTGTAATAGTAGAAGTATATGACTAGTTGTAATAGTAGAAGTATGAGTAGTTGTAATAGTAGAAGTATGAGTGGTTGTAACAGTAGAAGTATGAGTGGTTGTAACAGTAGAAGTATGAGTAGTTGTAACAGTAGAAGTATGAGTAGTTGTAACAGTAGAAGTATGAGTGGTTGTAATAGTAGAAGTATGACTAGTTGTAACAGTAGAAGAATGAGTGGTTGTAACAGTAGAAGTATGAGTAGTTGTAACAGTAGAAGTAAGAGTGGTTGTAACAGTAGAAGTAAGAGTGGTTGTAACAGTAGAAGTAAGAGTGGTTGTAACAGTAGAAGTATGAGTGGTTGTAACAGTAGAAGTATATGGGTAGTTGTAATAGTAGAAGTATGAGTGGTTGTAATAGTAGAAGTATATGGGTAGTTGTAATAGTAGAAGTATGAGTGGTTGTAATAGTAGAAGTATGAGTAGTTGTAACAGTAGAAGTATGAGTAGTTGTAACAGTAGAAGTATATGGGTAGTTGTAATAGTAGAAGTATGAGTGGTTGTAATAGTAGAAGTATGAGTGGTTGTAACAGTAGAAGTATATGAGTGGTTGTAATAGTAGAAGTATGAGTGGTTGTAATAGTAGAAGTAAGTAAAATATTTGCTTTACTTCACTTTTCGGCCAGTATGGCCATTTAAGTGAAAATTCCAGGTATTACAATATCCCATAATGTATAGTTAAAGTAGTAAAGGAAAGACAAAGCCAATAAAAGCATGATCGTACTAAAATATTCAGTTTAAAGTGTTTGATATGATAAGATGACGATGCTCCTGGCACCTATATGTAACGAGTCTGATGACATGTTGTAGCGCCTGCACTACAACACAGTTTAATAAGTATAAAAATATCAGTATAAATAATGTAAAATATGAAGTTATTATAAAATGAACGACTTATCAAGTCACTATATCTCCATGAAATTGGAGTGATTGTGTAAAAACTACAAGTCTAAGTCTAATAATTAAAACATAGAATATAGATTACATTCCCGAAGGAACTGAATAATAAAACCAGCAGGGGTGTCCCTGAATAGCTCAAATAAGGAATTAAATGCAAAATAGTTCCTTCTGATGTGCGCAAATTTCGCACAACTGAGAAGGACATGTCTTACAGTGAGACGAGTATTGCAGCACATAGGTCGCAATTCTCCTCTCAATAAATAGCCGTTTGTGAAATAGGCATGGCCAATTCTGGCCCTGCATAAGACAACGTCATCTCTTCGGCGTTCCATTGGTGTAAAAGATCGCTTAATCCATTCACCTTGCAAAATGTCATCAAGGTAGACAGAGATGTTGTACTTGAAATCAGTATATGGTATATAATAAAACTGTTTCGTCTTATCCAGGGCAGCCTTGGCCAAAACATCAGCCCGTTCATTGCCCTGTATTCCAATATGGCTGGGTACCCAGCAAAAAATAATGTCCTTGTGCCCAGACAAGTAGTGACACATATGCAAAATATTGGAAACAATTGGGTTGTTGAGTTTTTGACTCTTAAGAGCCTGCAATGAAGATAGTGAGTCTGTGATGATCATGAACTCCTCGTCATTACTATCCCAGATGTATTCGATGGCAGCTTCAATAGCTAACAGCTCTGCTGTGCAAATTGAAGCCTCATCGTTGATGCGGCAGCTAAATTCATGATCATCACAGACAAAGGACATAGCTGTCCTCTTGTCTTCCTTTGATCCGTCAGTATACACATTCCGGTGCCTCGGAAATCTACAAAATAACTCAAGCAACATGCTCTGGAAGACAAGGGGACAGGTGTCTCCCTTCCTGAGATCTGAGAGGTTAAAAAGTATATTAGGCTGTTGAAGAAGCCAAGGTGGACATTCTGGTGAGCGTACAACGCTAATTGCGTCGAGCTCCACCTCCATGTCCTCCAGATGGGGTTGGAGTCTTATACCCAAAGGAGGTATAGTCCCTGTCTTGTTATTAAACAATCTCTTGTATTCAGGGTTGACAACACATGAGTATGCCGGGTTCTCAGGATTTGCTTTCATCTTCATATAGTATTGCAGGCTCAGCTTCAACCGGCGAGTCTCTAAAGAGGGCTCACCCGTCTCCACCTGAAGACTTTCGATGGGTGATGTTCGAAATGCCCCTGAGCATAATCTCAAACCTTGGTTCGCGATTGGATCAAGTACTGCTAAGTACGATCGTCTCGCTGAACCATAAACAATAGAACCATAATCCAGTTTGGATCTGATGTGAGACTGGTAAATCCTCAGTAAGGTTGTCCGGTCACCACCCCAATCCTTGCTGGATATAACTCGTATTAATTGTAATGCTTTCCTACACTTATCTTTCATATATTTGATGTGTGGAGTAAAACTGAGCTTCTTGTCGAAAAAAAGACCAAGAAATTTGACCTGCTCTTCAACAGGAAGCTGTTGTCCATATAGTTTGAGATCGGGCTCAGGCTGTAAGCCATTTTTTTTACAAAAATGTACACATAAGTCCGCACAAGTCACCAACTTATCCAGGCAGCCTTGCAGGCGCCGCTTAATTATTGCCATATTGCTTGACTGGCAGTAAACAGCCAGATCATCAACATATAATGATTTTTCAATATCGTCTGGTAAATCATCAATTATACTGTTTATTTTAACGGTAAATAGGGTTGGTGAAAGGATACTACCTTGTGGGACACCCTCCTCCCGTGAATTTAGTGAAGAGTGGGTGTTGTCCAAGCGGACTTTAAATTTTCTCCCCTTTAAAAAATTGTCAATGAATAAGGGTAATCTACCCTTCAGGCCCATTTCATGGAGATCTTTCATGATACCACCCTTCCATGTGGTATCATAGGCCTTTTCTAAATCCAAAAATACTCCAACTGTATGTTGATTTTTAACAAAACCTTGACGGATATAAGTCTCTAGTCTGACCAAATGGTCTGTGGTGCTTTTTCCTTTTTGAAAACCACATTGATCTTTAGTTATTATGTTATTGTCTTGTAAAAACCATGTGAGACGATGATTGATCATGCGCTCCATAATTTTGCAAAGACAACTTGTCAATGCTATTGGCCTATAATTATTAGGATCTGTTCGATCTTTTCCAGGTTTAGGTATCGGGATCACCGTTGCTTCTCTCCATCCATCTGGGAAATCCATAGATTGCCATAGATCATTCAAGAGTAGAAGCAACAGATCAAGTGATACATCAGGCAAATGTTTCAGAAACTGGTAGTGAATTTCATCAGGGCCAGTTGCCGAATCAGTTGCCTGAGCGATAGATTTAATTAATTCTCGTTTAGAGAAATTAACATTGTACTTTTCGTCAATATCTGACTCAAAGTCCAATGTGTTCTCCTTCTCCTTATCCCAAATCTTTCGAAATTTTTCCTGATAATGATCTGGCGATGATTTAGCAGCGAAGGATGTCGCCAGCGTTTCTGCAATATCCGTTTTATTGGTTATTGTGTCAGAATCAGTGACAAGGTACTTGATGGTTTTATCTTTCCTCTTGCCACTGATTCTGCGCAGCATTTGCCAAGTATGTTTTGCCGATGTATTATTATTTAGTGTGGAGACATATGCTCTCCAAGATTGCCGCTTGGCTTCACTGATTGTGCGGCGAGCTTTAGCGTAATCTTTCTTATATCCGTCTTGTTTTTGTCTAGTTGGATGTTTTTTAAATTTTTGCAAGGATTTTTCCCTTTTGTCTATTGCCTTTCGGCAACCTTCATCAAACCAGGGTTTGTCGAGTTTTTTGGGAACTGTCGAGGTTTTGGGTATGCTTTTATCTGCTATATTGTGTAACTTGGCTGTAAAAAGGGCTATAGGGTCATCAACCCCCTCTTCATTCTCAAATTGAGAGATTGTGAGGCTCTCCCCACAAGACTGTTGGAAGGCCTCCCAATCTGCTCTGTGCAGCCTCCAATGCTGCACGCTTTCTTCAGCAATAGAGTTGTTGCTCTCTATAAATATAGGATAATGATCACTGCTACAGAGATCCTCGTTGACCCTCCAAGTGTAATCCAAATATAAATCGGGATCACACAAGGATAGGTCAATGGCTGTTGCAGATCCTGAAGCAGGGAGCAAATAGGTGGTAGTATCATCATTAAAAATGCAGAGATTTTCCTCTGAGAGGAAGTCTTCTATTATTCTGCCCCGTGGGTTGATGTCCCTACAGCCCCACATTGTGTGGTGCCCGTTAAAATCTCCCAGTAGCATGAAGGGTTTGGGCAATTGTTTTACCAGCTGCCTCAATTCCACAACATCTACTGAGCGGCTCGGCGGTAAATAAACAGAGCATATCGTCATTGGCCTGTGACAGTTTATGTTAACCGCCACAGCCTGTAAAGTTGTATTCAACGTGATCTGTTGATGTGGTGTTCCATCCTTTACAAGGATGGAAACCCCCCAGCAGGCCCTTTCATTATTGGCAGGGCCAAAACAATTGATTATTGAATAGTTTTTAAAACTTATGTTAATGTTAGGTTTTAAGTTAGTCTCCTGCAGGCACACAGCCGATGGGCTGTGTTCCTGCAGAAGAATAGCCATGTCATTGTAATTAGATCTTAAACCTCGACAATTCCATTGTATAATTTTGTGGGCCATTATGAATTTTTATGCCTCCCTGGTTTTATCTGTGCTTGGAGTGCAGCGACGGTGTCGGGAGATACAAATACCTCGCTATCGCTGCTTTCATCACCATCTACACACTCCATGGATTCGTAGCGATCGGGTTATCAGCGCCCTTGGGCATTCGACCACTACCTTTATTTGTGCTTTTCTTGTTAATTTGTTTTGTTTGTTCAGCTACTGGTGGTTTATTTACCGTTTCTTTGTTCTTATCTTTATTATTTGTTTTGCCATTTTTTGTTTGTTTTGAATCCCTATTTGCCAGTGGCTTTGGGGCAGTAGGGGTAGCTGCTGTTTTTGTATTTTTATTGATCATAGTTTGTTTTTTGGCAGTGGAGGTATCTTTGCTTGTATTAGGTTTTGATGAAGAGGATGCAGGTGTTGCGGAAACATTTGTTGCACCAGTTGCAGATCTGATCTCTACTGCATCAGTCTGGCAACCAACCGACACAACCTGCTTCGCGACAACACTGGCAAATGATGGTTGTTTGTTAACCCCTTCAACAATTTTACGAGCTTCTGGGAAAGAGATCTTCCGTTCCGTTCGGATACGTTGGATCTCTTTCTCCGTTTTCCATCGGGGGCAATCTCTGGAATAGGCTGTGTGGTTCCCGCCACAGTTGGCACATTTTATTGGATAGGTGCAAGAGGAGTCAGGATGTTCTGTCGATTGACCACAGCGTCCACAGACACGCTCTCTCTTGCAACCTTCCTGATGGTGTCCAAATTGTTGGCACTTGAAACACCTCAAAGGGTGTGGTATGTATAGTTGTATAGGGCATAGCTCAAATCCAACTTTAATATCAGCCGGTGGCTTTGGAAAGTTGAATGTGAGCACCGCTGTATTTAATTTGATTGTATCTCCATTCTTTTTTATTGTAATAATTCTGGCATCGGATACTCCTTGTCTTTTTAATTGTGCTTTAAGTTCTTTATTGGTGGTGTTTTTGATTTCTTGAGTTCGTATGACACCCTTTGAGGTGTTTAAAGTCCTGTGAGGGGAAACATTCACAGGAATTCCATGCTATTTCTTTGATTGCCAAGAGCTTGGTGGAGTAGGTTTCTCTGTCGACCTCAATTAAGAGGTCGCCAGACCTAAGCCTTTTGATGTTCTTGGGCTCTCCAACCAAGCCCTCTATGCCTTTTTGTATGGCAAATGTTGAGAGTCTGGAGAGGGATTTGTCCTCATCTCCAGACATCATCAACAGGAACCGTGGAAACATGATTTCAGCTTTTTTCATCTCAGTCACAATTTTTGTGTATCTTGCAAAAAATTCGGCATCTGTGTCATCATCTGATGTATTATTTTGTTCTGCCTTCTTTCTTTTTTTCACTTTGCTGGTGTTGGGCGGGGGTGAAGGATCATCAGCCATATTGGATTAGTATTGTTTTTCATCACCCTGGCGCTCCACCCGCCATGGAGCCCTACCAGGGGACAACCTGCCCGCGGTAACCAGCAGGAAGAATTGTCAGAGCTACCAGGTTGATATACTCATAGCAAAAGAACAGCAGTTGCAATAACCGCAGTACACATCCTTTCACTTGATTAGCCCATGAGCAACGTGATTTGGTGTTCAGATTCGTGTATATAGTAATGAAAAAGCGCTACCTATATACATACGTCTTTGATGATGATATGAGGCGAATAATATTCGAAGTATTGGTAGTTGTAACAGTAGAAGTATGAGTGGTTGTAACAGTAGAAGTATATGAGTGGTTGTAACAGTAGAAGTATGAGTGGTTGTAACAGTAGAAGTATGAGTGGTTGTAACAGTAGAAGTATATGAGTGGTTGTAACAGTAGAAGTATGAGTAGTTGTAACAGTAGAAGTATGGGTAGTTATAATAGTAGAAGTATGAGTAGTTGTTATAGTAGAAGTATGAGTGGTTGTAATAGTAGAAGAATGAGTGGTTGTAACAATAGAAGTATGAGTAGTTGTAACAGTAGAAGTATGAGTGGTTGTAACAGTAGAAGTATGAGTGGTTGTAACAGTAGAAGTATGAGTGGTTGTAATAGTAGAAGTATGAGTAGTTGTAACAGTAGAAGTATGAGTAGTTATAATAGTAGAAGAATGAGTGGTTGTAACAGTAGAAGTATGAGTGGTTGTAACAGTAGAAGTATGAGTGGCTGTAACAGTAGAAGTATGAGTGGTTGTAACAGTAGAAGTATGAGTGGTTGTAACAGTAGAAGTATGAGTGGTTGTAACAGAAGAAGTATGAGTGGCTGTAACAGTAGAAGTATGAGTGGTTGTAACAGTAGAAGTATGAGTGGTTGTAACAGTAGAAGTATGAGTGGTTGTAACAGAAGAAGTATGAGTAGTTGTAATAGTAGAAGTATGAGTAGTTGTAATAGTAGAAGTATGGGTAGTTGTAATAGTAGAAGTATGAGTAGCTGTAACAGTAGAAGTATGAGTAGTTGTAATAGTAGAAGTATGAGTAGCTGTAACAGAAGAAGTATGAGTAGTTGTAACAGTAGAAGTATGAGTGGTTGTAATAGTAGAAGTATGAGTGGTTGTAATAGTAGAAGTATATGAGTGGTTGTAATAGTAGAAGTATATGAGTGGTTGTAATAGTAGAAGAATGAGTGGTTGTAACAGTAGAAGTATGAGTAGTTGTAATAGTAGAAGTATGAGTGGTTGTAATAGTAGAAGTATGAGTGGTTGTAATAGTAGAAGTATATGAGTGGTTGTAATAGTAGAAGTATATGAGTAGCTGTAACAGAAGAAGTATGAGTAGTTGTAACAGTAGAAGTATGAGTGGTTGTAATAGTAGAAGTATGAGTGGTTGTAATAGTAGAAGTATATGAGTGGTTGTAATAGTAGAAGTATATGAGTAGCTGTAACAGAAGAAGTATGACTAGTTGTAACAGTAGAAGTATGAGTGGTTGTAATAGTAGAAGTATGAGTGGTTGTAATAGTAGAAGTATATGAGTGGTTGTAATAGTAGAAGTATATGAGTAGTTGTAACAGTAGAAGTATGAGTGGTTGTAATAGTAGAAGTATGAGTGGTTGTAATAGTAGAAGTATGAGTGGTTGTAATAGTAGAAGTATGAGTAGTTGTAATAGTAGAAGTATGAGTAGTTGTAACAGTAGAAGTATGAGTAGTTGTAATAGTAGAAGTATGAGTGGTTGTAATAGTAGAAATATGAGTGGTTGTAATAGCAGAAGTATGAGTGGTTGTAATAGTAGAAGTGTGAGTGGTTGTAATAGTAGAAGTATGAGTGGTTGTAATAGTAGAAGTATCAGTAGTTGTAATAGTAGAAGTATGAGTGATTGTAATAGTAGAAGTATGAGTGGTTGCAATAGTAGAAGTATGAGTGGTTGTAATAGTAGAAGTATGAGTGGTTGTAATAGTAGAAGTATGAGTGGTTGTAATAGTAGAAGTATCAGTAGTTGTAATAGTAGAAGTATGAGTGGTTGTAATAGTAGAAGTATGAGTGGTTGCAATAGTAGAAGTATGAGTGGTTGTAATAGTAGAAGTATGAGTAGTTGTAATAGTAGAAGTATGAGTGGTTGTAATAGTAGAAGTATCAGTTGTTGTAATAGTAGAAGTATGAGTGGTTGTAATAGTAGAAGTATGAGTGGTTGCAATAGTAGAAGTATGAGTGGTTGTAATAGTAGAAGTATGAGTGGTTGTAATAGTAGAAGTATGAGTGGTTGTAATAGTAGAAGTATGAGAGGTTGTAATAGTAGAAGTATGAGTGGTTGTAATAGCAGAAGTATGAGTGGTTGTAATAGTAGAAGTATGAGTAGTTGTAACAGTAGAAGTATGAGTAGTTGTAGCAGTGGAAGTATGAGTGGTTGTAATAGTAGAAGTATGAGTGGTTGTAATAGTAGAAGTATGAGTGGTTGTAATAGCAGAAGTATGAGTGGTTGTAATAGTAGAAGTATGAGTAGTTGTAATAGTAGAAGTATGAGTAGTTGTAATAGTAGAAGTATGAGTAGTTGTAATAGTAGAAGTATGAGTAGTTGTAATAGTAGAAATATGAGTAGTTGTAATAGTAGAAGTATGAGTAGTTGTAATAGTAGAAGTATGAGTAGTTGTAACAGTAGAAGTATGAGTGGTTGTAATAGTAGAAGTATGAGTAGTTCTAACAGTAGAAGTATGAGTAGTTGTAACAGTAGAAGTATGAGTAGTTGTAATAGTAGAAGTATGAGTGGTTGTAATAGTAGAAGTATGAGTGGTTGTAAGAGTAGAAGTATGAGTGGTTGTAATAGTAGAAGTATGCGTAGTTGTAACAGTAGAAGTATGAGTAGTTGTAATAGTAGAAGTATGAGTGGTTGTAATAGTAGAAGTATGAGTGGTTGTAACAGTAGAAGTATGAGTGGTTGTAATAGTAGAAGTATGAGTAGTTGTAACAGTAGAAGTATGAGTAGTTGTAATAGTAGAAGTATGAGTGGTTGTAATAGTAGAAGTATGAGTGGTTGTAACAGTAGAAGTATGAGTGGTTGTAATAGTAGAAGTATGAGTAGTTGTAACAGTAGAAGTATGAGTGGTTGTAATAGTAGAAGTATGAGTAGTTCTAACAGTAGAAGTATGAGTAGTTGTAACAGTAGAAGTATGAGTAGTTGTAATAGTAGAAGTATGAGTGGTTGTAATAGTAGAAGTATGAGTGGTTGTAAGAGTAGAAGTATGAGTGGTTGTAATAGTAGAAGTATGCGTAGTTGTAGCAGTAGAAGTATGAGTAGTAGTAACAGTAGAAGTATGAGTGGTTGTAACAGTAGAAGTATGAGTAGTAGTAACAGTAGAAGTATGAGTGGTTTTAATAGTAGAAGAATGAGTGGTTGTAATAGTAGAAGTATATGAGTAGTTGTAACAGTAGAAGTATGAGTGGTTGTAATAGTAGAAGTATGAGTAGTTGTAACAGAAGAGGTATGAGTAGTTGTAATAGTAGAAGTATGAGTGGTTGTAATAGTAGAAGTATGAGTAGTTGTAACAGAAGAGGTATGAGTAGTTGTAATAGTAGAAGTATGAGTGGTTGTAATAGTAGAAGTATGAGTAGTTGTAACAGAAGAGGTATGAGTAGTTGTAATAGTAGAAGTATGAGTGGTTGTAATAGTAGAAGTATGAGTAGTTGTAACAATAAAAGTATGAGTAGTTGTAATAGTAGAAGTATGAGTAGTTGTAATAGTAGAAGTATGAGTAGTTGTAATAGTAGAAGTATGAGTGGTTGTAACAGTAGAAGTATGAGTAGTTGTAATAGTAGAAGTATGAGTGGTTGTAACAGTAGAAGTATGAGTAGTAGTATTAGTAGAAGTATGAGTGGTTAGAACAGTAGAATTATGAGTGGTTGTAATAGTAGAAGTATGAGTAGTTGTAACAGTAGAAGTATGAGTGGTTGTAATAGTAGAAGTATGAGTAGTTGTAATAGTAGAAGTATGAGAAGTTGTAATAGTAGAAGTATGAGTGGTTGTAATAGTAGAAGTATGAGTAGTTGTAATAGTAGAAGTATGAGTGGTTGTAATAGTAGAAGTATGAGTGGTTGTAATAGTAGAAGTATGAGTAGTTGTAATAGTAGAAGTATGAGTAGTTGTAATAGTAGAAGTATGAGTGGTTGTAACAGTAGAAGTATGAGTAGTTGTAACAGTAGAAGTATGAGTAGTTGTAATAGTAGAAGTATGAGTAGTTGTAGCAGTAGAAGTATGAGTAGTTGTAATAGTAGAAGTATATGAGTAGTTGTAACAGTAGAAGTATGAGTGGTTGTAATAGTAGAAGTATGAGTGGTTGTAATAGTAGAAGTATGAGTAGTTGTAACAGAAAAAGTATGAGTGGTTGTAATAGTAGAAGTATGAGTAGTTGTAACAGTAGAAGTATGAGTGGTTGTAACAGTAGAAGTATGAGTAGTTGTAACAGAAAAAGTATGAGTGGTTGTAATAGTAGAAGTATGAGTAGTTGTAACAGTAGAAGTATGAGTAGTTGTAATAGTAGAAGTATATGAGTAGTAGTAACAGTAGAAGTATGAGTGGTTTTAATAGTAGAAGAATGAGTGGTTATAACAGTAGAAGTATAAGTATTAGTAGTAACAGTAGAAGTATGAGTGGTTTTAATAGTAGAAGAATGAGTAGTTGTAACAGTAGAAGTATGAGTAGTTGTAATAGTAGAAGTATATGAGTAGTAGTAACAGTAGAAGTATGAGTGGTTTTAATAGTAGAAGAATGAGTGGTTGTAATGGTAGAAGTATGAGTGGTTGTAATAGTAGAAGTATGAGTAGTTGTAACAGTAGAAGTATGAGTGGTTGTAATAGTAGAAGCATGAGTAGTTGTAGCAGTGGAAGTATGAGTGGTTGTAATAGTAGAAGTATGAGTGGTTGTAACAGTAGAAGTATGAGTAGTTGTAACAGTAGAAGTATGAGTGGTTGTAACAGTAGAAGCATGAGTAGTTGTAGCAGTGGAAGTATGAGTGGTTGTAATAGTAGAAGTATGAGTGGTTGTAACAGTAGAAGTATGAGTAGTTGTAACAGTAGAAGTATGAGTGGTTGTAACAGTAGAAGTATGAGTAGTTGTAACAGTAGAAGTATGAGTGGTTGTAACAGTAGAAGCATGAGTAGTTGTAGCAGTGGAAGTATGAGTGGTTGTAATAGTAGAAGTATGAGTGGTTGTAATAGTAGAAGTATGAGTGGTTATAACAGTAGAAGTATGAGTAGTTGTAATAGCAGAAGTATGAGTAGTTGTAACAGGAGAAGTATGAGTGGTTGTAACAGTAGAAGTATGAGTAGTTGTAAGAGTAGAAGTATGAGTGGTTGTAATAGTAGAAGTATGAGTGGTTGTAATAGTAGAAGTATGAGTAGTTGTAACAGTAGAAGTATGAGTGGTTGTAATAGTAGAAGTATGAGTGGTTATAACAGTAGAAGTATGAGTAGTTGTAATAGCAGAAGTATGAGTAGTTGTAACAGGAGAAGTATGAGTGGTTGTAACAGTAGAAGTATGAGTAGTTGTAAGAGTAGAAGTATGAGTGGTTGTAATAGTAGAAGTATGAGTGGTTGTAATAGTAGAAGTATGAGTAGTTGTAACAGTAGAAGTATGAGTGGTTGTAATAGTAGAAGTATGAGTAGTTGTAACAGTAGAAGTATGAGTGGTTGTAATAGTAGAAGTATATGAGTGGTTGTAATAGTAGAAGTATGAGTAGTTGCAACAGTAGAAGTATGAGTAGTTGTAACAGTAGAAGTATGAGTGGTTGTAATAGTAGAAGTATGAGTGGTTGTAATAGTAGAAGTATATGAGTGGTTGTAACAATAGAAGTATGAGTAGTTGTAACAGTAGAAGTATGAGTGGTTGTAACAGTAGAAGTATGAGTAGTTGTAACAGTAGAAGTATGAGTGGTTGTAATAGTAGAAGTATATGAGTGGTTGTAACAGTAGAAGTATGAGTAGTTGTAATAGTAGAAGTATGAGAGGTTGTAACAGTAGAAGTATGAGTAGTTGTAACAGTAGAAGTATGAGTAGTTGTAACAGTAGAAGTATGAGTGGTTGTAATAGTAGAAGTATGAGTGGTTGTAACAGTAGAAGTATGAGTGGTTGTAACAGTAGAAGTATGAGTAGTTGTAACAGTAGAAGTATGAGTAGTTGTAACAGTAGAAGTATGAGTGGTTGTAATAGTAGAAGTATATGAGTGGTTGTAACAGTAGAAGTATGAGTAGTTGTAATAGTAGAAGTATGAGTGGTTGTAATAGTAGAAGTATGAGTAGTTGTAACAGTAGAAGTATGAGTGGTTGTAATAGTAGAAGTATGAGTGGTTGTAATAGTAGAAGTATGAGTAGTTGTAACAGTAGAAGTATGAGTGGTTGTAATAGTAGAAGTATGAGTGGTTGTAATAGTAGAAGTATGAGTGGTTGTAATAGTAGAAGTATGAGTGGTTGTAATAGTAGAAGTATGAGTAGTTGTAACAGTAGAAGTATGAGTGGTTGTAACAGTAGAAGTATGAGTAGTTGTAACAGTAGAAGTATGAGTGGTTGTAACAGTAGAAGTATGAGTAGTTGTAACAGTAGAAGTATGAGTGGTTGTAATAGTAGAAGTATGAGTGGTTGTAACAGTAGAAGTATGAGTGGTTATAACAGTAGAAGTATGAGTGGATGTAATAGTAGAAGTATGAGTGGTTATAACAGTAGAAGTATGAGTGGATGTAATAGTAGAAGTATATGAGTGGTTGTAACAGTAGAAGTATGAGTGGATGTAATAGTAGAAGTATATGAGTAGTTGTAATAGCAGAAGTATGAGTAGTTGTAATAGTAGAAGTATGAGTAGTTGTAACAGTAGAAGTATGAGTAGTTGTAACAGTAAAAGTATGAGTGGTTGTAACAGTAGAAGTATGAGTGGTTATAACAGTAGAAGTATGAGTGGATGTAATAGTAGAAGTATGAGTGGTTATAACAGTAGAAGTATGAGTGGTTGTAACAGTAGAAGTATATGAGTAGTTGTAATAGTAGAAGTATGAGTGGTTGTAATAGTAGAAGTATGAGTGGTTGTAACAGTAGAAGTATGAGTGGATGTAATAGTAGAAGTATGAGTGGTTATAACAGTAGAAGTATGAGTAGTTGTAATAGTAGAAGTATGAGTAGTTGTAATAGTAGAAGTATGAGTAGTTGTAACAGTAGAAGTATGAGTGGTTGTAACAGTAGAAGTATGAGTAGTTGTAATAGTAGAAGTATGAGTGGTTATAACAGTAGAAGTATGAGTAGTTGTAATAGTAGAAGTATGAGTAGTTGTAATAGTAGAAGTATGAGTAGTTGTAACAGTAGAAGTATGAGTAGTTGTAACAGTAGAAGTATATGTAGTTGTAATAGTAGAAGTATGAGTGGTTATAACAGTAGAAGTATGAGTAGTTGTAATAGTAGAAGTATGAGTGGTTGTAACAGTAGAAGTATGAGTGGCTGTAACAGTAGAAGTATGACTAGTTGTAATAGTGGGAGTATGAGTGGTGGTGACAGTAAAAGTATGAGTGTTTGTAACAGTAGAAGTATGAGTAGTTTTAACAGTAGAAGTATATGGGTAGTTGTAATAGTAGAAGTATGAGTAGTAGTGATAGTAGAAGTATGAGTAGTTGTAATAGTAAAAGTATGAGTAGTTGTAATAGTACAAGTATGAGTGGTTGTAATAGTAGAAGTATGAGTGGTTGTAACAGTAGAAGTATGAGTGGTTGTAACAGTAGAAGTATGAGTGGTTGTAACAGTAGAAGTATGAGTAGTTGTAACAGTAGAAGTATGAGTAGTTGTAATAGTAGAAGAATGAGTGGTTGTAACAGTAGAAGTATGAGTGGTTATAACAGTAGAAGTATGAGTAGTTGTAATAGTAGAAGTATATGAGTGGTTGTAACAGTAGAAGTATGAGTGGTTGTAACAGTAGAAGTATGAGTAGTTGTAACAGTAGAAGTATGAGTAGTTGTAACAGTAGAAGTATGAGTAGTTTTAACAGTAGAAGTATATGGGTAGTTGTAATAGTAGAAGTATGAGTAGTAGTGATAGTAGAAGTATGAGTAGTTGTAATAGTAGAAGTATGAGTAGTTGTAGCAGTGGAAGTATGAGTGGTTGTAATAGTAGAAGTATAAGTGGTTGTAACAGTAGAAGTATGAGTGGTTGTAACAGTAGAAGTATGAGTAGTTGTAACAGTAGAAGTATGAGTAGTTGTAATAGTAGAAGAATGAGTGGTTGTAACAGTAGAAGTATGAGTGGTTATAACAGTAGAAGTATGAGTAGTTGTAATAGTAGAAGTATATGAGTGGTTGTAACAGTAGAAGTATGAGTGGTTGTAACAGTAGAAGTATGAGTGGTTGTAACAGTAGAAGTATGAGTAGTTGTAACAGTAGAAGTATGAGTGGTTGTAACAGTAGAAGTATGAGTAGTTGTAACAGTAGAAGAATAAGTGGTTGTAACAGTAGAAGTATGAGTGGTTGTAACAGTAGAAGTATGAGTGGTTGTAACAGTAGAAGTATGAGTAGTTGTAACAGTAGAAGTATGAGTAGTTGTAACAGTAGAAGTATGAGTGGTTATAACAGTAGAAGTATGAGTGGTTGTTATAGTAGAAGTATGAGTAGTTGTAACAGTAGAAGTATGAGTAGTTGTAACAGTAGAAGTATGAGTAGTTGTAATAGTAGAAGTATGAGTGGTTGTAACAGTAGAAGTATGAGTGGTTGTAACAGTAGAAGTATGAGTAGTTGTAACAGTAGAAGTATGAGTGGTTGTAACAGTAGAAGTATGAGTAGTTGTAACAGTAGAAGTATAAGTGGTTGTAACAGTAGAAGTATGAGTGGTTGTAATAGTAGAAGTATGAGTAGTTGTAACAGTAGAAGTATGAGTGGTTGTAACAGTAGAAGTATGAGTGGTTGTAACAGTAGAAGTATGAGTGGTTGTAACAGTAGAAGTATGAGTAGTTGTAACAGTAGAAGTATGAGTAGTTGTAACAGTAGAAGTATGAGTGGTTATAACAGTAGAAGTATGAGTGGTTGTTATAGTAGAAGTATGAGTAGTTGTAACAGTAGAAGTATGAGTAGTTGTAACAGTAGAAGTATAAGTGGTTGTAACAGTAGAAGTATGAGTGGT
This sequence comes from Flabesymbios commensalis, assembly GCA_964017125.1. Classification (NCBI taxonomy): domain Eukaryota; kingdom Metazoa; phylum Annelida; class Polychaeta; order Terebellida; family Flabelligeridae; genus Flabesymbios; species Flabesymbios commensalis. Next base: position 4,830,203 of record OZ024915.1, read on the forward strand.
TGTAACAGTAGAAGTATGAGTGGTTGTAACAGTAGAAGTATGAGTAGTTGTAACAGTAGAAGTATGAGTAGTTGTAACAGTAGAAGTATGAGTGGTTATAACAGTAGAAGTATGAGTGGTTGTTATAGTAGAAGTATGAGTAGTTGTAACAGTAGAAGTATGAGTAGTTGTAACAGTAGAAGTAAGAGTGGTTATAACAGTAGAAGTATGAGTAGTTGTAACAGTAGAAGTATGAGTGGTTGTTATAGTAGAAGTATGAGTAGTTGTAACAGTAGAAGTATGAGTAGTTGTAACAGTAGAAGTATGAGTAGTTGTAATAGTAGAAGTATGAGTGGTTGTAACAGTAGAAGTATGAGTGGTTGTAACAGTAGAAGTATGAGTGGTTGTAACAGTAGAAGTATGAGTGGTTATAACAGTAGAAGTATGACTAGTTGTAACAGTAGAAGTATGAGTGGTTGTAACAGTAGAAGTAAGAGTGGTTATAACAGTAGAAGTATGAGTGGTTATAACAGTAGAAGTATATGGGTAGTTGTAATAGTAGAAGTATGAGTGGCTGTAACAGTAAAAGTATGAGTGGTTGTAACAGTAGAAGTATGAGTGGTTATAACAGTAGAAGTATGAGTGGTTATAACAGTAGAAGTATATGGGTAGTTGTAATAGTAGAAGTATGAGTGGCTGTAACAGTAAAAGTATGAGTGGTTGTAACAGTAGAAGTATGAGTGATTGTAACAGTAGAAGTATGAGTGGTTGTAATAGTAGAAGTATGACTAGTTGTAACAGTAGAAGTATGAGTGGTTATAACAGTAGAAGTATATGGGTAGTTGTAATAGTAGAAGTATGAGTGGCTGTAACAGTAAAAGTATGAGTAGTTGTAACAGTAGAAGTATGAGTGGTTGTAACAGTAGAAGTATGAGTAGTTGTAATAGTAGAAGTATGACTAGTTGTAACAGTAAAAGTATGAGTGGTTGTAACAGTAGAAGTATGAGTGGTTATAACAGTAGAAGTATGAGTGGTTATAACAGTAGAAGTATATGGGTAGTTGTAATAGTAGAAGTATGAGTGGTTGTAATAGTAGAAGTATATGACTAGTTGTAATAGTAGAAGTATGAGTAGTTGTAATAGTAGAAGTATGAGTGGTTGTAACAGTAGAAGTATGAGTGGTTGTAACAGTAGAAGTATGAGTAGTTGTAACAGTAGAAGAATGAGTAGTTGTAACAGTAGAAGTATGAGTGGTTGTAATAGTAGAAGTATGGGTGGTTGTAATAGTAGAAGTATGAGTGGTTGTAATAGTAGAAGTATGAGTAGTTGTAACAGGAGAAGTATGAGTGGTTGTAATAGTAGAAGTATGAGTAGTTGTAACAGTAGAAGTATGAGTGGTTGTAATAGTAGAAGTATATGACTAGTTGTAATAGTAGAAGTATGAGTAGTTGTAATAGTAGAAGTATGAGTGGTTGTAACAGTAGAAGTATGAGTGGTTGTAACAGTAGAAGTATGAGTAGTTGTAACAGTAGAAGAATGAGTAGTTGTAACAGTAGAAGTATGAGTGGTTGTAATAGTAGAAGTATGAGTAGTTGTAACAGTAGAAGTATGAGTGGTTGTAATAGTAGAAGTATGACTAGTTGTAACAGTAGAAGAATGAGTGGTTGTAACAGTAGAAGTATGAGTAGTTGTAACAGTAGAAGTAAGAGTGGTTGTAACAGTAGAAGTAAGAGTGGTTGTAACAGTAGAAGTAAGAGTGGTTGTAACAGTAGAAGTATGAGTGGTTGTAACAGTAGAAGTATATGGGTAGTTGTAATAGTAGAAGTATGAGTGGTTGTAATAGTAGAAGTATATGGGTAGTTGTAATAGTAGAAGTATGAGTGGTTGTAATAGTAGAAGTATGAGTAGTTGTAACAGTAGAAGTATGAGTAGTTGTAACAGTAGAAGTATATGGGTAGTTGTAATAGTAGAAGTATGAGTGGTTGTAATAGTAGAAGTATGAGTGGTTGTAACAGTAGAAGTATATGAGTGGTTGTAATAGTAGAAGTATGAGTGGTTGTAATAGTAGAAGTAAGTAAAATATTTGCTTTACTTCACTTTTCGGCCAGTATGGCCATTTAAGTGAAAATTCCAGGTATTACAATATCCCATAATGTATAGTTAAAGTAGTAAAGGAAAGACAAAGCCAATAAAAGCATGATCGTACTAAAATATTCAGTTTAAAGTGTTTGATATGATAAGATGACGATGCTCCTGGCACCTATATGTAACGAGTCTGATGACATGTTGTAGCGCCTGCACTACAACACAGTTTAATAAGTATAAAAATATCAGTATAAATAATGTAAAATATGAAGTTATTATAAAATGAACGACTTATCAAGTCACTATATCTCCATGAAATTGGAGTGATTGTGTAAAAACTACAAGTCTAAGTCTAATAATTAAAACATAGAATATAGATTACATTCCCGAAGGAACTGAATAATAAAACCAGCAGGGGTGTCCCTGAATAGCTCAAATAAGGAATTAAATGCAAAATAGTTCCTTCTGATGTGCGCAAATTTCGCACAACTGAGAAGGACATGTCTTACAGTGAGACGAGTATTGCAGCACATAGGTCGCAATTCTCCTCTCAATAAATAGCCGTTTGTGAAATAGGCATGGCCAATTCTGGCCCTGCATAAGACAACGTCATCTCTTCGGCGTTCCATTGGTGTAAAAGATCGCTTAATCCATTCACCTTGCAAAATGTCATCAAGGTAGACAGAGATGTTGTACTTGAAATCAGTATATGGTATATAATAAAACTGTTTCGTCTTATCCAGGGCAGCCTTGGCCAAAACATCAGCCCGTTCATTGCCCTGTATTCCAATATGGCTGGGTACCCAGCAAAAAATAATGTCCTTGTGCCCAGACAAGTAGTGACACATATGCAAAATATTGGAAACAATTGGGTTGTTGAGTTTTTGACTCTTAAGAGCCTGCAATGAAGATAGTGAGTCTGTGATGATCATGAACTCCTCGTCATTACTATCCCAGATGTATTCGATGGCAGCTTCAATAGCTAACAGCTCTGCTGTGCAAATTGAAGCCTCATCGTTGATGCGGCAGCTAAATTCATGATCATCACAGACAAAGGACATAGCTGTCCTCTTGTCTTCCTTTGATCCGTCAGTATACACATTCCGGTGCCTCGGAAATCTACAAAATAACTCAAGCAACATGCTCTGGAAGACAAGGGGACAGGTGTCTCCCTTCCTGAGATCTGAGAGGTTAAAAAGTATATTAGGCTGTTGAAGAAGCCAAGGTGGACATTCTGGTGAGCGTACAACGCTAATTGCGTCGAGCTCCACCTCCATGTCCTCCAGATGGGGTTGGAGTCTTATACCCAAAGGAGGTATAGTCCCTGTCTTGTTATTAAACAATCTCTTGTATTCAGGGTTGACAACACATGAGTATGCCGGGTTCTCAGGATTTGCTTTCATCTTCATATAGTATTGCAGGCTCAGCTTCAACCGGCGAGTCTCTAAAGAGGGCTCACCCGTCTCCACCTGAAGACTTTCGATGGGTGATGTTCGAAATGCCCCTGAGCATAATCTCAAACCTTGGTTCGCGATTGGATCAAGTACTGCTAAGTACGATCGTCTCGCTGAACCATAAACAATAGAACCATAATCCAGTTTGGATCTGATGTGAGACTGGTAAATCCTCAGTAAGGTTGTCCGGTCACCACCCCAATCCTTGCTGGATATAACTCGTATTAATTGTAATGCTTTCCTACACTTATCTTTCATATATTTGATGTGTGGAGTAAAACTGAGCTTCTTGTCGAAAAAAAGACCAAGAAATTTGACCTGCTCTTCAACAGGAAGCTGTTGTCCATATAGTTTGAGATCGGGCTCAGGCTGTAAGCCATTTTTTTTACAAAAATGTACACATAAGTCCGCACAAGTCACCAACTTATCCAGGCAGCCTTGCAGGCGCCGCTTAATTATTGCCATATTGCTTGACTGGCAGTAAACAGCCAGATCATCAACATATAATGATTTTTCAATATCGTCTGGTAAATCATCAATTATACTGTTTATTTTAACGGTAAATAGGGTTGGTGAAAGGATACTACCTTGTGGGACACCCTCCTCCCGTGAATTTAGTGAAGAGTGGGTGTTGTCCAAGCGGACTTTAAATTTTCTCCCCTTTAAAAAATTGTCAATGAATAAGGGTAATCTACCCTTCAGGCCCATTTCATGGAGATCTTTCATGATACCACCCTTCCATGTGGTATCATAGGCCTTTTCTAAATCCAAAAATACTCCAACTGTATGTTGATTTTTAACAAAACCTTGACGGATATAAGTCTCTAGTCTGACCAAATGGTCTGTGGTGCTTTTTCCTTTTTGAAAACCACATTGATCTTTAGTTATTATGTTATTGTCTTGTAAAAACCATGTGAGACGATGATTGATCATGCGCTCCATAATTTTGCAAAGACAACTTGTCAATGCTATTGGCCTATAATTATTAGGATCTGTTCGATCTTTTCCAGGTTTAGGTATCGGGATCACCGTTGCTTCTCTCCATCCATCTGGGAAATCCATAGATTGCCATAGATCATTCAAGAGTAGAAGCAACAGATCAAGTGATACATCAGGCAAATGTTTCAGAAACTGGTAGTGAATTTCATCAGGGCCAGTTGCCGAATCAGTTGCCTGAGCGATAGATTTAATTAATTCTCGTTTAGAGAAATTAACATTGTACTTTTCGTCAATATCTGACTCAAAGTCCAATGTGTTCTCCTTCTCCTTATCCCAAATCTTTCGAAATTTTTCCTGATAATGATCTGGCGATGATTTAGCAGCGAAGGATGTCGCCAGCGTTTCTGCAATATCCGTTTTATTGGTTATTGTGTCAGAATCAGTGACAAGGTACTTGATGGTTTTATCTTTCCTCTTGCCACTGATTCTGCGCAGCATTTGCCAAGTATGTTTTGCCGATGTATTATTATTTAGTGTGGAGACATATGCTCTCCAAGATTGCCGCTTGGCTTCACTGATTGTGCGGCGAGCTTTAGCGTAATCTTTCTTATATCCGTCAAGGTTTTGTCTAGTTGGATGTTTTTTAAATTTTTGCAAGGATTTTTCCCTTTTGTCTATTGCCTTTCGGCAACCTTCATCAAACCAGGGTTTGTCGAGTTTTTTGGGAACTGTCGAGGTTTTGGGTATGCTTTTATCTGCTATATTGTGTAACTTGGCTGTAAAAAGGGCTATAGGGTCATCAACCCCCTCTTTATTCTCAAATTGAGAGATTGTGAGGCTCTCCCCACAAGACTGTTGGAAGGCCTCCCAATCTGCTCTGTGCAGCCTCCAATGCTGCACGCTTTCTTCAGCAATAGAGTTGTTGCTCTCTATAAATATAGGATAATGATCACTGCTACAGAGATCCTCGTTGACCCTCCAAGTGTAATCCAAATATAAATCGGGATCACACAAGGATAGGTCAATGGCTGTTGCAGATCCTGAAGCAGGGAGCAAATAGGTGGTAGTATCATCATTAAAAATGCAGAGATTTTCCTCTGAGAGGAAGTCTTCTATTATTCTGCCCCGTGGGTTGATGTCCCTACAGCCCCACATTGTGTGGTGCCCGTTAAAATCTCCCAGTAGCATGAAGGGTTTGGGCAATTGTTTTACCAGCTGCCTCAATTCCACAACATCTACTGAGCGGCTCGGCGGTAAATAAACAGAGCATATCGTCATTGGCCTGTGACAGTTTATGTTAACCGCCACAGCCTGTAAAGTTGTATTCAACGTGATCTGTTGATGTGGTGTTCCATCCTTTACAAGGATGGAAACCCCCCAGCAGGCCCTTTCATTATTGGCAGGGCCAAAACAATTGATTATTGAATAGTTTTTAAAACTTATGTTAATGTTAGGTTTTAAGTTAGTCTCCTGCAGGCACACAGCCGATGGGCTGTGTTCCTGCAGAAGAATAGCCATGTCATTGTAATTAGATCTTAAACCTCGACAATTCCATTGTATAATTTTGTGGGCCATTATGAATTTTTATGCCTCCCTGGTTTTATCTGTGCTTGGAGTGCAGCGACGGTGTCGGGAGATACAAATACCTCGCTATCGCTGCTTTCATCACCATCTACACACTCCATGGATTCGTAGCGATCGGGTTATCAGCGCCCTTGGGCATTCGACCACTACCTTTATTTGTGCTTTTCTTGTTAATTTGTTTTGTTTGTTCAGCTACTGGTGGTTTATTTACCGTTTCTTTGTTCTTATCTTTATTATTTGTTTTGCCATTTTTTGTTTGTTTTGAATCCCTATTTGCCAGTGGCTTTGGGGCAGTAGGGGTAGCTGCTGTTTTTGTATTTTTATTGATCATAGTTTGTTTTTTGGCAGTGGAGGTATCTTTGCTTGTATTAGGTTTTGATGAAGAGGATGCAGGTGTTGCGGAAACATTTGTTGCACCAGTTGCAGATCTGATCTCTACTGCATCAGTCTGGCAACCAACCGACACAACCTGCTTCGCGACAACACTGGCAAATGATGGTTGTTTGTTAACCCCTTCAACAATTTTACGAGCTTCTGGGAAAGAGATCTTCCGTTCCGTTCGGATACGTTGGATCTCTTTCTCCGTTTTCCATCGGGGGCAATCTCTGGAATAGGCTGTGTGGTTCCCGCCACAGTTGGCACATTTTATTGGATAGGTGCAAGAGGAGTCAGGATGTTCTGTCGATTGACCACAGCGTCCACAGACACGCTCTCTCTTGCAACCTTCCTGATGGTGTCCAAATTGTTGGCACTTGAAACACCTCAAAGGGTGTGGTATGTATAGTTGTATAGGGCATAGCTCAAATCCAACTTTAATATCAGCCGGTGGCTTTGGAAAGTTGAATGTGAGCACCGCTGTATTTAATTTGATTGTATCTCCATTCTTTTTTATTGTAATAATTCTGGCATCGGATACTCCTTGTCTTTTTAATTGTGCTTTAAGTTCTTTATTGGTGGTGTTTTTGATTTCTTGAGTTCGTATGACACCCTTTGAGGTGTTTAAAGTCCTGTGAGGGGAAACATTCACAGGAATTCCATGCTATTTCTTTGATTGCCAAGAGCTTGGTGGAGTAGGTTTCTCTGTCGACCTCAATTAAGAGGTCGCCAGACCTAAGCCTTTTGATGTTCTTGGGCTCTCCAACCAAGCCCTCTATGCCTTTTTGTATGGCAAATGTTGAGAGTCTGGAGAGGGATTTGTCCTCATCTCCAGACATCATCAACAGGAACCGTGGAAACATGATTTCAGCTTTTTTCATCTCAGTCACAATTTTTGTGTATCTTGCAAAAAATTCGGCATCTGTGTCATCATCTGATGTATTATTTTGTTCTGCCTTCTTTCTTTTTTTCACTTTGCTGGTGTTGGGCGGGGGTGAAGGATCATCAGCCATATTGGATTAGTATTGTTTTTCATCACCCTGGCGCTCCACCCGCCATGGAGCCCTACCAGGGGACAACCTGCCCGCGGTAACCAGCAGGAAGAATTGTCAGAGCTACCAGGTTGATATACTCATAGCAAAAGAACAGCAGTTGCAATAACCGCAGTACACATCCTTTCACTTGATTAGCCCATGAGCAACGTGATTTGGTGTTCAGATTCGTGTATATAGTAATGAAAAAGCGCTACCTATATACATACGTCTTTGATGATGATATGAGGCGAATAATATTCGAAGTATTGGTAGTTGTAACAGTAGAAGTATGAGTGGTTGTAACAGTAGAAGTATATGAGTGGTTGTAACAGTAGAAGTATGAGTGGTTGTAACAGTAGAAGTATATGAGTGGTTGTAACAGTAGAAGTATGAGTAGTTGTAACAGTAGAAGTATGGGTAGTTATAATAGTAGAAGTATGAGTAGTTGTTATAGTAGAAGTATGAGTGGTTGTAATAGTAGAAGAATGAGTGGTTGTAACAATAGAAGTATGAGTAGTTGTAACAGTAGAAGTATGAGTGGTTGTAACAGTAGAAGTATGAGTGGTTGTAACAGTAGAAGTATGAGTGGTTGTAATAGTAGAAGTATGAGTAGTTGTAACAGTAGAAGTATGAGTAGTTATAATAGTAGAAGAATGAGTGGTTGTAACAGTAGAAGTATGAGTGGTTGTAACAGTAGAAGTATGAGTGGCTGTAACAGTAGAAGTATGAGTGGTTGTAACAGTAGAAGTATGAGTGGTTGTAACAGTAGAAGTATGAGTGGTTGTAACAGAAGAAGTATGAGTGGCTGTAACAGTAGAAGTATGAGTGGTTGTAACAGTAGAAGTATGAGTGGTTGTAACAGTAGAAGTATGAGTGGTTGTAACAGAAGAAGTATGAGTAGTTGTAATAGTAGAAGTATGAGTAGTTGTAATAGTAGAAGTATGGGTAGTTGTAATAGTAGAAGTATGAGTAGCTGTAACAGTAGAAGTATGAGTAGTTGTAATAGTAGAAGTATGAGTAGCTGTAACAGAAGAAGTATGAGTAGTTGTAACAGTAGAAGTATGAGTGGTTGTAATAGTAGAAGTATGAGTGGTTGTAATAGTAGAAGTATATGAGTGGTTGTAATAGTAGAAGTATATGAGTGGTTGTAATAGTAGAAGAATGAGTGGTTGTAACAGTAGAAGTATGAGTAGTTGTAATAGTAGAAGTATGAGTGGTTGTAATAGTAGAAGTATGAGTGGTTGTAATAGTAGAAGTATATGAGTGGTTGTAATAGTAGAAGTATATGAGTAGCTGTAACAGAAGAAGTATGAGTAGTTGTAACAGTAGAAGTATGAGTGGTTGTAATAGTAGAAGTATGAGTGGTTGTAATAGTAGAAGTATATGAGTGGTTGTAATAGTAGAAGTATATGAGTAGCTGTAACAGAAGAAGTATGACTAGTTGTAACAGTAGAAGTATGAGTGGTTGTAATAGTAGAAGTATGAGTGGTTGTAATAGTAGAAGTATATGTGTGGTTGTAATAGTAGAAGTATATGAGTAGTTGTAACAGTAGAAGTATGAGTGGTTGTAATAGTAGAAGTATGAGTGGTTGTAATAGTAGAAGTATGAGTGGTTGTAATAGTAGAAGTATGAGTAGTTGTAATAGTAGAAGTATGAGTAGTTGTAACAGTAGAAGTATGAGTAGTTGTAATAGTAGAAGTATGAGTGGTTGTAATAGTAGAAATATGAGTGGTTGTAATAGCAGAAGTATGAGTGGTTGTAATAGTAGAAGTGTGAGTGGTTGTAATAGTAGAAGTATGAGTGGTTGTAATAGTAGAAGTATCAGTAGTTGTAATAGTAGAAGTATGAGTGATTGTAATAGTAGAAGTATGAGTGGTTGCAATAGTAGAAGTATGAGTGGTTGTAATAGTAGAAGTATGAGTGGTTGTAATAGTAGAAGTATGAGTGGTTGTAATAGTAGAAGTATCAGTAGTTGTAATAGTAGAAGTATGAGTGGTTGTAATAGTAGAAGTATGAGTGGTTGCAATAGTAGAAGTATGAGTGGTTGTAATAGTAGAAGTATGAGTAGTTGTAATAGTAGAAGTATGAGTGGTTGTAATAGTAGAAGTATCAGTTGTTGTAATAGTAGAAGTATGAGTTGTTGTAATAGTAGAAGTATGAGTGGTTGCAATAGTAGAAGTATGAGTGGTTGTAATAGTAGAAGTATGAGTGGTTGTAATAGTAGAAGTATGAGTGGTTGTAATAGTAGAAGTATGAGAGGTTGTAATAGTAGAAGTATGAGTGGTTGTAATAGCAGAAGTATGAGTGGTTGTAATAGTAGAAGTATGAGTAGTTGTAACAGTAGAAGTATGAGTAGTTGTAGCAGTGGAAGTATGAGTGGTTGTAATAGTAGAAGTATGAGTGGTTGTAATAGTAGAAGTATGAGTGGTTGTAATAGCAGAAGTATGAGTGGTTGTAATAGTAGAAGTATGAGTAGTTGTAATAGTAGAAGTATGAGTAGTTGTAATAGTAGAAGTATGAGTAGTTGTAATAGTAGAAGTATGAGTAGTTGTAATAGTAGAAATATGAGTAGTTGTAATAGTAGAAGTATGAGTAGTTGTAATAGTAGAAGTATGAGTAGTTGTAACAGTAGAAGTATGAGTGGTTGTAATAGTAGAAGTATGAGTAGTTCTAACAGTAGAAGTATGAGTAGTTGTAACAGTAGAAGTATGAGTAGTTGTAATAGTAGAAGTATGAGTGGTTGTAATAGTAGAAGTATGAGTGGTTGTAAGAGTAGAAGTATGAGTGGTTGTAATAGTAGAAGTATGCGTAGTTGTAGCAGTAGAAGTATGAGTAGTTGTAATAGTAGAAGTATGAGTGGTTGTAATAGTAGAAGTATGAGTGGTTGTAACAGTAGAAGTATGAGTGGTTGTAATAGTAGAAGTATGAGTAGTTGTAACAGTAGAAGTATGAGTGGTTGTAATAGTAGAAGTATGAGTAGTTCTAACAGTAGAAGTATGAGTAGTTGTAACAGTAGAAGTATGAGTAGTTGTAATAGTAGAAGTATGAGTGGTTGTAATAGTAGAAGAATGAGTGGTTGTAACAATAGAAGTATGAGTAGTTGTAACAGTAGAAGTATGAGTGGTTGTAACAGTAGAAGTATGAGTGGTTTTAATAGTAGAAGAATGAGTGGTTGTAATAGTAGAAGTATATGAGTAGTTGTAACAGTAGAAGTATGAGTGGTTGTAACAGTAGAAGTATGAGTAGTAGTAACAGTAGAAGTATGAGTGGTTTTAATAGTAGAAGAATGAGTGGTTGTAATAGTAGAAGTATATGAGTAGTTGTAACAGTAGAAGTATGAGTGGTTGTAATAGTAGAAGTATGAGTAGTTGTAACAGAAGAGGTATGAGTAGTTGTAATAGTAGAAGTATGAGTGGTTGTAATAGTAGAAGTATGAGTAGTTGTAACAGAAGAGGTATGAGTAGTTGTAATAGTAGAAGTATGAGTGGTTGTAATAGTAGAAGTATGAGTAGTTGTAACAGAAGAGGTATGAGTAGTTGTAATAGTAGAAGTATGAGTGGTTGTAATAGTAGAAGTATGAGTAGTTGTAACAATAAAAGTATGAGTAGTTGTAATAGTAGAAGTATGAGTAGTTGTAATAGTAGAAGTATGAGTAGTTGTAATAGTAGAAGTATGAGTGGTTGTAACAGTAGAAGTATGAGTAGTTGTAATAGTAGAAGTATGAGTGGTTGTAACAGTAGAAGTATGAGTAGTAGTATTAGTAGAAGTATGAGTGGTTAGAACAGTAGAATTATGAGTGGTTGTAATAGTAGAAGTATGAGTAGTTGTAACAGTAGAAGTATGAGTGGTTGTAATAGTAGAAGTATGAGTAGTTGTAATAGTAGAAGTATGAGAAGTTGTAATAGTAGAAGTATGAGTGGTTGTAATAGTAGAAGTATGAGTAGTTGTAATAGTAGAAGTATGAGTGGTTGTAATAGTAGAAGTATGAGTGGTTGTAATAGTAGAAGTATGAGTAGTTGTAATAGTAGAAGTATGAGTAGTTGTAATAGTAGAAGTATGAGTGGTTGTAACAGTAGAAGTATGAGTAGTTGTAACAGTAGAAGTATGAGTAGTTGTAATAGTAGAAGTATGAGTAGTTGTAGCAGTAGAAGTATGAGTAGTTGTAATAGTAGAAGTATATGAGTAGTTGTAACAGTAGAAGTATGAGTGGTTGTAATAGTAGAAGTATGAGTGGTTGTAATAGTAGAAGTATGAGTAGTTGTAACAGAAAAAGTATGAGTGGTTGTAATAGTAGAAGTATGAGTAGTTGTAACAGTAGAAGTATGAGTGGTTGTAACAGTAGAAGTATGAGTAGTTGTAACAGAAAAAGTATGAGTGGTTGTAATAGTAGAAGTATGAGTAGTTGTAACAGTAGAAGTATGAGTAGTTGTAATAGTAGAAGTATATGAGTAGTAGTAACAGTAGAAGTATGAGTGGTTTTAATAGTAGAAGAATGAGTGGTTATAACAGTAGAAGTATAAGTATTAGTAGTAACAGTAGAAGTATGAGTGGTTTTAATAGTAGAAGAATGAGTAGTTGTAACAGTAGAAGTATGAGTAGTTGTAATAGTAGAAGTATATGAGTAGTAGTAACAGTAGAAGTATGAGTGGTTTTAATAGTAGAAGAATGAGTGGTTGTAATGGTAGAAATATGAGTGGTTGTAATAGTAGAAGTATGAGTGGTTGCAATAGTAGAAGTATGAGTGGTTGTAATAGTAGAAGTATGAGTGGTTGTAATAGTAGAAGTATGAGTGGTTGTAATAGTAGAAGTATGAGAGGTTGTAATAGTAGAAGTATGAGTGGTTGTAATAGCAGAAGTATGAGTGGTTGTAATAGTAGAAGTATGAGTAGTTGTAACAGTAGAAGTATGAGTAGTTGTAGCAGTGGAAGTATGAGTGGTTGTAATAGTAGAAGTATGAGTGGTTGTAATAGTAGAAGTATGAGTGGTTGTAATAGCAGAAGTATGAGTGGTTGTAATAGTAGAAGTATGAGTAGTTGTAATAGTAGAAGTATGAGTAGTTGTAATAGTAGAAGTATGAGTAGTTGTAATAGTAGAAGTATGAGTAGTTGTAACAGTAGAAGTATGAGTAGTTGTAACAGTAGAAGTATGAGTAGTTGTAATAGTAGAAGTATGAGTAGTTGTAACAGTAGAAGTATGAGTAGTTGTAATAGTAGAAGTATGAGTGGTTGTAATAGTAGAAATATGAGTAGTTGTAATAGTAGAAGTATGAGTAGTTGTAATAGTAGAAGTATGAGTAGTTGTAACAGTAGAAGTATGAGTGGTTGTAATAGTAGAAGTATGAGTAGTTCTAACAGTAGAAGTATGAGTAGTTGTAACAGTAGAAGTATGAGTAGTTGTAATAGTAGAAGTATGAGTGGTTGTAATAGTAGAAGTATGAGTGGTTGTAAGAGTAGAAGTATGAGTGGTTGTAATAGTAGAAGTATGCGTAGTTGTAACAGTAGAAGTATGAGTAGTTGTAATAGTAGAAGTATGAGTGGTTGTAATAGTAGAAGTATGAGTGGTTGTAACAGTAGAAGTAGGAGTGGTTGTAATAGTAGAAGTATGAGTAGTTGTAACAGTAGAAGTATGAGTGGTTGTAATAGTAGAAGTATGAGTAGTTCTAACAGTAGAAGTATGAGTAGTTGTAACAGTAGAAGTATGAGTAGTTGTAATAGTAGAAGTATGAGTGGTTGTAATAGTAGAAGAATGAGTGGTTGTAACAATAGAAGTATGAGTAGTTGTAACAGTAGAAGTATGAGTGGTTGTAACAGTAGAAGTATGAGTGGTTTTAATAGTAGAAGAATGAGTGGTTGTAATAGTAGAAGTATATGAGTAGTTGTAACAGTAGAAGTATGAGTGGTTGTAACAGTAGAAGTATGAGTAGTAGTAACAGTAGAAGTATGAGTGGTTTTAATAGTAGAAGAATGAGTGGTTGTAATAGTAGAAGTATATGAGTAGTTGTAACAGTAGAAGTATGAGTGGTTGTAATAGTAGAAGTATGAGTAGTTGTAACAGAAGAGGTATGAGTAGTTGTAATAGTAGAAGTATGAGTGGTTGTAATAGTAGAAGTATGAGTAGTTGTAACAGAAGAGGTATGAGTAGTTGTAATAGCAGAAGTATGAGTGGTTGTAATAGTAGAAGTATGAGTAGTTGTAACAGAAGAGGTATGAGTAGTTGTAATAGTAGAAGTATGAGTGGTTGTAATAGTAGAAGTATGAGTAGTTGTAACAATAAAAGTATGAGTAGTTGTAATAGTAGAAGTATGAGTAGTTGTAATAGTAGAAGTATGAGTAGTTGTAATAGTAGAAGTATGAGTGGTTGTAACAGTAGAAGTATGAGTAGTTGTAATAGTAGAAGTATGAGTGGTTGTAACAGTAGAAGTATGAGTAGTAGTATTAGTAGAAGTATGAGTGGTTAGAACAGTAGAATTATGAGTGGTTGTAATAGTAGAAGTATGAGTAGTTGTAACAGTAGAAGTATGAGTGGTTGTAATAGTAGAAGTATGAGTAGTTGTAATAGTAGAAGTATGAGAAGTTGTAATAGTAGAAGTATGAGTGGTTGTAATAGTAGAAGTATGAGTAGTTGTAATAGTAGAAGTATGAGTGGTTGTAATAGTAGAAGTATGAGTGGTTGTAATAGTAGAAGTATGAGTAGTTGTAATAGTAGAAGTATGAGTAGTTGTAATAGTAGAAGTATGAGTGGTTGTAACAGTAGAAGTATGAGTAGTTGTAACAGTAGAAGTATGAGTAGTTGTAATAGTAGAAGTATGAGTAGTTGTAGCAGTAGAAGTATGAGTAGTTGTAATAGTAGAAGTATATGAGTAGTTGTAACAGTAGAAGTATGAGTGGTTGTAATAGTAGAAGTATGAGTGGTTGTAATAGTAGAAGTATGAGTAGTTGTAACAGAAAAAGTATGAGTGGTTGTAATAGTAGAAGTATGAGTAGTTGTAACAGTAGAAGTATGAGTGGTTGTAACAGTAGAAGTATGAGTAGTTGTAACAGAAAAAGTATGAGTGGTTGTAATAGTAGAAGTATGAGTAGTTGTAACAGTAGAAGTATGAGTAGTTGTAATAGTAGAAGTATATGAGTAGTAGTAACAGTAGAAGTATGAGTGGTTTTAATAGTAGAAGAATGAGTGGTTATAACAGTAGAAGTATAAGTATTAGTAGTAACAGTAGAAGTATGAGTGGTTTTAATAGTAGAAGAATGAGTAGTTGTAACAGTAGAAGTATGAGTAGTTGTAATAGTAGAAGTATATGAGTAGTAGTAACAGTAGAAGTATGAGTGGTTTTAATAGTAGAAGAATGAGTGGTTGTAATGGTAGAAGTATGAGTGGTTGTAATAGTAGAAGTATGAGTAGTTGTAACAGTAGAAGTATGAGTGGTTGTAATAGTAGAAGCATGAGTAGTTGTAGCAGTGGAAGTATGAGTGGTTGTAATAGTAGAAGTATGAGTGGTTGTAACAGTAGAAGTATGAGTAGTTGTAACAGTAGAAGTATGAGTGGTTGTAACAGTAGAAGCATGAGTAGTTGTAGCAGTGGAAGTATGAGTGGTTGTAATAGTAGAAGTATGAGTGGTTGTAACAGTAGAAGTATGAGTAGTTGTAACAGTAGAAGTATGAGTGGTTGTAACAGTAGAAGTATGAGTAGTTGTAACAGTAGAAGTATGAGTGGTTGTAACAGTAGAAGCATGAGTAGTTGTAGCAGTGGAAGTATGAGTGGTTGTAATAGTAGAAGTATGAGTGGTTGTAATAGTAGAAGTATGAGTGGTTATAACAGTAGAAGTATGAGTAGTTGTAATAGCAGAAGTATGAGTAGTTGTAACAGGAGAAGTATGAGTGGTTGTAACAGTAGAAGTATGAGTAGTTGTAAGAGTAGAAGTATGAGTGGTTGTAATAGTAGAAGTATGAGTGGTTGTAATAGTAGAAGTATGAGTAGTTGTAACAGTAGAAGTATGAGTGGTTGTAATAGTAGAAGTATGAGTGGTTATAACAGTAGAAGTATGAGTAGTTGTAATAGCAGAAGTATGAGTAGTTGTAACAGGAGAAGTATGAGTGGTTGTAACAGTAGAAGTATGAGTAGTTGTAAGAGTAGAAGTATGAGTGGTTGTAATAGTAGAAGTATGAGTGGTTGTAATAGTAGAAGTATGAGTAGTTGTAACAGTAGAAGTATGAGTGGTTGTAATAGTAGAAGTATGAGTAGTTGTAACAGTAGAAGTATGAGTGGTTGTAATAGTAGAAGTATATGAGTGGTTGTAATAGTAGAAGTATGGGTGGTTGTAATAGTAGAAGTATGAGTGGTTGTAATAGTAGAAGTATGAGTAGTTGTAACAGTAGAAGTATGAGTGGTTGTAATAGTAGAAGTATGAGTGGTTGTAATAGTAGAAGTATATGAGTGGTTGTAACAGTAGAAGTATGAGTAGTTGTAACAGTAGAAGTATGAGTAGTTGTTATAGTAGAAGTATGAGTAGTTGTAATAGTAGAAGTATGAGTGGTTGTAACAGTAGAAGTATGAGTAGTTGTAACAGTAGAAGTATGAGTGGTTGTAACAGTAGAAGTATGAGTAGTTGTAACAGTAGAAGTATGAGTAGTTGTAACAGTAGAAGTATGAGTGGTTGTAATAGTAGAAGTATGAGTGGTTGTAATAGTAGAAGTATGAGTGGTTGTAATAGTAGAAGTATGAGTAGTTGTAACAGTAGAAGTATGAGTGGTTGTAATAGTAGAAGTATGAGTGGTTGTAATAGTAGAAGTATATGAGTGGTTGTAACAGTAGAAGTATGAGTAGTTGTAACAGTAGAAGTATGAGTAGTTGTTATAGTAGAAGTATGAGTAGTTGTAATAGTAGAAGTATGAGTGGTTGTAACAGTAGAAGTATGAGTAGTTGTAACAGTAGAAGTATGAGTAGTTGTAACAGTAGAAGTATGAGTGGTTGTAATAGTAGAAGTATATGAGTGGTTGTAACAGTAGAAGTATGAGTAGTTGTAATAGTAGAAGTATGAGGGGTTGTAATAGTAGAAGTATGAGTAGTTGTAACAGTAGAAGTATGAGTAGTTGTAATAGTAGAAGTATGAGTGGTTGTAACAGTAGAAGTATGAGTAGTTGTAACAGTAGAAGTATGAGTGGTTGTAATAGTAGAAGTATGAGTAGTTGTAATAGTAGAAGTATGAGTAGTTGTAACAGTAGAAGTATGAGTGGTTGTAATAGTAGAAGTATGAGTGGTTATAACAGTAGAAGTATGAGTAGTTGTAATAGCAGAAGTATGAGTAGTTGTAACAGGAGAAGTATGAGTGGTTGTAACAGTAGAAGTATGAGTAGTTGTAAGAGTAGAAGTATGAGTGGTTGTAATAGTAGAAGTATGAGTGGTTGTAATAGTAGAAGTATGAGTAGTTGTAACAGTAGAAGTATGAGTGGTTGTAATAGTAGAAGTATGAGTAGTTGTAACAGTAGAAGTATGAGTGGTTGTAATAGTAGAAGTATATGAGTGGTTGTAATAGTAGAAGTATGGGTGGTTGTAACAGTAGAAGTATGAGTGGTTGTAATAGTAGAAGTATGAGTGGTTATAACAGTAGAAGTATGAGTAGTTGTAATAGCAGAAGTATGAGTAGTTGTAACAGGAGAAGTATGAGTGGTTGTAACAGTAGAAGTATGAGTAGTTGTAAGAGTAGAAGTATGAGTGGTTGTAATAGTAGAAGTATGAGTGGTTGTAATAGTAGAAGTATGAGTAGTTGTAACAGTAGAAGTATGAGTGGTTGTAATAGTAGAAGTATGAGTAGTTGTAACAGTAGAAGTATGAGTGGTTGTAATAGTAGAAGTATGAGTGGTTGTAATAGTAGAAGTATGAGTAGTTGTAACAGTAGAAGTATGAGTGGTTGTAATAGTAGAAGTATGAGTGGTTATAACAGTAGAAGTATGAGTAGTTGTAATAGCAGAAGTATGAGTAGTTGTAACAGGAGAAGTATGAGTGGTTGTAACAGTAGAAGTATGAGTAGTTGTAAGAGTAGAAGTATGAGTGGTTGTAATAGTAGAAGTATGAGTGGTTGTAATAGTAGAAGTATGAGTAGTTGTAACAGTAGAAGTATGAGTGGTTGTAATAGTAGAAGTATGAGTAGTTGTAACAGTAGAAGTATGAGTGGTTGTAATAGTAGAAGTATATGAGTGGTTGTAATAGTAGAAGTATGGGTGGTTGTAATAGTAGAAGTATGAGTGGTTGTAATAGTAGAAGTATGAGTAGTTGTAACAGTAGAAGTATGAGTGGTTGTAATAGTAGAAGTATGAGTGGTTGTAATAGTAGAAGTATATGAGTGGTTGTAACAGTAGAAGTATGAGTAGTTGTAACAGTAGAAGTATGAGTAGTTGTTATAGTAGAAGTATGAGTAGTTGTAATAGTAGAAGTATGAGTGGTTGTAACAGTAGAAGTATGAGTAGTTGTAACAGTAGAAGTATGAGTGGTTGTAACAGTAGAAGTATGAGTAGTTGTAACAGTAGAAGTATGAGTAGTTGTAACAGTAGAAGTATGAGTGGTTGTAATAGTAGAAGTATGAGTGGTTGTAATAGTAGAAGTATGAGTGGTTGTAATAGTAGAAGTATGAGTAGTTGTAACAGTAGAAGTATGAGTGGTTGTAATAGTAGAAGTATGAGTGGTTGTAATAGTAGAAGTATATGAGTGGTTGTAACAGTAGAAGTATGAGTAGTTGTAACAGTAGAAGTATGAGTAGTTGTTATAGTAGAAGTATGAGTAGTTGTAATAGTAGAAGTATGAGTGGTTGTAACAGTAGAAGTATGAGTAGTTGTAACAGTAGAAGTATGAGTAGTTGTAACAGTAGAAGTATGAGTGGTTGTAATAGTAGAAGTATATGAGTGGTTGTAACAGTAGAAGTATGAGTAGTTGTAATAGTAGAAGTATGAGGGGTTGTAATAGTAGAAGTATGAGTAGTTGTAACAGTAGAAGTATGAGTAGTTGTAATAGTAGAAGTATGAGTGGTTGTAACAGTAGAAGTATGAGTAGTTGTAAGAGTAGAAGTATGAGTGGTTGTAATAGTAGAAGTATGAGTGGTTGTAATAGTAGAAGTATGAGTAGTTGTAACAGTAGAAGTATGAGTGGTTGTAATAGTAGAAGTATGAGTGGTTATAACAGTAGAAGTATGAGTAGTTGTAATAGCAGAAGTATGAGTAGTTGTAACAGGAGAAGTATGAGTGGTTGTAACAGTAGAAGTATGAGTAGTTGTAAGAGTAGAAGTATGAGTGGTTGTAATAGTAGAAGTATGAGTGGTTGTAATAGTAGAAGTATGAGTGGTTGTAATAGTAGAAGTATGAGTAGTTGTAACAGTAGAAGTATGAGTGGTTGTAATAGTAGAAGTATGAGTGGTTGTAATAGTAGAAGTATGAGTGGTTGTAATAGTAGAAGTATGAGTGGTTGTAATAGTAGAAGTATGAGTAGTTGTAACAGTAGAAGTATGAGTGGTTGTAACAGTAGAAGTATGAGTAGTTGTAACAGTAGAAGTATGAGTGGTTGTAACAGTAGAAGTATGAGTGGTTGTAACAATAGAAGTATGAGTGGTTGTAATAGTAGAAGTATGAGTAGTTGTAACAGTAGAAGTATGAGTGGTTGTAATAGTAGAAGTATATGAGTGGTTGTAATAGTAGAAGTATGAGTAGTTGTAACAGTAGAAGTATGAGTGGTTGTAATAGTAGAAGTATATGAGTGGTTGTAATAGTAGAAGTATGAGTAGTTGTAAAAGTAGAAGTATGAGTGGTTTTAATAGTAGAAGAATGAGTGGTTGTAATAGTAGAAGTATATGAGTAGTTGTAATAGTAGAAGTATGAGTAGTTGCAACAGTAGAAGTATGAGTAGTTGTAATAGTGGAAGTATGAGTAGTTGTAATAGTAGAAGTATGAGTAGTTGTAATAGTAGAAGTATGAGTGGTTGTAATAGTAGAAGTATGAGTGGTTGCAATAGTAGAAGTATGGGTAGTTGTAATAGTAGAAGTATGAGTAGTTGTAATAGTAGAAGTATAAGTAGTTGTAATAGTAGAAGTATGAGTAGTTGCAACAGTAGAAGTATGAGTGGTTGTAATAGTAGAAGTATGAGTGGTTGTAACAGTAGAAGTATGAGTGGTTGTAATAGTAGAAGTATATGAGTAGTTGTAACAGTAGAAGTATGAGTGGTTATAACAGTAGAAGTATGAGTAGTTGTAATAGTAGAAGTATGAGTAGTTGTAATAGTAGAAGTATGAGTAGTTGTAACAGTAGAAGTATGAGTGGTTGTAATAGTAGAAGTATGAGTGGTCGTAATAGTAGAAGTATGAGTGGTTGCAATAGTAGAAGTATGAGTAGTTGTAATAGTAGAAGTATGAGTAGTTGTAATAGTAGAAGTATGAGTAGTTGCAACAGTAGAAGTATGAGTAGTTGTAATAGTAGAAGTATGAGTGGTTGTAATAGTAGAAGTAGGAGTAGTTCTAACAGAAGAAGTATAAGTAGTTGTATTAGTAGAAGTATGAGTGGTTGTAATAGTAGAAGCATGAGTAGTTGTAATAGTGGAAGTATGAGTAGTTGTAACAGTAGAAGTATGAGTGGTTGTAATAGTAGAAGTATGAGTAGTTGTAATAGTAGAAGTATGAGTGGTTGTAATAGTAGAAGTATGAGTAGTTGTAATAATAGAAGTATGAGTAGTTGTAACAGTAGAAGTATGAGTGGTTGTAATAGTAGAAGTATGAGTGGTTGTAATAGTAGAAGTATGAGTAGTTGTAATAGTAGAAGTATGAGTGGTTGTAATAGTAGAAGTATGAGTAGTTGTAATAATAGAAGTATGAGTAGTTGTAACAGTAGAAGTATGAGTGGTTGTAATAGTAGAAGTATGAGTAGTTGTAACAGTAGAAGTATGAGTAGTAGTAATAGTAGAAGTATGAGTGGTTGTAATAGTAGAAGTATGAGTAGTTGTAACAGTAGAAGTATGAGTGGTTGTAATAGTAGAAGTATGAGTGATTGTAATAGTAGAAGTATGAGTGGTTGTAATAGTAGAAGTATGAGTAGTTGTAATAGTAGAAGTATGAGTAGTTGTAATAGTAGAAGTATGAGTGGTTGTAACAGTAGAAGTATGAGTAGTTGTAACAGAAAAGGTATGAGTGGTTGTAATAGTAGAAGTATGAGTGGTTGTAATAGTGGAAATATGAGTGGTTGTAATAGTAGAAGTTTGAGTGGTTGTAACAGTAGAAGTATGAGCAGTTGTAACAGTAGAAGTATGAGTGGCTGTAACAGTAGAAGTATGAGTAGTTGTAATAGTAGAAGTATGAGTAGTTGTAATAGTAGAAGTATGAGTGGTTGTAACAGTGGAAGTATGAGTGGTTTGTAATAGTAGAAGTATATGAGTAGTTGTAACAGTAGAAGTATGAGTGGTTGTAATAATAGAAGTATGGGTAGTTGTAACAGTAGAAGTATGAGTAGTTGTAGCAGTAGAAGTATGAGAAGTTGTAACAGTAGAAGTATGAGTGGCTATAATAGTAGAAGTATGAGTAGTTGTAACAGTAGAAGTATGAGTGGTTGTAATAGTAGAAGTATATGAGTGGTTGTAATAGTAGAAGTATTTGAGTAGTAGTAATAGTAGAAGTATGAGTAGTTGTAATAGTAGAAGTATGAGTAGTTGTATTAGTAGAAGTATGATTGGTTGTAACAGTAGAAGTATGAGTAGTTGTAACAGTAGAAGTATGGTTATTAGTATTAGTAGAAGTATGAGTAGTTGTAATAGTAGAAGTATGAGTGGTTGTAATAGTAGAAGTATGAGTGGTTGTAACAGTAGAAGTAAGAGTAGTTGTAATAGTAGAAGTATATGAGTAGTTGTAACAGTAGAAGTATATGAGTGGTTGTAATAGTAGAAGTATTTGAGTAGTAGTAATAGTAGAAGTATGAGTGGCTATAATAGTAGAAGTGTGAGTGGTTGTATTAGTAGAAGTATGATTGGTTGTAACAGTAGAAGTATGAGTGGTTGTAATAGTAAAAGTATTTGAGTGGTTGTAATAGTAGAAGTATGAGTGGTTATAATAGTAGAAGTATGAGTAGTTGTATTAGTAGAAGTATGATTGGTTGTAACAGTAGAAGTATGAGTGGTTGTAACAGTAGAAGTAAGAGTAGTTGTAACAGTAAATGTATATGAGTAGTTGTAACAGTAGAAGTATGAGTAGTTGTAACAGTAGAAGTAAGAATAGTTGTAATAGTAGAAGAATATGAGTAGTAGTAACAGTAGAAGTATGAGTAGTACCGTAGTAGTATTCTACCTAAGTTCCGCGAATAAGATTTAGTTATAACAATCAAGGGAACTTGGTTAAATCAGTCGTATCATATCTCTGTAATTGTGATGTTGACCCTTCAAGCCAAATTATATTTTTGACTTCAATATTTCTTTGATTGTATAGGATTTGTATATGAACTAAGTATAATAGGGTAATTTGATTGCGAAATTAAATTAGTTATTTTGATCAAGAGCAAAGGAAGAATTGATTTTAATTAATATTAATTGTTATATTTCCAAGCACGCTATTAGGAGTTGGTGCCTATTGTATATTTTTATTTGTATCACTTGTATATTTCCAGGTACTGTACTAGGAGTTTGTCTTGATATTACGTGCATGTTTCCAGGTACTTTACTAGGAGTTGGTGTGTCCTGCCTTGAGAAGGTCAACCTGAAGTGCTCACGGACTATCGTCACGCTTGGTTTCTCTCTCGTGCTGGGAATGAGTGTCTCTCAATATATAGCCAAAAACCCACATGCTATTAACACAGGTAGATATAGGAAACAAAATTACCATGTTATACACACATGCGATGTTATTTTACAAAAATAAACGCATTCATGATAATATGCAAATGCATACACGTAGAAAAAACAGAATCTCCAGATCTTACACATGTGGTGAATCGAAATAGATCAATTGATCAGCATGGTATATCCAATACGGAAATATCTTTATCCTATACACAGTTATGTCTTGCGTTGTGCTGTTTTAGACGCCCTTCATTAATGTCCAACATCCGGCCATTATCGACAGAAACACTCGGCTGTTGATTTTGTCGGGATGTTATACATTGATAGTGGTATAGTAAAAGATTGCTCACCATTAGACACTGATGGAGGGCACAAAACAGCACACCACTTTCCTAAGTTATGTTATGTGATCCTTATAGTACTGTTTACTACTGCAGGCAATGACACACTGGACCAAATCCTGTCTATGACGCTGGGAAACATTATGCTGGTGGCTGGAAGCATAGCCTTTACCATGGATAACTTATTACCTGGTGAGTGAGTGGGTGAGTGAGTGGGTGAGTGGGTGAGTGAGTGAGTGAGTGAGTGAGTGAGTGAGTGAGTGAGTGAGTGAGTGAGTGAGTGAGTGAGTGAGTGAGTGAGTGAGTGAGTGAGTGAGTGAGTGAGTGAGTGAGTGTAAGTAAGTAAGTAAGTAAAATATTTGCTTTACTTCACTTTTCGGCCAGTATGGCCATTTAAGTGAAAATTCCAGGTATTACAATATCCCATATTGTATAGTTGAGGTAGTAAAGGAAAGACAAAGCCAATAAAAGCATGTTTGTACTGAAATATTCAGTTTAAAGAGTTTGATAGGATAAAATGACGATGCTCCTGGCACCTATATGTAACGAGTCTGATGACATGTTGTAGCGCTTGCACTACAACACAGTTTAATGGGTATAAAAATATCAGTATAAATAATGTAAAATATGAAGTTATTATAAAATAAACGACTTATCAAGTCACTATATCCCCATGAAATTGGTGTGATTGTGTAAAAACTACAAGTCTAAGTCTAATAATTAAAACATATAATATAGGTTACATTCCCGAAGGAACTGAATAATAAAACCAGCAGGGGTGTCCCTGAATAGCTCAAATAAGGAATTAAATGCAAAATACTTCCTTCTGATGTGCGCATATTTCGCACAACTGAGAAAGACTTGTCTTACAGTGAGACGAGTATTGCAGCACATAGGTCGCAATTCTCCTTTCAATAAATAGCCGTTTGTAAAATAGGCATGGCCAATTATGGCCCTGCATAAGACTACGTCATCTCTTCGGCGTTCCATTCGTGTAAAATATCGCTTAGTGATTGGTTGTACCTCGAACAGTTTGCTGGTGACATTGATGTTCCATTCACCTTGCAAAATGTCATCAAGGTAGACATGGTATATAATAAAACTGTTTTGTCTTATCCAGGGCAGCCTTGGCCAAAACATCAGCCCGCTCATTGCCCTGTATTCCAATATGGCTGGGTAGCCAGCAGAAAACAATGTCCTTGTGCCCAGACAAGTAGTGACACATATACAAAATATTGGAAACAATTGGGTTGTTGAGTTTTTGACTCTTAAGAGCCTGCAATGAAGATAGCGAGTCTGTGATGATCATGAACTCCTCGTCACTACTATCCCATATGTATTCGATGGCAGCTTCAATAGCTAATAGCTAGCCAGCAGAAAACAATGTCCTTGCGCCCAGACAAGTAGTGACACATATACAAAATATTGGAAACAATTGGGTTGTTGAGTTTTTGACTCTTAAGAGCCTGCAATGAAGATAGCGAGTCTGTGATGATCATGACCTCCTCGTCACTACTATCCCATATGTATTCGATGGCAGCTTCAATAGCTAATAGCTCTGCTGTGCAAATTGAAGCCTCATCGTTAATGCGGCAGCTAAATTCATGATCATCTTGTCTTCCTTTGATCCGTCAGGATACACCTTCCGGTGCCTCGGAAATCTACAAAATAGCTCTAGCAACATGCTCTGGAAGAAAAGGGGACAGGTGTCTCCTTTCCTGAGATCTGAGAGGGTAAAAAGTCAACCGGCATGAGAGTGAGTGAGTGAGTGAGTGAGTGAGTGAGTGAGTGAGTGAGTGAGTGAGTGAGTGAGTGAGTGAGTGAGTGAGTGAGTGAGTGAGTCTATTAAGTTTGTAGTGCCTGTATTTTTGTCCTGTTTTGTGGAAAGAAAGGTGGCGTGTGTGGTAAACAGTTGACATTTCTGGGAAACATTCCTTATGAACAATTCCAATATTACGTTTGAGGTTGCTAGGTGATAATAGTTTAAAAAGCATATACCGTATTTGGAGCACTCTTGTAGTATATGGGGAAGGTGCAACCACATCCCAAGAAAACATAAATATAGTAATAAAAAAAGTTAAAAAAAGAATACCAGGCAGATGAGCGAAAGCTCAATGGGTCACCCTCTATAAACAATTGTTATTATTAATATTATTATTATTATTATTATTATTATTATTATTATTATTATTATTATTATTATTATTATTATTATTATTATTATTATTATTATTATTATTATTATTATTATTATTATTATTATTATTATTATTATTATTATTATCATTATCATCATCATCATCATCATCATCATCATCATCATCATCATCATCATCATCATCATGATTATTATTATTATTATCATTATTATTATTATTATTATTATTATTATTATTATTATTATTATTATTATTTTTATTATTATTATTATTTGGCACTAATGCGCCACCTGGTCAATGCCGTACACTCATAATGTTTAGTGATGCTGCGTCTAGCCTCACCTCGTGGGTGATACTGTTGCCTTGGTGGGTTATTGTTTGATCCCGGTATTAGATCCAGTTGGGTTTGGAAGCTATTGCTGTTGTTTAACTGATCATGCTATTGGGCAGTCTGTTCAAGTATGTTGAAGATGGCGGGAGAAATAAATGTTGAGAACATAGGTTCTTTCCTTAATTATATCCCGGACATTTAGGATTCTGGCCCATGAGTAAGACCACTACAGTTATGCTAACAAAATAAAAAGCCTTTTTTTTATCTATAGCACTCAATCAGCCTAAAACCGGGCCGCAGAGTTTGAGAAATCATTTTCTAGTTCATATTATGTTACACGTGATCCATCGAGTAATAACTTTTTTTTCACGCATAGATTCTGACAGTAAAATGAAAATAAGAATAAATATCTAAGATTATTATTCACGCTTTCAATAGTACTCATATTATATATTCTCATCCATGGCTAAATTATACTTCAACAAATATGTTTTATATTTCTCTATGCTAAGCTGTATTGATATGTGTTACAATAATTTATAGATGACAACAAACATTAAATTGAATGCACACATACGGACGTATGGATCAGTTTAAATGAAGTTGAAAATATGTAAACAGTGATGATATGATGCTTCTGCTGATAAAACGCTTATTTTTTCCAGGCACTAATTCTGACAGAGGCATGGAGCCGGATGACAGTACGGACACAGTGAAGGATGATACCAGTACATATCACATCCCAGGACTGGCCAGGCTATGGCGAGTTCTTCCTGCTCTCAAATACTTACCAATCTGCCCGACAGGGGGCGCAACAGACAGGTCTCACGACAACATACAAGACTGCACGAAAATTTAGGAAACAGAGCAAAGCAATTAGACAATATCATATAAAAGAGCAAACGAATGACTACCCTAATGATAATCAGAACTGTCATACAATATCGATGCTTTCGCTAATAACAATTATTTCTTCCAGACAGAATGTACGAAAATATAGGAAAGTAATCAAATCAACTCGACAATAGAATATATCGTGTAACAAAGCAAAAAAATCACTAAGATAATCAGAACTATTATATGAGAGATCAAACAAACCAACGGGACAGTTAGATATATTTTGCAAGAAAGCCACCAAATCAATAAGATAACTGGATATATATTTCACGAAATCAAACAAATCAACAGCACATTATAGTCTGTCCAACGGTGGAGGATTGTCCAACATGAAAGTTTGCTTTTCATTGATTACTCAGTCAATACTCAAGCGAGTTTCATGAAATTTTGCTAATACTATTTTCTAGCCATTTGATAATTATCATGAACAAAACTATTTTTAAAAGTTAGACCATTTGACATGTAGTAAATTTATGTTATTATGTCACTCTATAAACCCATCAACTTCATTTCGGTTTATTCTCAGTATTGTGGAGCATGTCAAATAGTCTCACTTTTGACATTTCCAGAGATATTGCCAAATGATTAGATTAGATGATTGCAAAATTTCGTAAAAATGGCTTGGAAAATGACTGGGCGACGCAATACCCGAAACACTTACTCACATTTTGGACCAGACTCAACCGTCGAGCGGACTGTATATATATGTTGTGTTGCAAAGCATGAATTTGTACGACCACATTTCAAAATGAATTTTAAAAACAATCAAAGAATGGGTCGAATACCACTATTACTGCAAAATGTGTATTCCTGCACAATCAATTATAGGCTACTGAAATATTTTAAAGTACAGCCAGTGCGTCCTTAAGCCAGAATACATTTCGAAATAAATAGACCAATCAAACAGATATATTCACGTGTTTAAATTGTATATGTTTTTGTAACAACGCCCTTAACCCTTTTAGCGTGGGTACCCACATTAGACGTTAGAATCTGACGTCTATATAGACGTCCAAATATGACGTCATTTTGATATCTAACATCGATCCCCGCATTGACAGACTCAACAATTTCTAATGGCGGTAGATTCATAACATATGTATTCAAATGAAGTGGAATATGCTAACTCAGCCAAAATTTTATTGAAAAAAAAAGTTAGATATCCACGACTTATATGAAAATACGTCAACGCTTTAAGGGTTTCAAAATATTTCCGATTCAATTACGTGTAATTAACTACAAGTGAGAAGATTTTAAATGAGACAGAATTTTGTGAGGTATATGTGACCTGAAAATAAGAAAAAATTTAGAAATAAGATAAAAAATGTTGATTGGACAAATGTGATTTTAAATGATTCTTGTCAAAATGCATATACTATGTTTCATAATATATTTCTTGAAATCTATAATTCAAGTTTTCCTGTCAAACGCAAGTCACTCAAACCTCACTATAAGACAAGAAAACCATGGTTAACTAACGGTATGAAATGTTCTATAAAGCACAAAAATAAATTATATGCACATTACAAGAAGTATCCTTCACAATCGAATAAAAAATGATATAAGGAATATAGAAATATGTTAACTAGATTATTACGACGGACCGAACGTACATACTATGACAAATTGCTTATAGACAATAAAAATAATCATCAATGGTAGTACTGTCACTGACAACATTACTATTGCTAAACATTTCAATAAATATTTTGTAAACGTAGCTTCCGAACTTGCCTCGAAAATTCCGAAGAGTAAGACGAATCCAACTAAAACTATAAAACAAATCCCGTTTCAATATTTTTGGAAAGCGTTTGCAAGGAGGAAGTCTCCAAAATAATTATGTATTTAAAAAATTATAGTCCTGGATGGGATAATTTTCAGTCAAATGTCATAAAAGATACGTCTGATTTACTTTTATTACCACTCACACATTTACTCAACTTATCCATTACAAAAGGAGTTTGTCCTGATGAGCTTAAAATAGCCAAAGTTATTCCTATTTTTAAAAGTGATGATTCTGCACAAATTGCTAACTATAGACCGTCTCAGTATTGCCTTTTTTTCGAAAGTATTTAACCGTGTGATGTATGTTAGATTATTCTCTTTTATAAAAAAATATGATTTATTATATAAATATCAATTCGGTTTCAGACAAGGTTTTGGTACAGATACAGCATTGGTTTTCTTAATTGATAAGATTTTAAAAGCTCTAGATAAAGGTGAAATTGTACTCGGTGTTTTTATAGACCTCAGTAAGGCTTTCGATACTGTAAATCATACAATACTTTTGGATAAATTATATAAATACGGCATTAGAAGTATTGCACATGTTTGGATTACAAATTATTTATACGACAGAAAAAAATATGTATATTTTAACAAGCTTGATTTGCTTTAGGAGAAAGTTAATTGTGGAGTACCACAAGGATCTATTTTAGGTCCCTTGTTATTCCTTATGTACATAAATGATCTATGTAATGTATCCTCACTTTTGTTTTCTTTACTTTACGCTGACGATACAAATATGTTTGTTACAGGCAAAAATATATAGAATCTAATTTTTTTAATGAACACGGATTTAAAAAAAATAGAAATATGGCTAAATACCAATAAGTTTAAAAAAAACTCATTTTATTATATTTAGTTTTTCCAATCAGCGAATAGTAAATACAAATGATATAGTAATAGATAATCAACCAGTTTCTAGAGTTTCATATACTAAATTTTTCGGTGTTATTATTGATGAGCAATTAAACTGGTCTGAGCATGTAAACAATTTAAAAATAAAACTTGCCAAAGGTTCTGGAATTATTAGAAAGTGTAGAATTTATTTTAGTATTGATACATTAATAACTCTCTATTATAGTTTTATTTACCCGTATATTACATATTGTTTAGAGGTCTGGGTAATATCGAATGAGAGAAATCTTAATTCTATTTTTATATTACAGAAACGCATTATTAGAAATATAAAATCGCTTCTATTTAGAACACATACGTCACCTTATTTTGAGGGGTTGAATATTCTAAATATATAATTCAACTTTGTAAATATAAGGTGATATTATCTATGTTTAAGTACGTGAAAGGTTTATTGCCTGTTATAATAAAAAAATATTTTGTGACAAATGACGACTGTCATTCGTACCCCACTCGCAGTGGGAACCATCTTCGTCCTCTGTGACGTAGGAAGTCAGCAGGGCAAAAATGAAATATAATGGTGCTATTCTATGGAATTCGATTACGGATTTGATTGATCATTCGTATAGTTTTAATACTTTTAAATTACATGTAAAAAAATATATAATAACAACCTAATTATAATTTTATAATATTCCGGGTGTGTTAACATGGTTTTTGTCCGTGTCTGTTATCAGACCTTCATATTTATATTTTCGAGAGAATAAAAAATTGAGTATGTTTTTTTTCTATTTGTTATAATGTGTTTAATGTAATTATATTACCAACGTATAAATAATATTGTTTATAACCTTAGTTTTGACTGTGTCCTATCATTATTATATTGTCAATAATGTTGGCTATTTTATCATTTACTTTATTGAGATTTTTAGAGATCGGTAAAATGTCATGAATACCCAGCAGACTCGATACGTTGTTTTGTTGTTGGGCCAGCTCTGGTCCACCGTCTACGACGCTGGCCCAGCGTTTGTCCCAACGAGGGACGGCGTCTCGTGTTTGCTGGGTGTAGGCTTATATGTTTTTTTTGCACTTTGCACACATTTTTTTCCCACAAAACCGGGTAATGTTTTCTTGTTTAATTTGTGAGGTAGCATACGCCACTAGGCGTCATTTCCTTTTTGTCACTTAGCATAATATAATGTATTGATACATTTTACTTATATTTTGTAATTTGTTTTTCTGTGACAATAAAAACTATTGAACTATTGAACTATAAACTCTGCTTACATAAAATCATCTATTCCAATATAATATTGTGAACGCGAGACACAACATATAAATTGGAAATGATAGAATATATAAAGAATATCCTCTCTTTGGAACTGAAAGGTTCTATAGGACACTTTGCAAAGTAGCAGATATATGACCCTTTCAGTTCTAAGGCGAAAATATGACACAGAAGATGTTTATTACAGGACAAATGTTCCTTATTTAAATCGACACAATCAAATGAGTAAAGCCAACAAATCATCATGATTACGTGATGTTACTAATAACTTAAACCACTGATTCACAACCATTTTATCTTTTTTGTGCCAAGAACACAGACAAATAACCATTTTATCTTATTTATGCTAAGGACAGATAACAATAACCATTATTATTATGTGTGCTAAGAGAAGAAAATGACTATGGTTCTAGTCACATAGCTACATTATTGTTGGTGTGTTTAAGCGACTATTTTTGTTGTATTTGTTGCAAAAAATATATTAAAGGTACATACTTCGAAGTAACCAGACTATAAAATTGGCTATAAGTCCTGGTGTTTCTATTATTGATATTTATTTTGATAAATATCGCCGCCAAAACGACTTACAACTGCAGTATTGTCATTCAACAACTCTCCACTGTGACCCAGAAGTTGCGTGGTATCATAGATCATGCATGTCATGTGCTTATCATGTGATGTAGGCCTGTCTATGTCTGACAGTTCAGCAAACAAACAAGCATGGGGGAAACTTTAATAGCATCATGAATAAGAAGTTTATAAGTTAAATGTTCCCACATTGAAGTATATTCTGGTATAGAGTTTCCAAAACATGACTTTCAGTTTAATTATGATATAAAATGTTGCATATATGTGGTCATACTGCATCATTCAGGACTGTCATATAACATGTTTTAATGATTGTATCGCCGAATTATATTCAAACTGTCGCCATTTGAATTTGTGTAAACACGCCATATGCTAATTTTAGTCACCTGAACGTGGAGTACGCAAGCCGAGCAAGCAGCTGGACACAGCAGAGTTCAGTTGTAAACACAGCATCCACATTTCAACAATAGGGAGATATCTGCTATTAGAGCAATAGGACCTATAAAATGTGGCATGTGTTCAAATCCGTCAATCAGCACTAGCCTGAGGCCTATTCAACAATACTTTATTATATTCGCCAAACAGTGTAGACCTACGGTAGCCTACTATATTAACATGCGTCCAATTGCACCGTCAGCGACGTGGGTATTAAAGGTAAAGTCAACTGTCAAAATACCCGGGACATGGGGTCCCCAGGATGCAACAGTGGCCCCTGGACATTCCACAATGACATATCACTCCACATTCACAGTTATCAGCAGAGATAATAATACTACATGGGTTTCATACCCGTCGCTGCATTAAGTGCAAGTTCCCAAATCATATAAAGTCTATATACTTGAGCGACATCTATGAGTAAATAATTCACCAATTCTCTCATGTGGGCTCTGTGTTGAAACACAAATGGTTGTGTTACCATGGGGGTTTAGAAACAGTTGCATATTGACAGTGAGAGCTTTCCTAGCAGATATGGCACACTCATCAAATGTTGGTTTAATGTTGGCCAACGTCGCTGACCTAACATTAATACAGCATTGAGTCAATGTCTCGTTACAGTAGTATCTTGTAATCAATTCAGTCTCTAATATTAATGCCGTCAACCTGTGCTATAGGCCTACACTTGACCGTCCCACGCATGCTCATTTTGCAGTTGGATGGGTCTTTAACCGTAAAGTGCTTGATATGCCCACCATATGAGCAGACAAGGTCGCTGATCACAGCCCGTCACAGAAACGAAATGTCAGACAGGCACCGGGACCCCGTGCGGTGTCTGCTCAGAGCTAAGGAATTATTTCTCTGATCAATCGTTTATTTTATCCAATTCATAATATAGGCCTGCTATAACACCCACTTAAAAATGCCACCAGACAACAACTCATCGTTATGGCTGAGAATATGTCTGTGTCTGTGAGACTCAGAACACACGCTACAGACTTTGACAGTTTGCCTCAGCCACACAAAACACATACACGACATATGCCGCGTGTATACATGGTATGCCTGTATAGGCTACATCACGTGGTGTCTGGGCCGCAGCGCGAGTTCATACAATCTGCCAACAGTAGCAACTGCAGCTGACCTCATATTGGCACCAATTTTGTCGAAGACATCGGGCTTCAATCTACACCTATTTCACCTATGACTAAAGTTTACTATCTCAGTTCAAGTAAAGACAAGCTGTACTCTAGTCTACTCGACTTTAAAAACCGTAGGCCTGCTTGAAAAATCATATATCATCGCTCTGCCTTGTTTGTATGTTTGTGAACTGTCAAATATAGACACGCCTACATCACATGATCGACCATGATCAGCACATGCATGATCTATATTGCTGATGATGCACCCAACTTGTGTTTCACAGTGGAGAATTCGTCGCCTCAGAGCTAAAGGATCCTATCTGCCACTCTGACGAGTGTCAGATAGGATCCTTTAGCTCTCCGAGGCGACGAATTTTTGAATCAGAATACTGCATTTTGAAGTCGTTTCGGCGGCGATATTTATAAAAAATAAATATCAATAATAGAAAAATCAGGCCTTATAGCCAATTTTATAGTTTTGAAGTTCGCTATTACTTAAATTAATATATATTTATAATGTTTATGTTTATGGTTACTCTATTCCTTAATATGAGTTTGTCCCAGAACTCCCAGTGGACGTTTAATGGTATCAACTATATTTTATACAAGTAGCTTACGCTAATTTATTTTGCTATATATTATACACGCTTTGCTGTATTGCCATTTTTAAAAGTATAGATATAAAGACGGTCATATTCTGCAACTCTCAATAATAATAATAATATTGTAATAATCTGCATCCTCAACATGTAAGAGTGAGAGAAATGGGACAATATAATCTGCGTGTTTTCACATGTGTTCAATACGCACAAGAATGTTGTTGATGCTGGGAGGGTTGTCCAAAATGAAATCTAGCTTTCCGATGATTTCTTTGTCGATTCTAAACCAATTTTCGTGAAATTTTTCTTGCCCTCTACCTGAAAATTTCCCTAAAATAAATATTGTACTGTTTAAAAGTATTACATTGCTAATTATAAATGTGTTGCAACATTGCATAAAAAACTAAACTGAGTAATCAGCAAAAAGATGAGTTTAATTTTGGACGATGCTCCACCAGCGAATAAATTAATTGAAGAATAGGTAGCACGGGCTTCGTCATGTTATTAACATGTATAATGATATTACCACGTATTTTGTGTTGTTATGGGTGATGTAATAAATGCAATGACATGGTATACAATACTATAATAAAGTATGCTGTTTAAATATTGATGTTCTTTTTTATTATTTCCATTTATGCGTCAATATGCCAAATGGTTTTACCCGTTCACTAAGCATCAAGCAATCAGTCAACGAATGAATCAATCAAGCAATAAATCTAACGAGAAACAAATATGTTCATTCAATAAAGCAATCAATCAATCAATCGATCAATCAATCAATCAATCAATCAATCGATCGATCGATCGATCGATTGATTGATTGATCGATTGATTGATTGATTGATTGATTGATTGATTGATTGATTGATTGATTGATTGATTGATTGATTGATTGATTGATTGATTGATTGATTGATTGATTGATTGATTGATTGATTGATTGATTGATTGATTGATTGATTGATTGATTGATTGATTGATTGATTGATTGATTGATTGATTGATTGATTGATTGATTGATCGATCGATTGATCGATCAATTGATTGATTGATTGATTGATTGATTGATTGATTGATTTTTGATTGATGTATCAGGTAATGAATAAAGAAACATTTCAATAATCGATCAATCAAGCAAGCACATAAATATAATCTATCAATTCATCTATTGATCAATTGGTTAAATGACTGACCACCCGGACATGATTTTAAAATATTCTCATATGTGAAAAGCTGACGTAATAAATATTGTACTTACTTTCGTGATAATCTTTACTACAAGATAATCCAAATACATAAATTATGCTAACATTCACTGATGAAAATAACCAATTATAGAAAATAATACCAAACAGTATTTTAGATTATGTGTCTTTTCAAAGGGATGTAAGCCCTCATAATAATGTGTCCATTTCTTGTTGCCTATCCACATTATGTTCGTGCTCCCCAATGCAAAACGAAACATTGAACTATAGTTGCTGCCAGTTTTCACCGGCAATTTTATTCGCTGATTTTTCAGTTAATTCTCAACCAATTTTTTCGCTTGTATTATGGCGATTACTGTAGTGGAATTAAGGGGTCTTGCCAAGTTAAAAAAAAACCGAAAATCCGAAAAAAACTCGGATTGGTCAGACCCCACTCACCCACTCCCCTATCTAATGTTTTATTTTTTTTGGAAACATTTGGAAACATAAAAACAACACAAAATACAAAAAAAAACCACAAAATTTCTCAAAAAAATAAAAATCCGAGTCGGGGCATGACCCACCTACCCACTTCCAAGTTTTTCTCGGATATTTGGATTTTTTTTTCTTGATAAAACCCCTAAAGGGGTTAAAGGTTCGAGATGAAAGCTGATTGAAATCAAAGTGAAAATTGCTGGGCCATTGTCGTTGACTATGGGCCGTCATTAATACAACATTGGTTCATGGTATTGTTCAATGTCAGATGGGCATTGATGGTACAATTAACCCTCTGACCAGAATTAAATCTAACATTTCAAGCGCTACGGCTAAAATAATTTCAAATAATCGTTTTTTTGGGGTGAATCTCACCCTGAAATATCTTGTTAATTGATAAGAATTTAAAATCTCTGTCTCAAATTAAGTGAATACAAACATTATGCGTAGGTAACTTTGCACTTCAAGGGTTAATTGACGTGGCGCTTCAAATGTTAATTGCTCCTTGTCAAATATTATCTACAAATGTGAAAACCAGGACGCCTGGGGGGCTGTAGTAGTACGTATATCGCGCGGCAGGTGGCAGTAGCTGACAGCGGGTTCTAACACTGCTTTCGTTGGTGGGGGGGGTCGTTTATTCTGCACAGTCAAAAGGTAGTATCTGCTTACTTGTAAAGTGAGCAGATACCGTCTTTTGGCTTTGTACGTCAGAACAGCTGACAGTGAGTTCTAACACTGCTTTCGTGGGGGGGGGGGGCGTTTATTCTGCACAGCCAAAAGGTAGTATCTGCTTACTTGTAAAGTAAGCAGATACTGCCTTGTGGCTTTGTACGGCAGAGCAGCTATAGTGGGTTCTAACACTGGTCTCAGTAGATTTCGTTTATACCACAGCGTATTTGTGCTGTTAAATGGTCGATTTAAATCAATGCTAAATAACACATTCCAGCTATTTTTATCCAGTTTACCTCGTCAGCTACAGCGTCCGGAACATCAAATGGGTCAACTGCAGTCAATACATGTGACATATGTTAGCAGATGGGAGCGGGTTTTAACACTGCTTTCATACTGTTTACCCGATTCTACATATATATATATATTGTTTTGTAAAAAGATATTAAAACTGAACTCTAGAGCAGCTGATTATTTTATTTATGGTGAATTAGGTAGGTATCCGTTAAAATTAAACCGACACTATTGTATTATAAAATACTGGTTGAATGTTGTAAACGGTAAATGTAACAGATTAGTCAGTAAGGCTTACAATATGTTGTATAAAAGGTGTGAAAGTGAAAATCCGTGTGAAAACTGGGCATTTTCTGTTAAAAGGCTTTTATGTCAACTTGGCTTTAATTATATATGGCTAAGTCAGGGTTGTGATAATGTTGGGCCATTTCTAAGGCTACTTAAACAGAGATTAAACGACGTGTATATAACACAATGGAATGAGAAAATACACAGCAGTACTGATGGTATTATGTATAGATCATTTAAATTGACGCCACATTACAGTTCCTATTTCAATGTCATCAAAGTTTCTAAATATAGACAAACCATGGTTAAATTCATTACAAAAAACAATAACATTCCTGTAGTTTCTGGTAAATGGCAACGGCCACGCCCCTATCACCAGCGTCTATGTGAAGAATGTGAACTATTAGGTGACGAATAACATTTTTTGTTTCTGTGTAAACGTTTAAAAGCTTTGAGATCAAAATACATTTCACGCTATTTTTGGACCAAACCATCTTTGAATAAATTTATTGAACTATTATCCTCAGAACACAGTAAAACTATTAATAATCTAGCTATATTTGTTTATTCTGGACTTGAAGTGTTTGCAAATCTTTGAAAAAAAAAACTGTCATTATTTGCAGATGTTTCTTATTATTGTATCGAAATATCATCCTCTCTCCTCGCTCATACACCGCACATATTGTATATATTTCACTATATTATGTATTTGCACACAGGCCGATGGGCCTATGCTGAGATGAAATAAACGATCTATCTATCTATCTATATCTGAACTGAAATGGTCGGTTGAAATCAGTGTATTGGATTTTGCTATTTTCGTTCGGTTAGTGATTTTTTATTGTAAAAGGGGGTTCAGGACCTCCCCGCCTTATGTTTTTTATGATACAGTATCATGCACTGTAAAATCAAACCGGTTAAGTAAATTAAAGTGAAGACAACTCACTTTATTTGAATCATTGAACGTAACATAAAAGCATGTTGAATTTGAATTTCAAGGATAAGATTACATTCACTGAAATTCAATCATTGAATCTTCATGCATATCAGCGTATTTCCACGTGATATTTAGAAGATTTTTTCTTCTGTAAAAATTGAAAGTGACGAAATGTCATAAAATTATCATTAAGTTGTAACATCGTTATAGCATTGGTATATAGCCTAATAATTGTAAAATTAAGCGAAATTAAAATTCACGTATGTTCCAGAAAATCATTTATTGTGAGTTTTATAAATTAAAAAAAATATTTTATTTAAATTTGCTCACTTCCATCTATTAGCAATATACTTTAAAAATATAAGACCTTAAGTTCACTTGATTCAAAGCGATAACATTTGGATACTAGGCTCCTTCATTAAACAAAGACCTATATAAATTGGATTGCCATAGCGTATTATATCGATATGAACAAGATATACCCGCCGTCAGATTAACTTGTATCGC
Organism: Flabesymbios commensalis; assembly: GCA_964017125.1. Taxonomy (NCBI): domain Eukaryota; kingdom Metazoa; phylum Annelida; class Polychaeta; order Terebellida; family Flabelligeridae; genus Flabesymbios; species Flabesymbios commensalis. The sequence continues at coordinate 4,867,241 of OZ024915.1, forward strand.
ATGTTTTTCGCCGATTTCTCAGTCGATTCTCACCCGATTTTATTGAAATTTCGCAAGGACTATTTTCGAGTCACGCGGCGACTACCGAGAAATTTTCAAAATATCATGTAGTTCAAAAGTTAGACCATTTGACATGTAGTAAATTAGAAATTACGACGTCCCTCTTTTAACCCATTAAGCTGGTTAAATTAAAGGGATTTTTAGCCCTGAATTGCATTACATGCCAGATGGTCTAACTTTTTAGCTATAACATAGTTTCCAATGAAAATTTCACGGTAGTCGCCGAGTGACTCGCAAATAGTCCATACAAAATTTCATGAAAATCGGTTGAGAATTCACTGGGAAATCGGCGAAAAACATGCGATACAAGTTACATGTAATTTGACGGCGGGTATTTTTTTATAGTTCCATAACTCTGTGATACTGCCGTGAGGTGTGTAACTTTTTGGACCACTTTTACTATCCCTTTCACCGCTAACCTTGTCTATAGTAGTTTTTAATTTGTTGATTAGCTGATCCAATCATTGTTATTGAGAATATAATGAGTGATTAACACTTTAAGCCCTCACGATGCATTAAAGCATCATTTTACATCACTGTATACAGACTTAATTTTCCTACAACTAGGGGTTTTATTATGAAAATTTCCTTAAGACTGTTTTACCAATACATGGCAATTTTGTTTAATTTTTCACCTGATTCAAGTCATCTTCATCCACTACAAGTCGAGAATTGCGGCAGCAATTCGCGGCTTGTAGTGGATGAGATGACAATTGTAAATACAGGCTCGAAAGGGTTAAACATCAAGACTTCAAATGTTTCGTGGGAAATTAAATAAACACTAAAAAAATCTCATCCTAACTTTCAGTCATTTACCATTAAACAATCAGGATGATCTTAACTTCTTAATGATAAATGACCTAAACTATGTCAGAGTTAAGATAATATGTTCTTAGTGAAATTAACTTCTTAATGATAAATGACCTAAACTATGTCAGAGTTAAAGGGACTGGCCCAGGCTAAAATCATTAAACAAATCGGTGATTTTATTTTGTGTTCTTAGTATGACCATATGATGTAAACAAGTCCAAAGACTAGAACTGCAATTTTTTTTTATTTTTGTGCTGCGCATTCACCAGTTGGGCTAGATATAGAGACGAAATTTTCTATTTCTAATTATTGACAACCATGTCAAAAATAGGAAACGTGGGAATTTCGTCTCTATATCTAGCCTGACTGGTGAATGCACAGCAGACAAATTAAAAAATGTGCACTTCTAGTCTTTGTACATGTTCACATCATATGGTCATAATTATTAAGAACCCGAAATAAAATCACTGATTTTTTGATAATTTTAGCCTGGGCCAGTCCCTTTAAGATAATATGTTCTTAGTGAAACGAGCCGCAGTCATTTTCACTTTTAATTTGTGTGTCGCGGTAGCGAGACACAACTGCAATTTATGTTTCAATGCCGCGCTGTAATGGTCATAGTATTGTATTGTATTGTATTGTATTGTATTGTATTGTATTGTATTGTATTGTATTGTATTGTATTGTATTGTATTGTATTGTATTGTATTGTATTGTATTGTATTGTATTGTATTGTATTGTATTGTATTGTATTGTATTGTATTGTATTGTATTGTATTGTATTGTATTGTATTGTAATGTATTGTATTGTATTGTATTGTATTGTATTTCATTATTATAGTGACATAGTACAAACATATAGTACAAACAGAAAATAAAGTATATTAAATTGGTACCCAGCCCTCAAGGGCTTTTTAGTCACTTTGAATTGTACTGCATAACATAAATAAAATAGTGTTCTCCATTGATTAATGATGGTAACCATGGGACCTCGTTAATTGGCTGGTTAATTATTGGGCCACCGTATACAGCGTTGGCCCATCACTGATTCAGCACTGGCTAGGCGTCTCTAGTTTCCCGGTGTGTGATGTAATGTTACGTCATAATATGACATATCTGTTGGCAATCCATCAGTCAGAAGGTACTGCGTGTTTATGGGTGTGATAGATAAACCCTTTAAGCACTAAGTTATACAATTTATATTTTCACCCACTTGAAGTCGTGTCTCGCTAGCGCGATCCACAACTTCAAGTGAGTGAAAATTACTTATATTTGATTAATTTAGGTCCAAACATTTATTTTTAAATGCACATTTAATTTTCAATAACAATGCTTTTCTTCGCTATTAAATGGATTAAAAAAGACTACAGTCTAGTTCAGGGTGTAAGGGGTAATGACACGTGCTACCCCCTGGGGGCGGTGTCACAACATAGCTGGCAGAAAAACAGTCTATCAAAAACCTGTTTGTCTCATCACCACATGCTGGGTGGAACCTAGTCAACATTGACAAGCTCCCTATTAAAAAAACAGGCGAGGCACCAGTGTGATGTCTGCACACCCTCATCTGACTGTCTATAATGGTGTACAATCAATTTGTGCCGCCGAAAAAGTGTATGTTTTTAAGGTCACGTAAGAAAAATATGAACAATTGAAAATTCGAATCGAGCTGGTATGAACAGTATAAAAGGCGGCCATTTTGTTTGAATTTCTGGTATCTATAAACAACATCCAGCTCCCCGTCTGGAAACGGAGTGCCAGACAGGTGCCCCGTCCAGATGGAACCTAGTCCACCTATCACAGACTGGGTGTGACCTCTCAACAATTTCACTACAAATTTGTGTATAATTTATTTCGGATAAAAAATACCCCCCTAAATACATTCGTGTAAGTTTAATGATGTTAGATCTCATTTTGATCATTGATTTATCTGTTTTGGAGACAGCCTTTTCATTTTTCAACATTGTATAATTATGAATTTGCTTTGGTTTTGCTGGTGGATGACTAGAAAATAACATTTTTGAGATTTAAGCGCTATCACTTGAGTATACATTGGCAAAGACATAGAAGCAGCCCCTACCCCTCCCTTTCCCACAGCTTACTTCGAGGGTGCTTTGAATTATTGGTGAGATGTTAAACAGTTTTGGATCGCATTTAATATATGAAATATAATTTAATGAATAACAAAGAAATATTGCGTAGAAAAAGTGTCAATCTTTCAAATTAGACAATTTATCATACAAGATTTTGCTATCTTAAAGTAGGTGGGTCGTTATGATTCGCCGAGTAAACATTGTGGGTGCACAATGCAATGGCACGCATGCGCAGCATGGTCAACGTCAACGGTTAGCCGCAAAGTAAATATTATGGTTCAGTGAAGCATGACGCCCTAGCTGATTTACACATAAAGATAAATGAGGGAGCTAAACAGACGCGATATGAAGACTATTTTAATGTACTAAATTAGACTAAATTAATGTATTAGGCTTATATGATGCCTTAATATTTATTTAGGTGGGAATTATTTCCATCCTCACTCTTGCCGCTGCCATCTTGCCAACAGGGACCAGTGTGGAAATAAGATTAGGACTTCTTTCATTGTTTTTATCCCTGGTGGCAAGTATGGTGGCTCCCTGTATTTATAATATGATGATGTTATCTGTATTTTTCCACTGAATAAAGCTATCTATCTATCTATCTATCTATCTATAAACATAGGTCAAATTATATCAAAATCCCAGGAAATTAATATTTAAAAATCACCTAGAAACCATGAGTTATATATAGATATGAATAATTATTAGAAATGTATTTTTTATTTTATTTCGAAGGCCATTTTGCATTTTAGTCTCATAAATTTCACCCACACTTTAGTGAGAGGCCTGAGGCTTGTTTTTTAAATAAATTTTGGTTGTTGAAGGCAAATGAATCATAAACCAGCCTTCGGAAGCAACAGTTGGGTCACGGAATTATCAAATATGACTCAACTACGACGCTGGGCCGACATTGTACCAGCATTGGGTGAACGTTTCGTGTTTGCTGGGTGACTATGCTGAGTTAACCATTTAACCGCCGGTGTTGCATATAATCGGGTTTTCATTTTTTATTAACACATTAAGTACCACCTTTTAAACATGTTAAAAATAAAAGGTGATATCAATAAGCAATATTTAAAAACAGATGACCTTCATTTGGTCAAATCTGAATAATTTTCACTCACTTAAAGTTTTGGATCGGGTCAACGAGACACAACTTCAAGTGGGTGAAAATTCAGATCGAATAATTTGGCGGCTAACAAAAACCAGTTTAGCCATTCTGGCACCAGATTATGTGCTTTTGATACAAACATTGTTTATTTTTTACCAGGACCTTTCCTATATGTGTGCTTTAGGGCACATCGTGCCACACCCTCCCGCCTCTGGGGTGACACCCCCTCGGGGTGGTATGTGGTTTGGCTGCTCTGTGCGTGAACAGCAGCTGGTCTGTGGCCCTGAGTAGCTGTGACGCTAACTAAACGTCAACGTTTCTATCATAGTAAAAAGCAAGACTTTTTGTGTTGTTTTATATATGTTCCGGTAAAAAAACGTCATTCGATAAGAGTAGGGTATAGACGTCAGATTCTGACGACTATAGTTGCAGTCAACTTCCACCAGCGTGTTTTTCGCTGTTTTCTAAATCAATTCTGAATCAATTATCATGAAATTTTGCAAACCCTCTTTTCAATTATTCCGGCGCCTACCCTGAAAATGTCGTGAAATTTGAATGAGTATTTCAAAAGTTAGACAATTGGACAAGTAGTGGAATTTCGTGAGTGAAGCTGATAGCGTGCAATGGGTTTATAGAGGAGCGTCATAATTCGCAAAAACTACATGTCAAATGGTCTAACTTTTAAACTACATGATATTTTCCCCTGAAATTTTTAGGGCAGGTGCCGTAAGACTAGAAACTGAAGCTTGTTAAATTTCATGAAAATCGGATGAAAATTGATTGAGCAATGAGCGAACAACATGCAACGCGAAAGTGACAGATTTAGGGTGACTTTTACTATAAAGTCAGTCCCCGAGCTGAAAGGGTTGAATGTTGGCCCGCGGTCTGTGACACTTGCCCAAAATGAACCATAAAGCGCTAAGGCATTTAACCCTTTAACCGCCGGTGCCGCATATATTCGGGTTTTCATTTTTTATTAGCACATTAAGTACCACCTTTGAAACATGTTAAAGATAAAGTGTGACAGCTATCAGCAATATTTGTAAACAGCCGACCTCCATTTTGTCAAATCTGAATAATTTTCACTCACTTGAAGTTGTGGGTCGCGTCAGCGAGCCACAACTTCAAGTGGGTAAAAATTCGGATTGAATAATTTGGCGGTTAAAGGGTTTAATTTGGGTGAAGTTGTGTTTCGCTACCGCGACACACAACTTTAAATGGGTGAAAAAAATCATATTTGTTTAATTTGAAACCAAATAATTGCACATCTTGATGTTTAAATACTTATTTCGTTCCCATGAAATTGATTTGACGGGTTGATAAAACCGAAAAAAACGACTATTATTAGCGGGTTAAAACAGCATTGTTTATTGGTGCCGGACGTTGAAACAATGCTGTGTTAATGCTGGCCCATCAAGTGCGATGCTGGCCCAACCTTAACCCAGCATTAGTTTACCGTCTCGTCGTGGGTGTATGAGATATCAGCCTGCCAGGAATTACAACACGTTGACCCAATGTTGGCCCAATGTTGGGACAATGTTGGCCCACTGTCTGCGATGATGGGTCAACATTAAAGCACCATTGGGTAATAATCACACGCTGGTTACAGAGCCTATCAGATGTCACTCTCGTCAGAGAAGCACGGCTAATACTTGCCCACTGCTGGTCCACCGCCGGCACTCCTGGGCCAACATTACTGAAACACCGGGTAATCGTCACATGGAATTTATGCTATGTCAGCCTGGTCAGAAAAAAAAGATTCAATGCCGGGTCAATGCTGGCGAGCTGTCAGCAACGCTGGCCCAACATAAAGCCCAAATTAGGCTATATCAGATGTCAGCATGTTCAGAAATCACAACCTAATGTCGTATCAATGCTGGACCATCTCCTGCGATGTTTAACCAACATTGGGTTAATTAAATATTACAACACTATGACCCAATGCTGGCAAACCGTCTGCGACGCTGGCACAACATTACGCCAGTATTATGTCAGCTTCAGTTGTTTGTGCATGAGATGTCAGGCTCGCCAAGCAAATACACCCGCAATCAGCCAATGCCGGTTAGGTGGTGGCACAGCGTCTGCGACGCTGGGCCAGCATCTAGCTGGCATTGTGAGAGCGTGTCAGCCTGCACAAGCTGTGACACACACATAGGCAGGTGGGTGCTGACCCGCCCCAGTGACCAGTCATATAAACCACCAACAGCACTGACCACACACTCACTGACAGCTCACAGCGATAAAGGTAAGGCTATACTTTGTTTCACGTAACATAGCGGACAACGTATATATTTATTAACTTTTGATAATACACAGGGTGCAATTAATACATCGGTATCAGCCTATGTCACACTCTCGCTGTACTTGGAACTGTAAGGTATAGAAGTTGTGTCAAGTGTGACTTGGCCGTGTGAGAAAATACAAACCTTGTTCATTTTTTCGGCGAGATCAGAAAATAAATGAAAATGAAATGAATCGGGCTTTAGGCCACCTTTGTGCACAAATAGGCTAAACTGGGCCAGGAGAACCTCCTGAAGATGGTGAGATGATTGAGATGACGCTGTCCTCCAGACACAGGATTCGAAATTCGAGGCCTGGCGGTCTCAGGCCGAGCACGCTACCTCTGGGTCACGGAGGCTCCCCACAATACTAACTTTCACACGTGGATGGGGTAGAAACATTTTTGTTTCTTTGAAACTGCCGAGACCGGGAACCGAACCCCGAACTCTGGCGTGAAAGGCAGCGGTGCTAACCACTACCCTAGGGCCCCCGCCCGAGATCAGAAAATACAAAACAAACGCTGCTCATTTTTCGTGCGATATGGGAAAATACAGCACATGTTCAATGAATTACGTGTTCGCCTAAAGGCTCACACCCTTTTTATTGGACGTTTGGTGTATTTTCCCATACCGCACTTAGATGAGCACCGTTTGCATATCGTATTACACTATGACTGAAAACTAAGAGATATAATCAAATATATTACGCATTTTCTGGGTTTTACGTATTTTTTAGCATCTACATCTACTCATCTAATGCATCCATATTTTAATACTTACAGCCATTATATAATTTTATTTTCACCCACTTTAAATTGTGTCTCACTTCCGCGACTCACAACTTCAAATGAATGAAAATTACTGAAATATATACTATTCGAATCAAGCCATAACCCGTTATATCAAATTGAATGTTCATTTCTCATTTAAATTGACTTTCCTGAAGGACAATAAAAGAAGCTTGTAAACCCGTCTTAGGCGTGATTAGTGCTTCAGAGTAATCAGTGGGTAGCGGTAGTGAGTCACAACTTCAAGTAGGCGAAAATTTAATTAAGTCAAATTAGCGAGTGAAGAGTTATAAGACCCCCCCGCCCCCCAAGTCACTTGCTGAATCAAGACCATTGTGCTCAGCTTTCATTTTACGCAATGGAATTTACTTTTTATCTTTTAATCGGACTGGGATTTGAATGTTGCCATTTGTTTGTGTACGGAATAGTTCATACGCTTTTTAATTTGTAAACATGCACGGTTTATCGGTAAGAAGATCTCACCAACCAATTATTGTTTGCAGTAAGCACGCTGTTGTAAACTGTTGATTCATAACTCCCTAAAAAAGAAAATATAAATAATTGTATTTTATTTATCAAACAATTCTATGCTCATCTAATAAACTGGGGATTGAGACATTTCGTAATTTTAAGCCTAGTAATTTCAATGTTTTTATAGTTTTGTATTTTGAAAAGTTGCAGTGAAGATTTAAAACATATGGTGGACTTGTGCTTTGAATGTAACATAAACGGTAAATTCACGTGATAATTTCCTTTTCAGATCCAGGATGAATATGTTGGCGTTTATCTGCTTTGGTATCTTCAGCTTTGTACAAATCAACGCCAATCCAGCAGGTAAGCCTGACGAATATAAACGTCAATTAAACTGGTCGTTTAACCTTTAACCCTTTACCCTTTAAGCCCTCACGATGGATTAAAGCATCATTTTACATCCCTGAAAACATACCTGATTTCCTATAACTAAGGTGTTTTAGAAGGGAAATTTACATGCAATTATTTTACCAATACATTGCACTTTTTCCATTGCAATTTTCAACCCACCTCAAATCATCTTCATCCACAACAAGTTGAGAATTGCGACAACAATTCGCGGCTTGTAGTGGATAAAGATGACAATGGTAAATTCAGGCTTCAAAGGGTTAAAGCGCTGCATTAATTTGTAAAAAAAAACATCGAATAAATATGGTAAATAAATGTCTTAGTTAGCTCTTTCCGATTCATTTGAATACCTATGTTTAGGGGTCTACGGCAATTAGAAATATTTCTACTCTTACAGTGCGGGGATCGACTTTAGATGTCAGAATCTGACGTCTACAGACGTCAGATTCTGACGACTGAAGTCGATCCCCGAGCTATAAGGGTTAAAGCGCTGAATAACATAATTTAATTTTCTATGCATTTGAAGTTGTGTCTCTCCACCGCGACCCACAACTTGAGGTAGGTAAAAATTACTCATATTGTCACTTGGTGGTGCATAAAACAAATAGCAACATACTATATACCTTGGGAAAATTATTTACCGAGTTTCTTTTTTTTTTAATAACTCTTTCAGCGCGGGGATCGTCTTTAGACGTTCGAATCTGACGTCCATAGACGTCAGATTCTGACATCTAAGGGTGATCCCCGCGCTGAAAGTATGTAAAAATTATAATGGCAGTAGACCCATAACATAGGTACTTAAATGAAGCTGAAAGAGCAAAAAAAATTTATAATGACTTAAAATGGAAAAAAAACTCCGTTGGTCTCCATGATTTATGCAAAAATATTTTAGCGTCGTAAGGGTTAACCCTTTAACCGCCAAATTATTCAATTTGAATTTTCACGCTCTTGAAGTTGTGTCTCGCTGACGCGATCCACAACTTCAAGTGAGTGAAAATTATTCAGAATTGACAAAATGGGGGTCAACTCTTTTCAAATTTTGCTGGTTGATGTCACATTTTATCTTTACCATATTTAAAATGTGGTGCTAATAAAAAATGAAAACACGAATATATGCGGCACCGGCGGTTAACCCTTTCAGGCCTGAATTTAGTATTGTCATTTTCATCCACCACAAGCCGCGAATTGCTGTCGCAATTCTCGACTTCTAGTGGATGAAGATGATTGGATGTGGTTTAAAAATTGAAGAAAATGGCCATGTATTAGTAGACCAGTCTCATGGAAATTTTCGTTCTAAAACCCTCGGTTCTAGGAAAATCAAGTATGTTTTCAGGGATGTAAAATGATGCTTTAATGAATCGTCGTGAGGGCTTAAAGGGTTAAAGGGGTAAACAGTATATATTATGATGAGTATATGTGTTATATTTACCAGGTCATTTACATGAAGCGCGAGAGGCGTCATTGAGACGAGCTCTAGAAGAGCTGGACAAACGGCTGGAAGAAATGATTCAAAATAAACAGTAAGATTTACTCATAACTTCTGCCCAACGAACACCATGTGTTGAACTTAAGTTGATATACTGTTGGGCCAGCGTCACAGACGGTGGCCCGTTACCAAGCCAACATTGGTTCAATGTCTCGACGTTGTATATCTGTGCCACATTGTATTCTCTATTAGTGTATCAGCCCTTGGAAGTGACATTTCCTGGGTTCTTTCAGTTAATTATTAAAACTTCTATTGCGCCTAAATTCTCAGCTGACCCGAGTTCAAAGACACACAAATCCTTAGCGTGATCAAGTGTAATATTCCAGGCCAAAGCAGGTTCGTCAACTGGGAGCCGGGTTATATACAGAGGGGGGGGGGGGGGCTAGGGTGTGAAAGATCAAATTGGTGACATTTAACTCTTTTCATGAATATTAAAATTGTTTCGGCATCACATATGGCCAGATCTGGACCAGATATAAAGAAAGGGTCTTGACCCAGTCTTGTTTTTTATACGGGAAACAACAAATCTATTCATTGTCAATTGCTCCGTGATTTTTCAATTGTAGTTAACAATTTATTTATGATTAATCTACGTGCTTCACAGATTAATTATATTTAAAAATAAATTTATAAAATACCAATATCATGCAGGCTTCATATATTTGGGGTGTCAATATTTTGAATGGTGAAACGCTTACATGTTATTTGGGGTTAATGCACAATACCCAGTTAACACGAGACGTTGACCCGATGTTGGCTTAGTGTTGGGCCAGCGTCGCAGACGGTGGCCCAACACTAAGCCAAAATTGGGTTAATTTTACGTGTTAACTGGGTAGGATACCAATAAAACCGCCAAAACAAGCCTTTGAGCTTGGGTGTTCAATGATGTAAGCACTTTAAGAGTTGCATAGTGCTACCTCCAACATTAAGTGGGTAAAAATACTCACGTGTGAAAATAAAAATGATACCAATCCAGCGAATTACGTGATCATTTTTCATTGATATCTAATTATTGACAACCATGTCAAAAATTAGAAATACGGGAATTTCGTCTCTATATCTAGTCTAACTGATGAATGCGCAGCAGAAAAATAAAAAAAAACTTTTGCAGTTCTAGTCTATGGAAATGTTTACATCATATGGTCATATTAAGAAGCCAAAATAAAATCACCGATATTTTGATGATTTTAGCCTGGGCCAGTCCCTTTAAGTTCCACTGTCCGATTGCGTCCTGGCTAGAACGCTGCTTCACTGTTTTAGGCACTCCCTCGAGGAATACCATGCAACAAATGGTAGATCAGTAACGCACACTGCTATTATATTTACCTCATTCATTCCAGCACAGTGCTGCCGCCAGTATTGTTTTATGACTCATCACATACCATACTGACAGGTGACATGTGATCAAACAGTGATTTACCTGCGCTGTCATTTGGCCACTAGTAGTTTTATTCCCTGGCTCCTGTGGGTGATGGTGGTGCGTCTGCCTACATAACTGTCATATACGACATCAGTGGATATACCTTCTGGAATTTATTCAGGTTAAAACAGCTAATCGTAGCTTTCATAAATACCTGACTGCAACCGTAGCAAACAGGATATTTTAGACCCCCCTCGACCCCCGATTATATTCGCTTTGAAGGTGACCTCATTAAAATGATAAGTTAAAGATGATCTATCACCCCTTATATGGTATGAATAATTATGTCCCTATATGGGGTGATTGGCTATCATGTGACCTTCTCAGAGGGTCACATGATAGCTAATCACCCCATATATGGGGGTGACTGGCTATCATGTGACTCTCTCAGAGGGTCACATGATAGCCAATCACCCCATATAAGGAAACACTTGTGCCCATTTTGTGGCAACTTTGATTTATTTGTCACAAAATTAATCATACTATATAAGGGGTGATAGATCACCTTTATTATATGAAGACTGGTACTTAAATCCCTACGTAAATGCATTATTCCAATGCGATACAAATCTGTCATCATGAAATGAAATGAAATAAAATAAAATAGAAAGCATTGAGCAAACAATGACGCATTTATTCATTGCGCAATAGATCGGCCAGCACCGGCTTTTTTTAACATGTTTGCGATTACAGACGCTCTCTTCCACTCATGCTGTTGACTTTTATTATGAGACGTATGGTGAGATCAGCCCATATCGCACTCTCATCCAAAGCTTCACAGTTCAGTTTGCAATCTCGGATAGTTATTCGTACGAGAAAATGCATACAGCATCGTTGGGTACGGCGAGATGGTCTGATCTCAGCACTGGTCACCACATTAGGCACTCGCCTAAAGGCTCGGGCATGTTGTGGTGACTTGTGCTGAGATGAGCCCATGTCGACTTCCCCACTAGGCCGTATACATATAGTATCCCACACAAACTCTGTTGTTTTCGGACTACAAAGCAAGGTATGGGGGCAGCGTTATTATATGATTTATCACTACACACACTGTTATGACAAATTGCCTCCTTTGTAAATAATCTTATTCTCCGTGTATAATATTATGTGATGTGAAGTACTTATACATATATTACCGCCATGTATTATGCAGTAAATAAGTCAGACATGTAGACAGATATGTCCCGTCGCGTCACCCCAAGCTATCATCATTAGTATTGTATTCACTACCGGGGCCGAGTAATATGTTGATGACACAGCAAACAGCAGGTGTGGTCTCAATGCTGGTAAAATGTTGGCCCAACGTGTACGACGATAGGCCAACAATAAACCACCATTGGGTCAACATGCCATGTTGGCCCAAAGCTGGTTTAATGTTGGCCCATCGTCTCCGATGCTGGGCTAACATATATTCGGTTTTCATTTTTTATTAACACATTAAGTACCACCTTTTAAACATGTGACAAAGATAAAATGTGACATCAACCAGCAATATTCGAAAAACAGTTGACCTTTATTTTGCCAAATCTGAATAATTTTCACTCACTTGAAGTTGGTGATCGCGTCAGCGAGACACAACTTCAAGTGAGTGAAAATTCAAATTGAATAATTTGGCGGTCAAAGGGTTAACCCTTACGACCCTTAATATTTTTGTATAAATCATGGAGACCAACGGAGTTTTTTTTCCATTTTAAGTCATTGTAAATTTTTTTTGCTCTTTCAGCTTCATTTAAGTACCTATGTTATGGGTCTACTGCCATTATAATTTTTACATACTTTCAGTGCGGGGACCACCCTTGGACGTCATAATCTGAGGTCAATGTTGTTTCAATGCTGGGCCACCGTCTGCGACGTCGACCCTACCTTGGATCAATGTCCACTATCTGCTTGTGTTTAACCATTTAACCCTCTCAAGCCTGAATTTACCATTGTCATCTTCATCCACTACAAGCTGCGAATTGCTGTCGCAATTCTCGACTTGCAGTGGATGAAGATGACTTGATGTGGCTTAAAAATTAAAGAAAATTGCCATGTATTGGTAAACCAGTTTCATTGACATTTTCTTAGTAAAACCCTTTGTTGTAGGAAAATTAAGTCTGTTTTCAGGGATGTAAAATGATGCTTGAATGCATCGTGAGGGATTGAAGGGTTAACCACAGGTCCTGATTATATTCGGGTTTCCATTATTAACACATAAAGTACTATCATTTAAATATGTTAAAGATAAAATGTGACATCAAGTAGCAAGATTGGAAAATAGTTCACCACCATTTTTTAAAATCCCAATAATCAGATAATTCACTCAATAATTTTCACTCACCTGAAGTTGTGTCTCGCTGGCGCGATACATAACTTCAGGTTGGTGAAATTACAATTAAATAATTTGACGGTTAATGGGTTAACCCTATAAGCCCCGATTCATTAAAGCATAATTTTACATCCCTGAAAACATATTTCATTTTCCGACGACCAAGGGTTTTATGATGAATTTTCACTTGAAACTGGTTTACCAATAAATGACAATTTTCTTTCATTTTTCACCCACTTCAAATTATCTTCATCCACTACAAGTCGAGAATTGCGACAGCAATTCGCGGCTTGTAGCAGATGAAGATGACAATGGCAAATTCAGGCTTGAAAGGCCAATGTCTGCAATGTCTGCACCCCTTAGGGTCGATGTGACTATGGGAATGGCTGGGTACAGACAACAAAGCATGACGTAACATCAAAGGGCCAGAGGCCTGCTTCACATTCATTGTCTGTGCTCTTTTGGCACTAATGCCTATGAACATCGGAGATTCACCCACACACAATACAGCTAAACTAAGGCCCTGTTCGATCCCCACTGATCTGAAAATAGTTTAGTGATCCGGTTTGGTTCGGTTTGTACGCCCGAAACGAACGCCTTGAATTGATAGCAGCACAGTTGCCGCCAATCTAGAAATAGTTTGAGCCAATAAAACTATCTGGATTAGCAATCAGATTCCAGATCCAAATATACAGCCAATCTAAAAACAGTTTGAGCCAAAAAAACGCATGATTTGGCAAACCGCTTCAAGATCCAATGACCAAACCTTCATGCTTGGTCAATCCGGTTCTAGTTTGGACTTATCTGGTGCGAAAAACAAACGCTCTGGATTGGTAAGCAGGTTCAAGATAGGTATGAATCAAACGGGAACATGACCTGTATAAAATATTGATTTGCGTTTCGTTGACGCCCCCGCGCAGTGCACTGTGGGAGTCATGAGCAGCTGATAACTTCTCGATGTCAACATACACAGAGTTAGTTTCCATTGTTTTCAAACTTCAACAAATTTCACTCATTTTCAAGAACTTGTGGATTCCTTTATATTATTTAAGCAAGGTCGAGAAAAGGTCGAGATTGGGGCGCAACCTGGGCGAGTGCTTATCAACTGATCTGAAATTGAGAGTGGGACTGGGGCTATCATAAAGAAAAGGCGAGCGATATGCGGTCGCATCATGGGTGAGAAACAGCTAATATGGGTCGCCGGTGGGTCGCCGGAGGGTCGCAAGTGGGTCGCCGAGGAATCGCCATCCACACGACCCTCTAAGGAAACTGGCGAGACAGGACGGGGTGAACAAATATGTACAATTAAGGCGAAACGGTGGGGACAATACAAGGTCGATTGTGGGTCGACTCCTGGGCGACTCATGGTCGCATGTAAATGAGAATCAATCATCTCACCATCCTCAGGAGGTTCTCCTGGCCCAGTTTAGCCTATATGTGCACAAAGGTGGCCTAAAGCCCGATTCATTTCATTTTTTTGTAAATGAGAAAGCGGACGATCGAGGCGGGAGCGCCACGGGGGCGAGGAGGGGCGTGTCTGGGTCGAGCAAATGCCTGGTTTAGTTTCTAGTACATCGTGGTCGCGCGGCGGTCGAGGAGTGAGCGGGTGAATATTCAAATCAAAATTATGCCGGGCGAGTAGCGAGCGAGGCTAGGGCGAGGGCGGGTCGAGACAAAAGCGAGGGCGAGCGACAAAAACTGTCCCGATAGGCGAACGCAGTACTGTATTTTGTTGAATTATTTTTATTATGACAGATTGATTGAACTCTTGGTTATGGGTTTTTTGGCAGCCATTTTGAATTGAAATTTTAGAATTCAGACTTTACAATTCGGACTTCAAATTTCCGAGATCAGAAAGCCCCACTGAGCTTTTGTACTTTTAAATATATATATAAATGGAAGCACCTTCAGAGGGCTCAGTAAACGCATTGACTTGTCCCTATATTGCCTGAATGCTGTATCACTGTCTGCGATGATGGCCCAACATTAAAACAACATTGGGTCGACGTTTTATGTTTGCTGAAATTACAGCTGTTATTTTATTATTTGTGAAATGTAGCATTTAAAAGATTTCTGCTGTCCATATCAAGCACCCAATGTTGATTCAATGCTGAGCCACTGTCTGCGACGCTGGCCCAGCATTAAACAATACTAGATAAGAAAAATTGAATTTTGAAATTATTAAATGGTGCATAAATGGTGCTGGTTTGTGTAGTCTCCTATTACAATGAACCCCTATTATTGACGTTATGATTTCATTCATTGCATCAATGGGACATCACCCGGCATGTACAACAACGAACCAGCATTGATGAACACAGTGATCCAGTAAATACTGAATAAATCTGGAAGAACAGCTTGTGCAAACGTTTGAAGTCGATTGGATAAAAATTCAATAAGAAATAGCCCAACAAAATTTGACATTGATCCTCCTAGTGATCCAGAAAATCCTGAAGAAATCCAGTAGAACAACTGGGAATTCTTAAAAAAAAAACATTAGCACACCTCTCCAATGGCTAGGGATCAAAGTGCCAAGGTTTGAAGTCGATTTAGGGAGAAATAGCTTCCCAATTTTTTTAAATGGGGAATAATAGCGAGAAAGAACCAAAGAAAACTCAATATGTTTGGACACAGTCCAAACATTATAAGCTGTCTGTTAATGGGTTCAGAGAACAGAAACAAAATTTCAACTTGTACCTTACAAATTTTCGTATTGGTGCTTTTTTCACTCTTCAGAAAAGGTCATCATTTTTTAATTCGTTCTGAGATGATAATTTTTACTGCAAATCAAACTACTTACTTTTATATATGACCCATATGTAATATGGCGATTCAAAGATAAATTCTTTCTTATTTTAAAATTGTTAACGCTTATCTAGTTTAAAACATTTCAATTATTTGGGTCGATCATCACGATTCGCTAAGCACATGCTGTAATTTAAGCCTGGTCGACGTTCTAAGGAGTGTGTTCCGTCGCAAGGTAAATAGTATTGATCAGGGAAGCGAGACGACTCACGAGCTCCAGAGCCAGAGCTATTGACAAGAAAATACAAATGAAGTTAGCTATACACATTACACAATCCATATACTGTTTTACTTTTTGTAGAGATCTGGAGGTCATATCAGACAGCACCACATTACCAGCAGAGGTCCCAGAGGTCACAGAGGTCAACCTGGACAAGACTGATCCCTTATCATCACCAGAGGTGGGCGAACCAAAGAATGACGTCACCGGCATGTCAAATGGCAAACAGGGTGAAACTAAAACCAACGAGATACACCAAGACAAGACTGAAGACGAGAAAATTCTGGACGAGTTAAGCAAAGAAGATGGGAGCAATGGGGGTCATGATGAAGATAATCCTACGAGTCATGTGACAACAGATGATAAACATGATAAGAACAGTAGCATCGTGGGAAATCCCTTTTCTCTCAATGATGTCATTAATATTGTGGAGAATCCAGCAACACATACAACAACTGATCAAGATAAAAACGAAATAGAAAATCCTTCAAGTGACCTGAATGGCCTGGGCAAGGCGGGAAACCCACCTTATGACGTCACAGAGGAGCATGTTGTAGGTGAGGTGGTCTACCCCAGCAAGGCGGGGAATCCCTCTGATGACGTCACAGAAGATCAGGTGGTAGGCGGAGAGGTGTACGCCAGGGCTGGTGACGTAGGACGAGACGTATGGTCGAGTCAGCTGGTGACTTTACTGTCTGAGATCTTTATCAGACAGCGTGATCTGAGTCATGACATTAACGAGCTGATCACTCAGTGGATCAGACGACCTCTGTGTGCCGCAGAGGGCAAACAGTGCGGGGGTCAAACTAAAACAGGATGCTGCCGGAACCTGAGATGCGGAGAGGACAATACGTGTACGTCAGACTGTGTACAGGAGGGAGAGCTATGCACGTTCAAATGGAACTGCTGTGATGACATGAAGTGCAGCAGAGCAAGGAAGAGGAGCCTCTGGTTTGAGTATACATGTATGAAGTAGTGACGAGCAAGAGTATGAAGTAGGACCAACAATAGGTTCCCATCAACATAATATTATTGCAACCGGGGAAAGAGATTAGCCTTCAAAGCGCTGATGTTTGTATAAACCATAAGACGCCAATGCTTTGTCAATTTGAAATCATCCAAAATGTCTTAGTTGGATCTGTTTGCTTCTTTTGAATACCTTTGGTATGGGTTTATGGCCACTGGAAATAGTTACTCTTACAATGCGGGAATTGACTTTAGACGTCAGAATCTGACGTCTCCAAAAGTCAGATTCTGACGTCTAGAGCACTAAATACGACTCAAATCGTTCCTAATCCATTTATTTTTCACACATATCACTGTTATTGATTGGGAATGAAATCTATGTTTAGGCATCAAATTTGGAAATGTTTATTTACAAAATGAACAAATATGAGTATTTTCACCCACTTAAAGTTGTGGGTCGCTGTAGTGAGACACATCTTAAAGTTAGTGAATATTCAAAGTAAATTATTTGGCGGATAATTTAGGGGTACACATGCTTAGTGCCACTTCTCAAACTGGTACTTAGCACATTTTGATTGTGCGGGGGAGGAATAATAATCTAACAATAACTTTTATTTGCATTTATATTTAAATAGTTCGCAATTGCAATAAATTTACATACTTTTTTTTAGTTTATACTGTACGATTTGAAATGATTTAAACAAATTAAATTCAAATTATTTTTGCTCTGTGTTTTGAGTTTACGTGTATTAAGGAATCTATGCATGTATATAGAAGCGATATGTCGAGTTTTCTCCCTTCCCTGGTACTCAGAAGGTGCTAAATGTGTGTAGTGTTCTCAGCAACTTGTGATTACCAGGGTATACTGTAGATCTGGTAATATTCGCGAGGTTTCAATTTTCGCGAATTTCGCGCGGATCATAAAATGGCAAATTCAAGAATTTCGCATAAATGATTATTATAAAAGCGCTACTGAAGAATAATGAAAATTAACGAATTCTATCTTCATAGAAAGTCCCAAAATCAGAAATTCAGAAAATATATTATGTGATCGCAGTATTTTTTCAGCTGATTAAACCCCTAGTCTAGAGTATGATGTTTAGCATGAAAGGCAGCGGTGCTGACCACTACCCTAGTAGGCCCCCGCCTCCATGACCTCAGACCTCCAGGGTTTGAATTTCGAATCCTTTGTCTGGAAGGCAGTGTCATCTCACCATCCTCAGGAGGTTCTCCTGACCCAATTTGGCCTATGTGTGCTCAAAAAGACCTAAAACCCGATTCATTTCATTTCATTATTCAAACCCAAACGGCCAAACTGATTGGAATCCTATTTGATCAAAGGCTTAGCTTCAATGACCATATAAAAGACCTAATAGCAAAGTTGCTTAAACGGACAGACTGGGGCGCCAGACCCTATATCATCTTAAAGGCCTACGAGTGCTTTATACGCCCTATTCTTGAATATAGTGCACTGATAAATGGAGCTTTAAGGGAATCACAAGTGACGAAAATGAAGATCTATCAAAATAAGTGCCTGAGACTAGCACTTAGTTTAACCTGCTATGACAGAACAAAATCAAAAGACCTGCATGATCCCACTAATGTCCCTATGACCAAAACTAAAATGACAGCACTGGCGGTTGAAACATTTAGATCACTTGGAAACACACAGTGATTTAAGGATCTGGTGTTGAATCATGAGGTCGTTCAAAAATGATCAGGCTCAAATACAATTCTGGATAAATTGCTGGCTGCAATCCAGACTGACACATAAACACGGATAACGGTTGACGGATATCGGCTGAACTCCTGTTCCCACAGAGAACAGAGGCTCTGAGAGGAGCCGTTTTGTGTGACATATCAAAGCAGTGAGCTCTATATCATAGCACTAC
Organism: Flabesymbios commensalis; assembly: GCA_964017125.1. Lineage (NCBI taxonomy): Eukaryota > Metazoa > Annelida > Polychaeta > Terebellida > Flabelligeridae > Flabesymbios > Flabesymbios commensalis. The sequence goes on from OZ024915.1 coordinate 4,886,359, forward strand.
TGGAGGCAGATCTGGTCTTAACCAATGAGCTATTTATCATTACATTGCCAGCTTGGGTAATGGCACGGCAGACGCGGATGGTTGACTAAAGCTGATGTTCAATGATGGTGGTTTCTAACACACTGCTCAGAAGTCAGAGCACATCTCAAAAGGGTCAGTCCTTGCCTCGCCTCTGGTGGCTGGTCGCTCAAACGGCTCATCCAGCATAAATTTATTAAAATATGTTTTGAGAGCCCTAACTGCGATGCATTCAGGTCATAAATGTGAGGCGTTTTGTGTCATGATAAAAATCAGAGGCATATTTTGAAAACGTGCATGTTAAAGGTATAGTCAACTGTCAAAATACACAGGACAAGGATCTCCCCAGAATGCAACCGTGTCCCCTGGACATTCAACAATGACATATCACCCCACATCCACAGTTATCAGCCAAGATAATAATACTATATGCGTTTCATACACATCGCCGCATGAAGAGCAAGTTCCTAAATCATATAAACTCTATATAATTGAGCGAAAACTATGAGGAAATAATTTACTGATTCTTTCATGTGGGCTTTGTGTTGGGACACAAACCGTTGTGTTTCCATGGGGGTCTGGAAACAGTTGACTTCCAGCATCTTGACAGTGAGAGCTTTCCCAGCCAACACAACACACTCACCAAATGTTGGTTTAATGTCGGCCAACGTCGCAGACGTTGGTCTAACTTTAAAACAACATTGGGCCAATTTCACTTTGGAATAGTATCTTGTAATCAGTTCAATCGCTGATATCAATGTGGTCAAAGTGTACTCTATAGGCTAATCTAGGCCTACACCTGACCGTCCAACGCATGCCCTTTTCGCAGTTGTATAAATCTTTAATGTGACTTTGAAGTAGGTGCCTTTAGCAGTACATACTAAACTAAATATAGTTTAAAACACACATCTCATACATGAAAATCATACATAAAAATCATTATAACATGGCATGTCATCCCTTCAGCTGCTGCATCCGCATATTGCTAAAAGTCACTGTCACTTCTCAAATCAGGGCATTGAACAAATCAGACATCCCTAGATTTATTACACAATTTATTTACATGAGGACACACAAATACATATAATGAGCCTCCAAGACTTTTATCAGCATTGACCACACTGCCCCAACTTTTCCTTAGTAATAATATATTATATGTTTATGTATTCTCAATACACAACTTAAACTCATAATAAATAAAATTATTGTTTCTGCAAAATATTTTTTGTGGCAGAGAAATCTGGACACTCTCCTTCATATTATCCATTAAAAAAAATGTGAGGTTTAATCCTTACTAGTGTAGTAGATAAGGTAACCTATTGTGCATTTTATGATTAAAGCATGCAATTTCTACCACTTGTAAAACATATCCTAAGGGTCATTTTTAGATGTGGAGGTAAACTGGATTTGACCTCTGATGACCTCTGAAGGTCATTGACCTCGAAAGGTCAAAATATTCACTGGCATAGCCAAAAAGTAGTTAAAATTGTATATTACAATGTCTATGATTTGTTTCTGTGTCCCAAAAGTGCGTCAAATACTCGAAGAGACTGCTTTGAATGATAAACATAACATCAAGGTCATGTCAAGGCTACACCAAGGTCATTTAAAGGTCAAACTGGCAGAAAATGTTCACTTTTTATCAATTTCCACGCTGTTGTTGTACAATCATTTATTACAAGGGACTGGTTTCGACATATCCTTCGTCCTATGTATTTTCCACACACATTTAGGATATTAAGGGATGTTACAACCTTGGCAAGGAGGCTAGGTATTTCACTTAAAACGCTCCTTCTTCAATATTTAGTTGAACAGGCCAAATTACAATTATGCAGCATTGTAGAGCATCAGCTTGGGCTCCCATAGCAAAATATTGACAAATAATTAGGTTATGAAGTTTGACATGGGGTGGGGTTGTATTTTACTGGAGTACCATCCGAAAGCAATTTGAAGGTCATGTCAAGGTCATTTCAAGGTCAAACTGGCAAAAACTGTTACCATGATTTTCAAATGTGTCCTCACTTAAAGGAGCCTGAGCTTCAGTCTGGTGGCATGTAGGCCCTATACACTTTTTCTAGAATCACATCTATCTACATCAATCTAACTTAATATGCAGGTGAGCCATATCTGATAATTTAAACATTTTTATCTATAGGCCTACTGCAGATAGATGCATGTTGTAAGCCATGTGAGCCATAGGTATATGGCGTTGATGCCATCACCTTTAACAAGTCTCTCCAGTCTGATGTTCCAGGTAGCTGGAAGTTGTTAGAATTGAGACCAAATAAATTGAGAGAAAATGATGGCCATTTATACTGATTATAACTGGTCGGTTAGAACGTTGAGTTGTATATAATGTTAGAGTGACCCTAATATCCTAATAGAAGTGGTGAGCAGGTTTTTATCACACGTCCGTAGGGGAAGGGGGGGGGGGGTTAGTCGCACCGGGATCTATCAGACGGCACTTAATTTTTATGGGTGCAATAACTGAAAAACTAGTGGTCATTTTTTCTGAAATTTTAAATCACATTCTCATCAACATGGGGAGGTGCAAGTGATTTTTTAAACATGCTACCATAATGCCAAAATATCTCCCAGAGTTCAACTTCATAATTTGTTGTGGGCGCAAAAACTCAAAACCTTAATCAGAAATTATCCAAATCTTACAATCACATTCCCCACAATATGGAGATGTACAGGCAATTTGTTCAAGATTTCACTGACATGTAAAATGGCCGCCACAAATCAACTTCATAATTTATTGTGACCACAAAACTCAAACTTTGTGAGAAAGTAGTCAAATTTTACAATCAAATTCTCCACGATATGGAGATGTGCAGGTGATTTTTTAAACATACCGGATACTAAAATTAATTTCAAGGCTACATCGATTTGTCAGATAGCTCTGCAAAATATCGTTGTCATGACTGCCTAATTTTCTCGCTAAATTGAAACGACATAATCAGGCTAAAATGATTGTGTCGCTTTAAGACCCCAGCTGTCACCATGATATAATAAAACCGATTATTACATCGTTCGGTATTCATTTCATAATTCAATACTAGACCGCCTTAGCCATAACAAAATACCAGACCGTTATAACGGAATAGTAGACCGTTATAACGAAATACTATACCGTTATAACGGAATAGTAGACTGTTATAACGAATTAGTTCGCCGTTATAACGGATTTGTAGGCCGTTATAACGTGATACTAGAATGCCATATAACGAAATACTAGACCGTTATAACGGGATAGTAGACCGTTATAACAAAATACTAAAAAGGTATAACGGAATAGTAGACCGTTATAACGGAAGACTAGACCGTTGTAACGGAATAACAGACTGTTATAATGAAATACTAGACCGTTATAACGGAATAGTAGACCGTTATACCGGAATAGTAGACCATTATAACGTGATAACAGACCGTCATAACAATATACTAGACCGTTATAACGGGATAGTAGACAGACTGTCTAGTAGACAGGCTAATCCGTTATAATTGTCTGACAGTTATAACGGGTTAGTAAACTGTTATAACGAAATAGTAGACCGTTATAACGAGATACCAGACCGTTATAACGGAAGAGTATACCGTTATAACGGAATAGTAGACCGTTATAAAGTATTGGTAGACCGTTTCAACGGATTAGTAGACCGTTATAACGGATTAGTAAACAGTTATAACAGATTAGTAGACTGTTATAACGTGATACTAGACCGCCATAACGAAATACTAGACCGTTATAACGGGATAGGAGACCGTTATGACGAAATACTAAAACGTTATAACGGGATAGTAGACCGTTATAACAAAAGACTAGACCGTTATAACGGAATAGTAGACAATTATAATGAAATACTAGACCGTTATAACGGAATAGTAGACCGTTATACAGATTAGAAGACCGTTATGAAGAAATACTCGTTATAACGGGATAGTAGACCGTTTTAACATATTAATAAGCCGTTATAACGGATGTGTAGGACGTTATAGCGTGATACTAGACCGTCATAGCAAAATGCTAGACCGTTATAACGGGATAATAGACAGTTATAACGGATAAGTAGACCGTTATAACGAAATAGTAGACCGTTATAACGAGTTACTATACCTTTATAACGATATAATATACCGTTATAACGGAATACTTGATCGCTATAACGGAATAGTAGACCGGTATAACGAATGATTAGACCGTTATAACGGAATAGTAGACCATTATAACGGATTAGTGGACCGCCATAGCGAAATACTAGACCGTTATAACGGGATAGTAGACCATTATAACGAAATACTAAACCGTTATAACGTAATAGTAGACCGTTATAACGAAATACTAGACCGTTATAACGGAATAGTAGGCAGTTATAATTAAATACTAGACCGTTATAGCGGATTAGTGTACCGTTATAACGGAATAGTAGACCGTTATGACGTGATAACAGACCGTCATAAGGAAAAACTAGGCCGTTATAACGGGACAGTATACCGTTATAACGGATTAGCAGACCGTTATAAAGAAATACTAGACCGTTATACCGGAATTTTAGCCCGTTTTATCAGATTATTAAGCCGTTATAACGGATGTGTAGGCCGTTATAGCGTGATACTAGACCGTCATAGCGAAATACTAGACCGTTATAACGGGATAGTAAACAGTTATAACAGATAAGTAGACCGTTATAACGAAATATTAGACCGTTATAACGAGATACTATACCGTTATAACGGAGTACTTGATCGTTATAACAGAATAGTAGACCGTTATAACGGATTCTTAGCCCGTTATAACGGGATAGTAGACTATTATAGCGGATTAGTAGACCGTCATCACGAAATACTGAACCGTTATAACGGAATAGTATACCGTTATTACGAAATACTAGACCGTTATAACGGAATAGTAGGCAGTTATAATGAAATACTAGACCGTTATAACGGAATAATATACCGTTATAGCGGATTAGTATACCGTTATAACGTGATACTAGACCGTCATAACGAAATACGAGACCGTTATAACGGGATGGTAGACCGTTATGACGGATTAGTAGACGGTTATAACGAAATACTCTACCGCTATAACGAAGTACTAGTCCGTTATAACGGAATATTATACCGCTAAAACGGATTAGTAGACCGTTATAACGGATTAGTATATGTTATAAGGCATTGATAAAAAATCTTATTGTAATAAAAACACTTTGTTTTGGCTGATATAGTTTTTGCTCTTTGAATTATCCACGCCTGTATTGATATCTGGGCGGATGTAGAGCTCTCATCTTTGAGAATTGAAAAAAAATAAAAATGGCTGCCAAGAAATCGCCGAAATTATTATGCTTTTGCCAATTCTTCTTATTAAAAATCCCTCTCTCAGAGTATTACATGCCGTGATAATTACATAATTGCACCATCTATTCATTACGCATATGAGACAATGAACAGTAATAATCTACTTGTTCACTTGTATCCTACACAAGGGGAGGCACATTCAATTACAAGGGAGGGGCGGAGTATTTTTATCTTGTATTATATGAACCAATCGATGTGGGGCCTACATGGCGGTTACAGTTGACATCGGCTTCATAAAATTGTGCTTTTTAGGTCAGGTTAAGATCATTTCAAAGGTGTGTATTTTAATATAATATATTGGGACATATAATCACTGTGTGTTAAAACTATCACCAAATTATCAATATCATACATATTCTGCAAATAAAAACTCAATTTCAAGAGGTCAACGGAGTTGTAAGTAAGTGAGAGTATATATTTTTAGGATTTTTGCCAGTTTGACCTTCAAGTGACCTTGATATGACATGTACGTTGCTTTCAGACGGTACCCCAGTTCCAAACCATATGATCCTTCATAACCTAATTATGTATTGATATTTTGCCATGGGAGCCCAAGCTGATGTTTCACAATGCTGCAAGATGCAATTTTTGCTCGTACAATTAATCATTGGGAAATGAGTGTAATAAGGGCAGGGGCGTAGCCAGGGTTATGAGCATGTGTACGCACAACGCTAGGGGTACGGATTTACAGAGCTGTTCCGAAACGGGGAGGGAGTGGATTTTCCCTAATTCATACCCGCTGCGCGCAGCCCAGCGGACACGGCTGGGGGTCCGGGGGGCCTCCCCCGAGGAAAATTTGAAAAAAAGATAGCAAATGGTGGCATCTGATGGTATTTGCGGTGAAGATATTGATTTATAAATTTTGAGTTTTTTTAATATTTTTTGTAAAATTTTCAAAATTGAATACAGCAACAAAATTAAAAATAGGATTATATTAAGTTATAATATAATTTAAATGATTTTACTCAGTGATTACATATTGAAATTTACTGATTATTTTAAGTCAAGTACGATTATCCATAGATAGCCTCAACTTTTTTAAAAACAGACATGGCGGATCCAGCATTTGACTATGTAGGCCTAGTCTACGTAGTGTCTTTGTGTGCACGAATAATAGCTAAGCTGGACATTCTGTGATTGGTCATAAGGGGGCCACCACTCAATCGCCAGGGAGGGGGGGGGGGGTGGAGTGTTTTTGAAGTAAATATTTTGAGATTGAATTTTCATGAAATAAATAATTGTCTGAAGGACATGTTGTAAATAAAATATTTAATGGCCCTCAATTTTTTTTAGTCATACATAATTAGAGGCTAGAGTATGTGGAGGGGTTAAAAGATGAAATAACTATTATTTTTAGGCATACAGATCTATATCCATGATTTTTATTACTATGCCAGCTGCCAGACAGTATACAAAACAGATAACCTTACACGAAAACGAAACTATACACTATATATACACTATATATACACTATACGAAAACGTTATTTGATCATTATTACCCGGTTACATGACTCGCTGTGATAGGCATAAATCAGCCCTGAGCAAACATGAGATGTTGAAACAAAATAGTTTTAATGTTGGGCCAGTGTCGTAGACAATGAACCAACATTAGTATAACATTGGTTGAATGCCTGCATGGGATTTCACTCTTGTCACCAGTGTCTTCACGTCTGAGAAGCTAGTCAGTGTAGCATGCTATTTATGCATGTATACATGTCATTGTACAGCCTATCATTTGTTTAACACAGTGCAGTGCAGGTACAGAAATAGATCGTTTAGAATTAGCCCCATAACGTTGCTGAAACAGAACTGCCACAGATTATAATGCCCACTCAACATGCTCAAGGGTAAAAAAGCGGGACATTTCTTTGGACGCTCATATCTAAGACTTGCCTCGATTAATCAGGTCAATAAAAGGTTATTTTGTATACATCGTACGCTCAGTTTATTTGTAAAAAAAACAGTAAAATGTTATTAGCATTTTTCCACCTTGGGGTGGATATCGATCTCATTGACTGCCTGGCTGAAAAAAATTGATTTCCCCGGGTAAAATGAATGTTAGTCAGGGTCCATCTTCGAAATTTCTGACTTGGTAAGGCATTTTTTAGTAGAATTTGGCATGCAGTTGTTTTTACACAATTTGGGAACGCTGATTCCAAATATGCCCCATGCCAAGCTATATTTTGTGTTTTTCCTACTCAAAATTCAAAAACAAAATGGCCGCCAAAATCAGTGAAAATGTCACAACTTTACATCACGGCTTGGCTTACAATGAACATAAAAACATCATTTTGGTGTATTAAAACCCACATGAGCAACATACTTAAAGTCCCCTGAATTTCACCTTGTGCGCTTGCCGCTAGAGGACAAAATCCAAAATGGCCGCCACTGCAGGGCAATGTGCTATAACTTTGCTTCCAAATAACGTAGTGATGTGTTTTTGTTGTCTACATATAGGTTTCTCACACCCGGGAAACCAATTCAGAGCCGTGATAACATCTATTATCAATATTTCACAAAGTTATGGGAAAAAAACAAATGTTGCGCCAGGAAAACGACAGATCGTAGGCCAGTGTGATAATAATGATTTTTTTAATAAAGTCATTATTTCACATTTAGAAGCCGAGGGAAACAAACGTAATATCCGGCATATTATAAAAATGTTTAGACTATTGACAAAAAATATTTTATGATTGTTGATCACTGTCCGGCACTAGATAACCTGTTGCTCACCATATATCTGTTATAGGCCTATTAGTATGTGGCCTATGTGATATCCACCTGGATCGTGTTTTTACAGTACCGTAAGGAAGAAAGCAATAATTTAAATGTGCGTTGGCCACGGGTGGCACCCTCCTGTCCAAACCCTGTACTAGGGTTAAGCAAAACATGAAGTTAATCCATCAAGGTGGTCTGCATAATCATGGCAATAAAGACACACATACATGTTCCTTTTTTGATCAGAATAGATACCGTACAAAAGCCTGGTAATGCGCTGATAACACAGTTTTCAGACATAATTGAACGAATAAAGTCTCATCCATCGGCTCAGAGATCCACACAAAACCGTAACGTAGGCTACACATATTTCTACCCCCCTAATTTGAATGAGATAGATGATATCACCACCAATAACTATGATAAAATACAGTTACACGATATCGGAAATCTGTAATTTGGTGCAGAAGTTGACTTATATATGTTTTGAGCATATAAGATTGATGGTTGAGGACACGCTAGGGTAATGTTGAAAATACTGACGATGAATGTATTTTATAAATATAGTATGAACATACACCATCTTCAGAAGACGTTAGTAACTAACCTAGTCTTGGCAACTAAATGCTATGGTGTTATGAACAAGTCACCGAAGATTATTGGGTACACTTTTGCAACAAGATATGGCAGGAATATGTGGTAATTGGGGCAATAATACCGTTTGTAGCACGATCAGGATGTTTTTATGAAGATTAACATCAAATACTGAAACTTTCTAGATGTGGTCGTGATATGGTAGAATGTATGAGGAATCAGTAGGTTCTGGTCATGCATGTTTCTAATCAGATATAAGCTCTCCCTCTCACATAATATGCAATAACCCAACAGGTTCAGTTGTGTTTTGAAGTGGTATGGGAGCGAAAACCATATTTTGCAGGATATGTTAAAGATAATAAGTCTTACCATATATAAAGTGATGAAATCATATGATGGACGTGAAAATATTCAGGTCCCTAATAACTATATGTCTCCTCCAGACATAGTAGATTAATTATCATTCATACAGAGTATTAATTACTTATCTATTATATTCTTTTGTAATAAACATTCATCATCTAATAATCTATGCAAGACACATGTATCCTACATCAAAAAACATTTCCATGCACACTGCAATGTTATCTCAGATAAATATATAACAGGTAAAGTACATAATCAGGGAGGAGGGCAACACAGGCTCAGTTCAATGTTCAAATTCACCACTTTTGGTGAAGAACTATGCTATTCAACTATTCAATGAACACTGGTATTTAGGTATGAAAAATACTGAGGTACATGATTGGACGTTAAATGTTATTGCGGCAATCAAATATGGTGGTAGTCGTAGGAACTGATGTAAACTAGCTCATTCTGCTTTCGAAACGTTCTCATCATAGCAATGCCTAGCTGTGTAAACCTAGAACTGGTGATATTTATCGTACCATTCAACCGTTTTAATGGCTTCCACAACACCAGCACATCAATTCTAAAAGAAAGACCTTTAAATTAATTCATAAACACCCAGAATTAGAACTTGAGTCAATTGGAGTATTTCAATGTATCCTCTTCGTCAATAACCCCTGCCACAAAAAGTGGATATTGTTTCCGTTGTATTTTAGGCCTGTTTAGCAATAAATACAGCTCTGGCCAGATAACAATAATATAAACATCTATGAGATTGTGGTTGGAGCTTCATTGATGGACAACTGCAACTAGTTCTCGTGTAAAAGCTTCCTGCTCAATCTGAAGAGCTATCACATTTAGTTTGATTAAGTCTGAATTAGGACCACGAGAAAGTAGCCAATGGCGTCCTATCAAGGAATCGCTACATCATTTTCGAAGCTGCACAAATATATGATCAATATATTGATGAGGGTGACTATTCTAGCATTATCATTATGCAAGATGATGGCATTCATGCAAATCTGATATATACACAGCAAGCCTATGTAGCTACAGTGATGTGCAATTTCCTCATAGTTACTTTTTGCATTCCCTGTAACTACCTACATGTAACATGGAAGTTGAGTTTTTTGTGTAATTTGTGTAATTTGTGTAAGTTGTGTAATTTGTTTGTATCAGAAAACTATTTAAGCGCCAAAAATAACTTCCTACGACATTTAAAATCAGAGTGTCAGTGACACAGAAGCTCATCCTTTATTAGCGCAAGTTGATTACGAATTAAAATTTCTGAAATCCGTGAAGCAGTTCTATGCACAGGCACGAGCTCTTTCAAATAAACCAAACAAAATTAAAATCGGATAAGAATTGAGGATAAGAATTGAGGGAGGAGAAGCATTTCTTGTGAAGTGTGGAAAAATGCCTTAACTGGGTCCTAATTAGGTCATAAGTTAATTAATAATTAAAATTTCTGAAATCAGTGAGGCAGTTTAATGCACAGGCCCGAGCTCTTTCAAACAAACCAAACAGAATTGAAATCGGATGAGAATTGAGGGAGGAGAAGCATTTATTGTGAATTGTGGACAGAGTGCCCTAATTGGGTCTCAATTAGGTCATAAGTTAATTAAGACTTAAAAATTCTGAAATCCGTGAGGAGTTTAATGCACAGGTCCGAGCTCTTTCAAAAAAACCAAACAGAATTGAAATCGGAAAAGAATTGAGGGGGTAGAAGCATTTCTTGTGAATTGTGGACAGAAAACAGACGCAACACGATGGCATAAGCTCATCTTAGGTCTAAAGGCCGGATGAGCCAAAAATTGTTATCGTACTTGCTGTACAATTGGGAGCGATCTTGGATTTTTCACTGAAACTACATGTAATATAAAAGTTAGAGGTTATAACTGTATTGTACTAGATTTATTGGTATTTAAAACCTACATTTGGCCACCAAAAACAACTTTATATGACTCTTGGAAAAACGTTATGGTACTTTCTGTATTATTGGCGGCCATCTTGGATTTTTTGCGTGATAGTTGACCAAGTCTTAGAACATGAAATTCCTCAAAACAAAAATGTTATTTTGAACACAAAAGGCAAGTTTGTGTGTCCGCTGTGCACCCAGACATGATGTATAATCATGATAATGGAGACTTTATCTGCTATTTTGGCGGCCATTTTGTTTTGCAATTTTGAAAGGGAAAAACTAAAAATAGAACTTGGCATGGGGCAGATTTGGAATCAGCATATCCGAATTGTGTGAAAACAACTGCATGACAAATTCTACTAAGAAATGCCTTACAAACTTTAAGAATGCCTCTTTTTGAAAAATGGGCCCTGACTATGTAGTAATTCACGGTCCCACATCTTTACGGTGTGGGCTCGTCCACGGCAAGTTTAGCGGCATGTCGTGAATTTGTGACTGTCATTGAAAAGAGAAACATTTAGGCCTATTGCATTTGTATCAGACTACTTTTCCGGCGTTTTATGCAACACCACATAAAGAATAGACTGCTAAGTGCGCATGTACATGTAGACTAGGCTAGTCTGCTAACTTGTTGCTTCTTTTTTTGATGGGTCATATTTTTTTTTACTCTCCCTTACAATGTGTACGCACGTGCGTACTGGCGTACGGCTGGCTACGCGCCTGAAGGGGAATGAGGGTGTGATACCCCTCCCAAGGCTGACACTGCCCTCAATTTCTTGAAATTGTTTGTGGAAAATATGTCTGACCAATAATATCTCTAAATCAGTCTTTGTAATAGTTAATTGCATCACTAACCGCGTTGAATTTTATATAAAGGGGATATTTTCACATTCTTTTGCGATTTTGCCCTTGAAATGAACTTAATGTAACTTTGCTATGACCTTGGTGTTATTTTTATCAATAATAGTAGTCTCTCTGTGCATTTGACATATTTCTGGAATACAAAAATAGTTTATAAATATGGTACCCGGTAATACACAATTTTCACCACTTTTGGCATTGCGAATGCTTATATGACCTTTCGATGTGGATGACCGCTAGAGGTCGTCAGGGGTCAAATCTAGCTCACCTCCACAATTTAAAATAAAGATCAGGATATGTGCTAATAATGGTAGAAGTTTCATACTTTAATCATAAAATGCACACTTGTTTTATTATGGGAGCCAAACGAGTACACTATGACCCAAGTATTTTGCCGAACTTTCTGATTTTTTTTTTACATATTTTTGACAGTATGACCTTGAAATGACCTTGATATGACCTTGACCTTGTTTTTCGTCGTTATTCAAGTAAAACATAATCTCAACCCATGTTAGACTTCATAGCCCAATTATGCATCAATAGTTTTCCACGGGAGCCCAAACTGATGTTTAACAGCTGCTGCACACTGTAATTTTGCTCGTCCAATTAAACATTTAAGAAAGGGTGTAGTAAGGGGAATACTTATCCCCCCCCCCCCAAGTTAGAAACTGCCCTCAATCTTCCAAAATGCGCGTGGAAAAGATATCTGACCAAGACTGTGTCAAAAGTAATCCTTTGTAATAGATGACTGCACCACTAGTATTGTTTAAATTGATTAAAAGTGGATATTTTCACTATTTGTGGCCATTTTGACCTTCAAATGACCCTAAAGTAACCTTGACATGACCTTGATGGTATTTGTATGATTACCAAGAGTCTCTTAGAGTATTTCGCACACTTATGGAATACAAAAACATTTCATAGATATTGTAATACACAATTTTCACCACTTTTTAGCTTCGCAATTAGATATTTTGACCTTTCAAGGTCAATGACCTCTAGAGGTCACCAGGGGTCAAATCTAACTTACCTCCACATCTTAAAATAAACTACAGGATATGTACTAATGATGGTGGAAGTTTCATGCTTTAATCATAAAATGCACAATGGTTCCATTATGGGAGCTTAACCACTACACTATACAGCGCGGGGATTGACTTTAGACAGATTCTGACGTCTAATGTCGATCCCCATACTATAAGAGTAATAATATATATAATGACTCCATAATGGCCATAACATTGGTATTGAAATAAATCAAAAAGAACTACCTAAGACATTTACAATAATTTAAAATTGAGAAAAACTCTTTGGTCCTCATGGTTTATACAAAACAATTTTAGCGCTTCAAAGGTTAACCCTTTAAGCCCACGATGCATTAAAGCATCATTTTACATCCCTGAAAACAGACTTGATTTTCCTACAACTAGGGGTTTTAGAATAAATTTTCCATGAAACTGTTTTACCAGTACATGGCAATTTTCGTCATTTTTCACCCACATCAAATCATCTTCATTCACTACAAGTCGAGAATTGCGGCAGCAATTCGCGGCTTGTAGTGGGTGAAGATGACAATAGTAAATTCAAGATTGAAAGGGTTAAATATCATTCTACCACAGTTATGACAACACACCAACTGATTTAACCCTTGTCCTGCTAAGCCCGGATATATACGGTTTTAAGCATATTTTAAGCCAAATAATATGTCACTGAAATGGACAATACAGTTTGTGGTAGATGCTCAGTTAGTAAAATAACCCAATTTAGAAGATGTATATTTTCGAAAAATATATATAATTTCGTCATTTGAAGCTGGAAATTGCGTTAGCAATTCCAGCTTCAAATGACGAAAAATACAATTGAAACAATTCAGCAGGACAAGGGTTAACAGTAAATCACATTTTCCCCCCTCTCAAACAATGTCTTCATAAACGGGATTCACATTTCCTGTTATATTAGTGTATTCTATTTTTAGCTCGTTCTCTGTGGAGCTTTTCTCTGTCGAGTTTTTACCCATTGAGCTCATAGATATACCATCCGCGTCTGTCTCTCCGTCCCCTGCATTATATCTGAAGTTCCCTTTATTGGTGTCTTTTTCAGTTTTAGCTTCATTAATGATTATATCATTAAAATAAGCTGATTTACTGGTATTTTTCTTCCTTCAAAAAACAACATAATGTGTCACTGTAAGTACCACATGTAAAGTTCTTTATTTAATTAATTTTATATCAACTGCATTATCAGGACAATTCACTTTTTAAAAGTCACCACTAAAATAATTGGAGACGTTTAACTCTCCCTGCTTCACACTGACTGTTCCTACATTAGATTGTCTTACCCAGACGTTGCTTTACCCGGCATAAGTGCCTACATTAGATTGCTTTACCCAGTGTAAACATCTACATTACATTGGATAATCCATTATAAGCGTCTACATTAGATTGAATCACCCATCATATGCGTCTACATTAGATTAAATCACCTATTTTAGGTGATTATATAAGATTGAATCACCAATTATAAGCGTCTACATTAGATTGAGTCATCCATTATAAACATCTAAATTAGACTGAATCACCCATTATAAGCGTCTACATTAGATTGAATCACCCATTATAACCGTCTACATTAGATTGAATCACCCATTATAAGCGTCCACATTAGTTTGAATCACCCATTCTAGACATCCACATTAGATTGGTTTATCCGATAAAAGCGTCTCCGTTAGATTGGTTTACCCAGTATAAGCGTATATATTAGATTGCTTTACCCAGTATAAGAGTCCGCTTCTCCCACAGTCTCAAACATTTTGATGCCATGTGTTTCTGGTAGATACAAAGCTGTGATTCCCGCCAGGAGGCCAAACACACCAAATATCAGGTTTGGTAAAGGTAGCCATACATCATACTATAAAACATAAAACAAGGAATACCACAGCTATACATCATACCCTCGGTCGGGAATAACAACAGGCTAACAACAAATTTTAGCTAAAGTCCCACTTTTGCTGAGCTATTTATTGAATAACGTGTAGGGGCATAACTATGCTTTTTGGTACACCGGATAACATACCACATTAATTTTGCAGGTTGTTTCTCGAATGCCCATGCTGTATTTAAATCTTATATGCAATCACAAAGAGCCAAGCGCATTTGGCCGGTTGTTGTTTTAAGAAAGGTAGACACAAATGAGCAATTTACCGTAAGTGAAAATAAATAATTTGAGTTAAAAAGCAGAGACAAGCACACTTAGCCGGTTGTTGTTTCAAGAAAGTTAGACACAAAAGATTGTTTAAAGCACTTAAAACAGGCTATGTCAATTTGGAATCTTGTTTTCTATAATACCTTTTTTTTATTATTTGACAGTAAAAAAACATTAGCCTTTTTAATTTCCAGCAGACATAACATAGAACATAAAACATAGAACACAAGACATCAAAACCTATAGTGTAAGGAAAGGTAGCCATACATTATACTATTACAAGCAAAACCAAAGAAGTAGCCAAACATCAAACACTCACCAGGGGGCCTCCTATAAATGGGGCAATGATTCCACTGATCCTGGCAAACATGGAGCATGACCCCATTCCTATGTTCCTGACCTCTGTCGGCATCACCTCAGACGTCCACAAGTATATACCTGAAAAGGCCATGGTCACGAAAAACTTTCCCACCATGGATAGCACTGTCACCCCTGTTTCCATATCTACAACATATTTAACACACATATTTCTCACTCTCTGCGGAGTGAGACGTGCTGTATGGCATGTATGTCATTTGTGTGATATGGGAACATGTAGCACATTTCCAATTAATAAAATGTTCGAATAAAGTCTCACACCTTATTTGTTGGACAAGTGCTGTATTTCCCCATATCTCACTCAAATAAATACTGTTTGCATAGCATCAAAACAGACAATTTTATGTTTTATTAATAAAATGTTCGCCTATAGTCTTACACCTCATTCGTTGGACAAGTGCTGTATTTCCCCATATCTCACTCAAATAAATACTGTTTGCATAGCATCAAAACAGGCAATTTTATGTTTTATTAATAAAATATTCGCCTATAGTCTCAGACCTTATTCATTGGACACGTGCTGTATTTCCCCATATCTCACTCAAATAAATTCTGCTTGCATAACATCAAAACAGACAATTTTATGTTTTATTATATCAGAATTTTATTCCCGGTTTAATTATTTGAGAGCTGTGCAAGCAATTAATCGCTCAGCAAATTTAGAGAAGACTTACAGTGCGTTCTTGTTATGCACTGTTTCATGTGAAATGTTATATCTAACATGATGTACTCCAAACAGAAGATCTAAAGTGGCCAAAAAAATGATGAAGTAAGCTAATTGCTAACATATTAAACTCACCGTATGTAAGGCAAGGTATGATGCCAAAGTTGATAACCCCGGCGATGATCAGAGACCAGCTACATGTGATACGTCGTCCAGTGTATTTCCAGCTCAATAAGCACATTACTGTCAAGTTAGCTGGGAGCTAAAAAAATATAAAGATTCATTAACAAAATAAAATTGTGTTGTTCTACTTGACATTTAGACTCTGGTGCGTTGCCATATAATTCTCTGTGGATTCAACTTAGATCATAACACTTACTTTAAAAAAATCAAAAGACAACTACTCAACAGCTTGTGATATTACAAATTGTTACTATTGCAATAGTATCCTTCATCAAACTTGAATAACATACTGAATTTTCTCGTTCACTTTGTATATATTGAATCATTCTTCTTTTTCTCAGCTCTACTACATGAGTAGCCAGACACAGCTTTTTGTTATGTTGTTCTACTTAACTGTTGCAAATTTCTGCAAATACCGATATGTGGCCCTAATAGATAGACATAAAGTATAACACATAATCGTCCTATAAAAATGTGACTAGTTTCTATTAAACACGAATGACTTTTTTCCAATGACAATGGTAAATAGTTTGTATTTAATAAAGACAATTAAATTAATCATCTGTCTAACTAACGATATGAATTACTCAGTTAACATTATAAAACCTCTCTGTTGGGTATATCCTGTCCAGTTGATAATCAGGTACAATGTTAAATGTAAACATTATTATGGTCCTCTAAAACAAATACAGTAAAACGGTAAAGTTCAGAGTGTCTTAGTTGAAACAGTATACATCTCACAAAAAGAAATGCTACAGTTCAGTCAAGGCCTGAATATCTCGCAGAGTGACGATGTTGTGATTTTGTGGTTTTATAGCTCAAAGCTTTCAACTCTCGATCTCAATGTTGGCTATTGACAAACAAATAAAAAAATAATAAAAAATGGCGCAGCCTTAGTGGTCAGCTATTTTTCTATACCAAAATTATTGATTCTATTTATAGTGTGAATTTATAAGATTGTTAAAATGTACTCAAAAGCAATGAAATCACTTTAGCTGTAATTACGTATCAAAGGTGCAAGGATAATGGACCAACATTAAACCAATACTGTCTTATATTTTCTGAATCACGTACCTCCAGTAGTCCCAGAATGAAGGTGTTTACATAAATATCGCCAGGTAGGCGGCCTGTATTCAAACTAAGTGCATAATACAACAAGCTATCTGTGAACCTGTAAAAGTAAAAAAGGCGAGTGAGAAAATATGCATATTTATATAGGTTGATATAAAATAGCAAAACAATTTTTTCGATATCTAGACTATTTAATTATTTTTGTACTGTCTAGTGAAAAGATAAAAAACCAGCTGCACGCTCACCTAGTCACCAGAGATGCAGTGAACAATGTGGAGCAACATAGAAAAGGTCGAGTGACATCTAATTTAGAGTGGGAGGGGTTTGAATCGCGGAATTCTCACAAACCCATGTATTTATTTTATTGTTTGTTCACCACCAGAAATTTCAGAATAAAAGCAAGGCTCAGAACAGTTTGATGGATTCAAAAAATTTTTTTAACCCATTATTTACCAAAATATCCAATTGTCATTTTAACCCCAATCACAACTTCAAGTGGGAAAAATGTATTATTTGTTTGCATAAATTGGACTATGATTATTGAACAAACACATATATTTAACCTTTTAAAACCACTCTGTATCGCCCAAATAAAAATGTTTGAAACAGATTATAGTTATAATTGATGCTCAAAGTATTCCAAGTGACAAGGGTACTTTATGTGTTGACCCTTGACCTTTACAAAGCTGAAATATTGATGTATAAACCATGCTGACCAAAGAGTGTTTTCAACATGAAATCGTCATAAATACCGTAGGTATTCAAATGAAGCAGAAAAACTAACTAAGACAGTAATGATAATTTAAAATTGGAAAAACCCTTTGGTTTCCATGCTTGTACTAAAATATGACAGGGCGGTTAACCTCACCAATGTAAACAGAGGATGGCGTATCGGATCCTAAGGCGTGGAGCTGTAAGAATGTCAGAACATGTGCCTTGAGGAATATCCTCTGATGCGGATGTCTGGAACACATGATAGTCAGATACATTATTGGCTTTCAATCAACCCGGCGTGACAATTAAGAAAGTGGTGATAGATAAAAAAAAATAAAACAAGTCAGTTGTCTAGTTGAGCCGTTGCCAAAATTGACCTTGGAGGTTAGTTTTGGCGAAGTTTCTAAATTAGTGTAGTAACTAATTAACTAATAAACATAAAAATACTTTCAGAAATTATCAGAATTTAGAGGTGATTATTAAATATAAGAGATGAAGACGAAATCTATCATTGAAAAAAACTTGTAAGAGAGAGGTAAGCAGAATAGTATATATGAATTACAGTGTACAATGTAAAATCTGCTCTTTGTTTGGGGGGGGGGGGGCATTTTGGGGGAAGATTATTTTACATTTTCACTTGAGGTTGTGTATCGCTACCGCAAGCCACAACTAAAAGTGGTAGAAAATTACTCATATGTGTTGAAGTTCAGATAAAAGATTAGCAAAACTTGATGTTCATTTCTTTCACAATAACAGTGATTTAATCAGATAATAAATACCGCCTGCTGTCGGTTAATAACGCCTGTTGTCGTGATTAGCAGGCAAAGGGTTGATAATTATGAAAATTATAGGGAAAATTACGACGACCATATTCTGGATCACTTAACCCTTTAAAGCCTGAATTTACCATTGTCATCTTCATCCAATACAAGCCGCGAATTGCTGTCGCAATTCTCGACTTGTAGTGGATGAAGATAATTTGATGTGGTTTAAAAATGACAGAAAATTGTCATGTATCGGTTAACCAGTTTCATGGAAATTTTCGTTCGGAATCCCCTCGGGGATGTAAAATGATGCTTTAATGTATCATGAGGGCTTAAAGGATTTAAAAAATTAGGGGAAATTACCACAACGACCATATTCTGGAGCACTTAAAACAATTCTACATGAGTTGTTTGGGAATTGGTTACATACATCCACAATGGTGTCCAACTCCAAATCTTCAGGAAGGTCAATCTGATTTATTTTTGCTATTTTTCTTATCACTTCTTCTGCTGTTTTGAATTTTTTGTTGACAACTAGCCATCGAGCTGATTCTGGCATGCAACTAAAATAAAAAAATATGTCATTTAGAGACAAGTTTATAATACTAGTTGCGATAATATATAGCACTCAAAGATATGTAAGAATGGCTAACAATTCACTCTTTCATGTTTGGTCAAATAGGCTGAACCAATGTATTTGTATATAATTGATTAGTTCAAGTTATCAAGCGACAAAACAATGCTCATATCAGGATATCTTTATTGATTAAATCTTCAAGTGGGTGAAAATCTGTGACTATTAACAATGGAGTGAAAATATTATGAGATTATGTTGATGAAGGTATGTACCGTATGTGACGCTGTTGCCAGCTGACAAACCTTGAAGCTTTAAATTATGCAATTTCAGTTTCAAATAAATTTACGACTCATTTCTAATATTAGTTCTTGCTGCATTTAGTGTTCATTGGTATCTAAAATGTTTGTATCAGATACAGTTAATGTTGTATACGGTGGAATTATTTTATAAAATATGTAAACTTACAAAATGGCTAGAAACAGCAGCAACTGTGGTAGAGTGTATGAGAACTGGAACTTGACATGATCCCTGATGAGGTATGCTTGCCACACAATCATGGAATAGGTGATCACAGTGGTACAGTTGTATATACTGCTTAACACTGATCTGTAAATGTCTGCCATTACTTCCACCACTGTAAGAAATTTAATTTGTGCCGTGAAACCTTAGAGGAGAAAGACGTACATTCTTGGCCAATGTATTATATCTGTTTCATCGGATTGTTTAAAGGTGATCTATCACCCCGTATATAGTATGAATAAATCTGTGACAAATAAATCAAAGTTGCCACATGATGGGGCACAAGTGTTCCCTTATATGGGGTGATTGGCTATCATGTCACATGATAGCCAATCGACCCCATGTATGGGGTGATTGGCTATCATGTGACCCTCTGTGAGGGTGAAATGATAGCTAATCACCCCATATAAGGACATAATTATTCATACCATATAAGGGGTGATAGATCACCTTTAATTTGACAAGACCCCTAAGTCCATATAATGTTAGGAAGCATACTCCACCGTATCCAACGGTCATTCTACCCAGAGAGACACCCCATAATCCAATATAAACAGTATTAAATGATCTACATGATACCTACTAAGTACATATGATGCCAGAAAACAGGCTCCACCATATCCTATGATCATTCTGCCCACACAAAAGCCCCAGTATCCAGGTGCTAAAGCTGCTATAAAGGAGCCGGTTAGCTTGACGAAGAGGAAAACAAAATAACACCACTTCCGTCCAATTCTACAAAGAGAAATATTTCAAGAAAAGTTGAACAGGCCTGAAAAAAGGGCCGTTTGCATAGTTAGACCAACTTAAAGGATGTGTGGAAGCAAACTGTATAGAGGGCGCCCCTTGTGGCACCCGCTATTTATTTACACATTTAAAAAAGGTGGCGTATAATCAATCCAGCGTTGGGTAAATATCTGGTGTTTCGTTTAATATGTTAGGAATAACAAGTATACGATGGCTGTAAATAGTGACCGATAAATATAAGACTAAAATGTAGAGTTTTAAATAAACATGTCTAATATGCAACAAATAAAATGTTATTTGAATATTTTTATTGTTTTTATCTAAAATAATTTTATTGCGAATATTGTATGTATATACAGCATGTTTTTACAATGTGAAATAGCTAGTTACTATTAAAAAACACACCATCAAATACATAAGTATACATACATGTAGGAACAGGACGTAAATGACACAATACATGACATTTGAACACTGTAATTTAAAAGCTGATAGTCACATATATATGGGTAGTAAATGGCAGTGTTTTAGCATATTCAGCGTGGGGACCGGCTTTATCGCCAGAATCTAACATATTATGACGTACCTAATAGGTAAAAATTACCTATCAGACACGGATGTAGCTGAGTAATACATTCCTGTCAGTCTCGGCTGTATTTAGTAATACATACCTATCAGACACGGCTGTAGCTAGTAGTACATTCCTGTTAGTCTTGGCTGTATTTAGTAATACATACCTATCAGACACGGCTGTAGCTAGTAGTACATTCCTGTTAGTCTTGGCTGTATTTAGTTATACGAACCTGTCAGACACGGCTGTAGCCAGTAATACATACCTATCAGACACCGCTCCCACGCTGACTGTTCCAAACAGATAACCCAACATCCAGAATGATGACGTCAGCGAAATCATCCAGGTGTCTCCACAAACCAGATCCCACTGTAACAAAATATATTATACATAAATGACGTAATAGCGGTACTAATACCTAAATTACATAATCAATTAGCTTGTGGTGTCTAATACTGACTGTGATTGAACATGGTGTGGGGAACGATAGTCTTAATGATTAACTCATAGTCCCAGCTCAATTAACTCTCACAAAACGGAATTATTTTTGCATCAACCACGCAATTAATGGGTTTTTTTCAATTTGAAGGTATCATGAATGGCAAAACCCATGTTATTTATCTACGTTCATTTTAAATATTTTATTTATTCCATTGCGGGGGTTGACTATATAAACGTCAGAATTTGTCGACTTGCGACGTCAGATTTTGACGTCAAATGTCGGTTTCTGCACTGAAAGTGTTAATACCCATCTGGAATTAAAATAACATATCTAAATATTTGCTACTTATGTTACTATTAGCCCACTTAACCCATTTTTACTAGTGTTACTATTAGCCTACTTAGCCCTTTAAACCTTCACGATGCACCCAAGCATCATTTTGTATCTCTTTACACTCAAGATGTACATATACCTTTGTACATTCAGGATGTAAACTCTTCTCTGTATACCTATGATGCAAATGTTTGTCTGTACACCCATGATATACACACCTCTCTGTACACCCATGATGTGCATATACACATCTCTACATCTGGGATGTACATTCCTATCTGTACAATTAGGATGTACATACCTCTCTGTACACCCAAGATGTAATTGACTTTTTGACACTCACGATGTACATACTTCTCTTTATATCTAGAATATACATCCATCCCTGTACACCCAATATGTACACTCCTAATCCTATTCGTACACCCATGTTGTACATACATATCGATACACCCAGGATGTACATACTCTTTTGTACACCCAGAATGTACAGATATTTCTGTACATCTAAGATGTACACTTATCTATGTTCACCCAGTGAGTACATTAGTCCTATTCTCTCTACAACTTACCTCTGAAGTGATGGTCGCCACATACTGACTCTGGTCGTATACTGAGGATGTACACTCCTCTCTATACACTCCGAATGTACACTCCTATCTGTACAAAAAGGATTTACACCCAGGATGTACACTTCTCTCATTAAACATAGGATGTACAATCATTTATGTACATCATGGGTGTACATTAGGTCTATTCTCTGTACAACTCACCTCTGAAGTGATGGTCGTGAGATACTGACTCTGGTCGTACACCCAGGATGTACACTCTTCTCTGTACAATCCCTCGTCAGCGTAATGTGTACAGTTTCTTTGCATCAGCTCTATGTTGTTGTACATACTGTAGTTTTGCACATAATATTCACACGTGTCGTAATCCTCTCCATCCTCGTCCAGTGGGATGGATACACATTTCTGCTGTGAGTGTGGCAGCTCTACTAGATCATCTACTTCACACCTGGGGGAAAGGAAAACACGTGTGTAAAACACACAGAAACACACGCACACGCACACGCGCACACACACACACACACACACACACACACACACACACACACACACACACACACACACACACACAACATTTTACAGCATAGAAACATCTATGTACGTATACAAACACACATGTATGTCTCGATCTACATATATATTGTAACATAAATATGTTCAGATATCATTATTTCTGTGAATATCACATTGTCAGGTGTCATGATATCTGTGAATGTCTCATTGCTATATATCATTATTTATTTGCGTATATCATGTCCAGTGTTCCAGATGTTTATTTAATATAGGACCACTGTCTGCGACATTGGTCCAATATTTTTATATTTGAATTAGCGGCTATCTTTATTTCCTGCATAACTTTTTCCCTAAGGGTGCCAGACTATCACCCGTTGGATTCTCATTCTGGATATAGTCGGCCATCATAATATGCATCGTCTGCACCCTAAAACAAGGTTCAGGGTAAAATTGTAATTCTGCCGCAGGCCTAATATGGCAGGCCCAAACGGACGCTGACCATGACGCGCATGCGTGAGTACCCTGATTGCTTACTTGTCAAATAAATCAGAACGACCCACTTACTTTAAAGCTGACAATTGTACATGTAATGTCAGCTGAAAATGAAATAAAAATAATACGTAGTAAAACAGTAACTTAGTAATTTGACAATAATTGACGAGTTATCCTAATTTATTTCACTCTCTTTAAAGTGTTCATCTTTGTGAATATGAGACGTTGGGTGTTGAAGGGGGATGTCAATCTGACCTACCAGTGCTCTTGGATGCCTGCTATGAAGTTGATGGCCACAGACTCTCCCCCTAGCGATCCCATCGTGCAGATCATTATAAAATTCCAGAACTGGTATTGTCCAAAATCACCGATATATTCCAGAAGTTTATCCCCCTTCTCTGTCATGGTGAAAGCGGGCACTGTTCACGTACTATACCTTCTCGGTCACTGTTCACCTACTATATTCTCTACCACGTGTTTCTTCGCGACCAGACCTGCAGGCCAATAATATTTATCCACTTGCTCCTTCCGTTTTTGTCATTATTTAACCCTTTGACTTCCAGGCCGGGGTGCATACCAGGATCCAGATATACTGGTGTAGGAGCTCTATTTTTCGTCATTTGAAGCTGGAATTGCTAACGCAATTTCCAGCTTCAAATGACGAAAAATACATAAATGTAGTATATATTTGACGAAAATTTGTGTCATTTTATGGTTACGTTCATTGACGAATGACGACGGAAATTTCCGTCATGTATGGTAGTGAAAAGGTTAAAGACTGCGCTCAGGCAATGATATCGATCAAAAACAATCACCCACTATATCCTCTGTCAATATGCCTCTAATATCCTCTAATCACGTACTATATCCTCTATGACTCGCCCTTTCTTGGTCACTGTTCACCTATTATCCTTTGTGATCGCCCCTTCTCCGTCAGGCCTTCGGGCCAATGGTATTTTATTCCGTCTCCGCAATTTTGTTTTTGTCTGTATTTAAAGACGGCGCGCAGACAATGCTATCGTCAAATGAAACATGTTTGTGTCAAGTTCTTTAAACCTATGCTGCTCATCTGCTATCGTATGATAGGTATCTTCTTGTATCACGACTTCTTTTTTGTCAGTGGTTGAAAACTAAGTTAATGCGCTGATATCGCCAATAAATCTGTATTTTTTTGCAGTATATTTTAGGCCAGTATTGTTAATGTACTTTCCTGGCAAATTCACTATTTTTGCCGGTCCTTGACGGCTGTAACGTTGGCCTACTATTTCTCCATTGTGTTGTGGAGTCATTGTATGCTCTGGTGTTATCTCCATGTGACATTGATCCATACCACCCCCTAACAGATAATAACCCCTTAAGTACCGTGGTTCTGTACCACCCCCTAACAGATAATAACCCCTTAAGTACCGTGGTCCTGTACTAGCCGTGTCGTCCTCTCCGAGGCCGTGGAATGATGTATTTACTTTACCCCAACAATCAAACATGGCGGTGACTGAGAGCGATCCCGACCCCAAGGTCTGAAAAATGTCATAACTTTTTAATGACTGTGCGACCTCTGAGCTGAGCATGCGGGCATTGAACTGAATATTACTGATTCTAAAATCTTTGACCTGATTATTCCCCGATATTTTTTTATATGAAAGTCCAAAGAATTGTCCCACTATTTTGTACGCGGTCAATGTGTGGCTGAAACCTGTTTCAGCCACTGGGGATATTCCTGTACCACCCTTTAACAGATAATAACTAAACCCCTTGAGTACCACGGTAATCCGCATATGGTATATTGGTGTCGAGTAACCCTTATAACGCTAATATAAATAATTTAAATTTTCACCCACTTTAAGTTGTGTCTCGCTATCGCGACCCACAACCTAAAGTGGGTGAGAAGAAACAATTGTAAATCTTGGTGCTTAAACACTCGTTTCATGATATAACCTGCTATTAAAACAGAATAATAGCGTATTCAAATTCATCAATAAAAAAATATATATATATTGCAGGTATATTATTTCAAAAAATATCGACATTTTGTTTCATTTTTTTGTGCGACAGTTCTCATCTCAAAATGAAAAAAAATCAAATTAATACCAGGGCAATAAAATGATTAATGTAGAACGATTGTCTGTATAGTAGGCCTAATATTATTTGGACATCGTACCGCAAGTGTTAAAGACACTGCAGCGGTATTCAATGTGCCTCCGTATCTTAATTATTAGCTATTTAATTATCAGGATGGCCTCCTGTGTTATATCTAGATTAATAGATGTCAGATAATCGATCAGGTTTATACTGATCATTGACGCAATAGGTGTGAAGCAGTACAGTATGACCCTTTAAGCGCGAGTACCTTCTTTATACGTCAGAATCTGACGTCTACAGACGTCAGATTCTGACGTCTAAAGAAGGTCCACGCACTGGGAGAATTAAAAAAATTATAGTGACTATAGACTCATAGCATAGATATTCAATTGAAGCGGAAAAAGCCAAATCAGATATTTATGATGATTTCAAAATTTAAAAAAACTCTTTGGTCTCCATGGCTTATACAAAAATATGTCAGCGTTGTAAAGGTTAACCCGATTAACACTATGTTGCTAGAAGATATATACAGTTACACCTATTCCAAACTAAATTCCCTAAACGTCGATTAAAATTTAAAAAAAATAATCTTGATTGTCAAATACTGATATAATAGTTAAGAAGACTAAAAAAAATCATTTTTTTAATCGCACCCGCCCATATTTTACATATATACGTTTTCAGGATTTTTTAGGCGATATAAAATATCCCGCAACTAAAAACCACTGTGTTGCTGGATTGTTTTTCTCTATCTTTCATTCATTTGGTCAATATCTGTTTAGACCACATTGTGTAATTTGACACCTACTATTTGCAAATCTTGATGTTTAAACACTTATTCCATTCAATAACAGTGATTTAATCAACTAATAAAACAAATTCAAAAGGATTATAATCGTTCTCGGTGGTGAAAGGGTTTGTGACGCCTGACTGTAACCTGTATAATGACATCATTATGTTTAAAGCATGCAGGTTACCATCACAATTCTAGTATAAAGTTAGATTTGTTGAATACAACCCGTTAATTTATGCTCATAATTATAAACTAGATAACCTGTCGCCCACAATATGCTTGCTCCTCTAGAGGCGCGTTTGCTCAGCACGTTGAGTTGAGCTGTGACGCTAGGTCAACATTAAATCAACATTGGTTTAACGTCTTAATAAAACTAATTGAAGACACTTTTTCAGATAAAGTCACACTCTCCTATGGAGATCCACAGGGCTCTGTGCTAGGACCAGTGTTTTTTACTTTATACACTACACCACTCAGCGCTATTATCTCTAGTTTTGACATTAACCACCATCTTTATGCCGTTGATACTCAAATCAATGTCTCTATCAGTATCAAACGCGAAGGAATCTCTTGAGAAGTTGCAACATTGTTTAATGGGTGTGTCGGCCTAGATGACAGGATCTAAGCTGAAGCCTAATCCTAGCAAGACAGAATTTCTTCTTATTGGGACCAAACTTCAACGAGAAAAATTCTTGAATAATTTCCCATGCTTACTTCTAGGTCAAGACACAAATCCATTTACATCAACTAAAAATCTTGGTGTACTATTCGACAGTAGCCTGAATTTCCGAAAACACATATCCCAAACATGTAGGGCATGCTTCTATCATATCCGTGATCTGCATCGAATTCGAAAAAGTCTTACCTTAGATTTTGTCAAGCAAATTGCAGTGGCACTGGTCAGTAGTAAGTTAGATTATTGTAACTCACTTTTTCACAATATGCCAGAAAAGGATATCGCTAGATTACAAACGCGTTCAAAACTGCCTTGCAAGAGTAGTAACCAAGGCCCCACGATTGATTCGTTCCGTTCCAATTCTAAAACGATTACATTGGCTTCCTGTCAAGTTTCGCCTTCATTTTAAAATATGCGCAATAAATTTCCGATCTCTAAAACAAAACCAACCTGCATATCTGGCTGATTTACTTGTTCGGCCGAAATGCTCAAAATATCTACGCTCCACTAATTCGAATAGATTTGCTGTTCCTCGTATAAAGACTAAGACTGGTTCAAGAGCTCTCTCTATATCTGGTCCAGCCTTATGGAACGCCCTGCCTGTGCCAATACGTAATGCCAAAACAATTTTAACATTCCGGAAATTACTTAAATCTCACCTATTTGACCTGGCTTTTTGACCCTAGTCCCTCAGCAGCCCGGCTCCCTGTTGACGAACCTGGCTTCGATTATGACACATGATCACGCTAAGGATTTGTGCGCCTCTGAGCTCGGTTCGCTGAGGATATAGGCGCTATAGAAGTTTTATTGATTGATTGATTGATAAACAGGATGACAAACACCACCCCACCTTCCAGAATGGTCACACACAAAAAAACTGGGTGATATGTAACCTTCTATTATTCTACCAAAATTAAATACACTGGGGTTATACGGATGATACTAACAAGAAAATGAATGGCTTAACTCGCGTATAAAATGACGTGTTTCTTAAATCATCTCTGCATTTATTAACTAGGTGGCTTTCCACTCACCAGGTGACTCTGAAAATATATTGGTCTTTAAATTCCATTTAGCCGTCATTTATTCAGTTGCAGTTTTTCATAATTGATACATTCCATTGACTTTCTACTTGATGTTAAAAATAATCACTGAGTTTAATTCCACCGGCCGCAAATTAGCTTGAGCACTAAATTCAACTCAATTTATTCAGTGTACAATATACAATATTAATGACAGTTTTATAACATATACAAATGCCATAAAATATATACATGAGGTACATAATAATAAGTAATAATATCACGGGAATATAAAAAAAGAAAATGTACACCTAGGAGAGAACTACTAGCAGAGGCTCCAATGGAACCTGTTTAGGTTCCATTGGAGCCTCTGCTAGTAGTTCCCACCCGTCATATATTTACATTTCCACCAGCCCCTTAGTATACGATTATGATAAGCAGCAATTACAACACAAACACTTAAAAAACCAAGAACAACAATCACTACTGACAAAACTTGTATGCATTTTTTCAAACATAAAACGCTTTAAACTGGATATAAAAGAAGAGTAACTAGTAATATGACGTACATTCGATAGTAAATAATTCCACATAGGAGCTATTCGGTTGAAAAAAGCTACGCTTGAAGCAGTCTGTACGACACAAGGGTGGTTCCATCAGAAATCCAGAATCAATCGAGTTACGAGTGGAGCATCCACCATCAGAGAAAAAAACTAACAAAATCGTTAACATCAACATCATAACTGCCATATAAACACTTCCAGAAGAAAACACTGTCAGTATATTCACGACACATAGCTAAAGGTAGAATGTTCGTCATTAGTAGTCGATCTTTATAATCTACTTCAGCATAATTGAAAACATGTCAGGTCATTGACCTCTGAATTTTATCCAGTAATGGGCGGACTAGTGAACAGTACAATATATATTTAGTTTGCAAAGATACGTGCCATCCTAATGTAAGTTCAATTAAACCACTTATATGAGCTGCTTTGCTTATAATGTTGTCTATATGATTATTCCAAGAAAGTGAACTGGTTATTATAACGCCCAAGTCGTGTCTCGTCTACTTTTTGTAAGGGTACACCATTCATAGTTTAATTGAATAAAGTAGGATTTTTGGGTCTAGTGATGAAAATTATTTAAAATTTAATAACATTGAAATCCATATACCACAATTGTGACCATTTGTAAATTGAATCAATATCAGATTTAAATTATATACATGATTATTGATACAGAATTATCTTTGAACTTTTAAGGTCCTTTCGAAAAAATGCGACTTTCCTAAATCTGGTACAAAGAAGTCGTTCATGTATAATAAAAACAAAAGGGTTCCTACTATGGACCCCTGTGGAACACCTGAAGTGACTGGAAACCAATCCAAAAATTGATACACGTTGTTGACGTCCTGCGAGATAGGACGTAAACAATTCAAGTAAGCTACCATCAAAACCATACACTTTCTTTTTGTGTAACAGTACATGATGTGGTACTCTGTCATACGCCTTAGAAAAATCTAAATAAAGGGTGTCAACTTGACCACATTTATCGATATTTTGGCCTATCTCATGATATACTTATGTAAGTGGAGTTAATGTAGATTATCCTTCTACAAACCCATGCAGATTTTTATAAATACTGTCACCTATGACTGACATAGTATGGTTATGTAGACAGCGTTCAGCTACCTTACTAACAATAGACAGAAGAGATACTGGTCTGTAATTCCTTGTACAGTTTTTGTCACCCTTGTCCTTTTAAACTGGGCATACATTTGCTCTTAACCATTCAGTTGGTACAATACCATCTCGCAGAGATTTAATAAAAAGTGACGGAGCTAAATAAAAAATACACAAGTAGTGATATATCAGCCTATAATAGATCATGTTTGAATAGTATGGCATCAGAACGTAATTTTTTTAATTAAGAATATGTGAACTGATCAAAATTTAAAATAACAAAAGCCAAGTTGAAAGGATCTGCAAACGTCGGTCTACAGCCGCATTCCACTTCTAACTAAACATGCGTTATACTCATGCTTTTTAAAATTGAATTAATCGCATAATATTCTCATCACAAACCTAACCAAGGTTTGGCCTGACAAAATGATGAAATAGAGTCTTCAGAGCAATTCAAAGTAGTTTGTATGGTCAAATTGGGGTATAAATAATGTTTTCTGAACCCTTTGTCATCTGGAGTTATATTAAATAGCATAACCCAAAACATGAATGAAAAAATGGGATGTTATTGCAAATAGTTAACAATGTTTTGCACGAACACTGCTATATTTAACCTAAAAGTAGCAATAGACATAACAAAGCTAAAAAAATCAAGTGACAGCAATTTAGCCGGTAGTTTCTTTGCACCACTGACCAGCTCTGAAACAATTGCACCTTATGGGCCTGCAAGTTTACATAGACCATAATAACATATCATCGCCCACCATTTTTATTTAGTCTGAACCTTAAGTGAAAACGCGATGCAGCTTGATAATGCATCGTGTCAAGCAATAGCCCATGGGCCAAGACCTAAAATTTCACCTATCGGTACCACCCAAGGTGG
This sequence comes from Flabesymbios commensalis, assembly GCA_964017125.1. Taxonomy (NCBI): domain Eukaryota; kingdom Metazoa; phylum Annelida; class Polychaeta; order Terebellida; family Flabelligeridae; genus Flabesymbios; species Flabesymbios commensalis. Next base: position 4,917,056 of record OZ024915.1, read on the forward strand.
CCAATCCTAAATGTGTATATCTCTAGTTTATGTTTTGATATGATAGCCTTCACGAGCTGGCAGTTTAATAGTGGATATCACCCTGTAAGTGGACACATCCATTTCAGTTGAACACGAACACAGGTTTTGCATTATTGACAGTTACTGTCGCAATATCATATTCTGAGACTCATTAAATAGGGTTAAACAACAACACAGAAATACTTTTTGATATCAGCGAAACGTGTAATATGTCATATTCTAGTCAAATCTCGTTTTTAAATGACTTGTACAACAAAGGTTGGATGAAATATGGTTCTGTGAATAGAGTACTTCAAAATAATAATTTGTGATATTTTATGTGGAATTGAAATATAACTTGAAATATTTAGCAAATTATATATATTTAGTATTCCTAAAGTAAGGTACATCTGTAAAAAAATCGTAAAAAAACGTTTCTCAATTGATTCATTTAGGTGAAAGTGTCCAAATAAAAATTAGATAAGATAACAGTTGGGGAAAATTATTTTTAGGGGTCAAAGTTCAAACACCACAAATCGGTAAAACGATACGATAGTTGAAGAGAATAACCACATGCTTGCTATTCAATCAAATTTCAAACCTTTCGAGGTAATAGTTATTGGTATGCATCTGTCTTTTTTAAATAAAATATGCTTTGTAATACTGGTAAAAAAACATAAACTACTGCAACGTCAATATAACAAGTATATTGAGTCGTTTCCATGGCAACCGAAACTGAAAATGTAAAAAAAATGCCTTTTTACTTTCATTGTGTTACTTTCAAATATATTACAGAACGAAGGTATATTTCAATTGCCCGGAAACATTCACATTACTGTGTATTCACCGTTTCCATGGCAACCGATGTAGATACATTTAAAAAAAAAATAATAACATGATATTTACAATCATATTTCACCATATGGTAAGCATGGACATTGGTAAATGGCATAATATTTCACAATCAGATAACCTATGAGTCAATTTTTACAATTGTTGAGTCTATTTTATGTATATTAGGGATGTTAAATCAATTAGGTGGTCTGTAAAAATACAGTGCATTTTCGTGTGATTTTAATAAAGAACATTTCAGGGTCATGAATGATTCAAGGTCATCTAAAGGTCAATGATGTTGCAATGTATGTATTGAAACCTCTAAAAATTGTCAGCATGAGGCACCAGCTCCTAGGACGTGACATAAAGTAACAAATGTGATGATTTAGGTCATCGAGGGGTCATTTTAGATCATATGAGGTCATTACAAAAGACAGACCAGAACCAATAATGTTATAATGTATGTCACGTGACCTCTCTAAATATTTAGTGTGAGGCACTAAATGCAACTACGTGACATGAAATAACAAATATTACCAGTGATCACATGCATACATCATTTAGGGATCATTTGATGTCATAAAAGGTTATATAACTTAAAGTTAATAAAATACGTCGCTTATAACACCCAGTAATAGTTATTATATTTGGGCTTTTAATAATCCCCAACACAATTAGAAAAACTGTACATTTTAGGTCCTCAACCGACCTGAATGAGCCACCATGTGTAGAAAAAGTAAAACCGCTCGACATACATTGAAACATCACCTGGGTACTTTGAGACACCGTTATAGGGTACATTGAGACAACATAGATCTAATTTGAGTTTAAGGTACTCGCATTGAATAAAATATATGTTTTATTTGTGTTACTCCACATATTAAAACAGTCTAAATTGGATTTTTTACTCTTAAACATGTTAAAACTCATTTTTTATATGATATATTTCTATTTCTCGCTAAATGGGGATAACAATTGTGTAAATAGGGCGTAACCGTTTCCATGATGAACGTCACAGATTTCGTCACATTATATTTACACAAATGTTCATTTATGGTGACATTAAAAGTACCAATAGTTAGATACATGGGACAGTATAAAAATGATTATATTCTGCATATGTTAAAATAGGCATAGTTATAATATTATAATTTTAACCATGTAGAATCTGGAGTTCTTAAAACGGCACTGTGATCAGGGCGCCAACATGTCTGAACACTAAATACGCGGTATTCACCAATCGCACAAACATTGGTAAATTCTATACTATTCTCAACCTATTATATTCACTCCTGAGATTTATTGCGATTTTTATAAAAAGAAAATATTGTTCATTTCAATTCACTTGACACTTCAAGACATTTCTCAACATAACCTAACTACTAGTAGTATCTGATACGTCTGTGTTTGTCATTCTGGAGATATTTTAGTGGCAGGATATTGTCAAAAGCTCAGGTAAGCAAGAAATAGAGTATGATGAAATGCGTTCAAAATCACAGTATTAACTGTAAACTAGAGCAGCAATGAAATCTTCTGGCGCGCCCAAAGGTCTGTCCACAGCTTTGATAATGTATCGCATTGTCAAATAATGCCTGTCCATTTAGATCAATGAAGTCATTTTATTTATTAGTAACACATATAAAAGTTATATATATACCAATAGAACATATACATTTTTCAATTTGTGTACCTTTAATTATTTATTTTATAGTATAAACATATTCATATACGCACCATAATGATATTGAGATATGACGATATGTAATTATGATAACACATAACGATGTAATTTTTTTTTTAATAACGTCGGGATATTATAATGTAGGGCTACATTACAAAAATTATTATAAAGATCTTTAAATATGACACTATAATTTGATAAATAATAAGTTATGTCATTTTTAGAGAAATAATCTCAGTATATGCTATTATAATGCCAGGATATTCATTTAAAATGTGAAGATATATCATGCTATTACTGCATAATCTGCAACGGATTCCTTAAGGGTAGGCCTAACGCTCTTGTATACAAGAGAACATATTTTGACAACAGTAATTATATAAGAATACTAGACAGTCAGTAGGAGATTGCAAAGCTCCGCGGAAATTAATAATCGTAATCCGGATCCTGAATCCGGATGGTTATCCCGGTTTATCACCCCAGATGATACCCCCCTTGAAACTATGCCCGGGCTCTGTGATCTCCCAGAATCTACTCCGGGGTAGATTCTAGATTATACCCAGGGGTAGATGCTGAGGGCTTTCAGAATCTACCCCTCCCTCCCAGGATCTACCCCCCTTTTCGTGGCTTGCTGAAGTGTCTTCGGATCCCAAAATCTACCCCTCCCTCCCAGAATATACCCCCCTTTTCAACAAATATATATGTGCGACCCTCCCAGAATATACCCTTCCCTCCCAGAATATATCCCCCTTTTCAACAAATTTAAATGTGCGACCGTCCCAGAATCTACCCCTCCCTCCCAGAATATACCCCCCCCCCCTTTGAAACAAATGTATATGTGCAACCCTCTCAGAATCTACCCCTACCTCCCAGAATATACCCCCCTTTTCAACAAATTTATATGTGCGACCCTTCCAGAATCTACCCCTCCCTCCCAGAATATACCCCCCCCCACCCTTTGCAACAAATGTATATGTGCAGCCCTCTTAGAATCTACCCCCCCCCCCCTCATATATTATTGTTCAAAAAGGGGGATGGATTCTGGGAGGGAGGGATAAAGGGTCGCATAATTTTAAAATTCTTGAAAAGGGGGTATATTCTGTGAGGGAGGGGTGGATTCTGGGAGGGTCGCATATAGTTGTTAAAAAGGGGGGTATACTCTGGGATGGAGGGGTGGATTCTGGGAGGGTCGCATATAGTTGTTGAAAAGGGGGGCATACTCTGGAATGGAGGGGTAGATTCTGGGAGGGTCGCATACAGTTGTTGAAAAGGGGGGTATATTCTGGGAGGGAGGGGTAGATTCTGGGAGCCGAAGCCACTTCAAATAATCACAATAAAGGGGGTAGATCCTGGGAGGGAGGGCTAGATTCTGGGAGCCACCGTAATAGATCCTGAACTATACCCCCGGGGTGGATTCTGGGGCGCCCACAATCTACCCGGGTATAATCTGGGAGAGGGGTATATTTTCAGACTTTACACCGGATCATCCCCGAAATATAATCGATTGTTCCTTGGCCCGAGACACACATCTGGTAAAAATTGCCTGCAAATACGTTGATTACTTTTTAAGTAGTCCGACGGGCGGACATGCAGACAAGTAAACCAACACGACCAAACACATAATAATGAATCAGTTACATGTCTCTGATATATAGAAAATATATAATATTTATAATAATAAATATTTATTTATTTTTCAAATTGATTGAATGTGCTAACACTATGCAACCACATACATTGGGTTCTGTGTAAAGTCTTATGTTACATATCATAATGATATGGGCCACTTATGTAGGCTATGAATTGCCAGTAATTTGTTTATACCCCTACATTTTATGCAAGGTGAATAAAGAACCGTAAAAAGCTGGTTCATTGTCATTTACAGCACAAATGTGTGATTGCTTTCAATCCAGGCCTATGCCTAAACATAATACTGTTGAATGAGGTTTTGGGTGTACTTATATATACATTGCCCTTGTATAAATACGTCTCACCAACAAAAGGGTTCATCATGTCATTAAAATTACTGGTAATTTTAAAGCATATTATTTCACAAGATACGTTTTTTTACTAGTTTTATGCTGTATGATGATATTAACCCTGTCGTTAATCTCTGATTATAAACGTAGCATACAAAATGGATTGATAATGTGAAATTGATCTTTAAAAATTATATTGCTGGTAATTTTCGACTTTTTAGTTTTTCGACAATAAATACAATTAAAACTGATAATATGTGATTAAGGCTATATTGGGATATTTCCAGAAGCGTGTTACAATGCATATCATGCAATCTTTTAAATGAGCTTGTATAATAAAACATCAAAATTGATTTTCACATTGGTATATAGAGCATCTATAAAAGGTGATATATCCATATATTTGATGTAGATGGTGACATTGTGAAATTACATCTTGTTCACGACCTCGAAGAAGTAAAAAAAAATAACACCACAAATGGATTGCTTGTGTCAAATTTGTCAGAAAAAAGTAGCATTGTTTGTATGTTTAGGTTAATTAGTTAACACGTTTCTTAATAAAGACACAATCAATGATTTCTTGTATTTTGGCCAAGTACGTTATGCGCATGCGCATGCGCATATTCAAATAGCCTTTTGTGGGCTCATTTTTGTGCGTAACTTAGTTTTGTTAATCTCATCATCAGACGGCTTCAGTATGGCTGATACATACCAGTGTAATATTACTCGGTAGCGTTACACAACCCCACCCCCACCCCAGTCAACCAGCCAGTTTACCACTTGACATTGATATTTGACATTTTATATTCCTTCAAATGAAGTTGAAAATAAAGTTATCATTAATTTCATGATTTTGTTTTACTTTTGCTTATATTTGTAACACACACATTCGCTTTTCAATTTTATATTATATTACTATGTGTGTCAATGTAAATTGTTTTTTTGTTGTATAAGAAAGCAAACACCCTCTCCTGCAATTTATGGTGACACAGGACGGTTTCCATTGATTATCAGGCAACATATTGAAGCTGTAAAATATTGGTGTAGAATTCTAGACCTATCTCAGAACCACCCTTTCAGAGATGCCTACAATATGCTACTAGAGCTAGATGGCACTGGATTCACAAACTGGTGCTCGCGTATTCGGTCTGTCCTTGAACTAACCGGGCTAGACCAAGCTTGGGAGACGCAGCACATTGGCAATACAAAAAAAATCATGCTTTCCTTTAAAGATTCAATTGTTAGAATATTCACACAGCGGTGAAGACAAGATATCGAGAGTTCAAGTAAGTTGCGCACATATTCATTAGTGAAAAAATCTTCGTGTGTGGAACCATACATCTTAAATATAAAGGGGAACCACCTCATAACAGCAATGGCGAGATATCGAATCCAATAACTCCAATAAACCAACGAATATGCACAAGGTGTGAATCAAACGAAATTGACGACGAAATACACCTTCTTCTCCACTGTAATGCCATGAACAATGAACGCGAAATCTTGCTTAATTCTGTAGCCGGAATTATCAATATGCAACCAACAAATGATATGTTTCTACGAGTTATGAAATCTAGAGACATAACAGTGGTGAAGTCGCTAGCTAAATTTATCTATGGTTGTTTTAAACAAATTAAGGGTTAAAAATATTGAGTATGATAAATGTAAATTCATATTCATGCTGAAATATTTTGTATGTGTGTCGTGCCGTGCGTGACTAGCATGATTATTTTTCATCATCAGGATCATGATTATGTGTCATTATTATCGTTATAACGTTTCATTTTTATGTAGAACAATCACAAGTCACCTGTCGCTATATTATCCATATTATCATGCTATCATGATCTGACTTGGATATTACCACATATCAGGACGGCTGTTGCTCTCGGATCTTATTATTTGGCTTTTTAGGGCCGGTTAGGGACGTTTCCGTCGCCTTTATTATCAGACGAGGTGGGGCCTTATGGAGGATTTCAGAGTTACTAAGTCAACTGAGTTTCTCTATGAGGTCGGGAATGTTTTTCTTCGATTGTAACTCCAAGTATGTGGTACTAACTAGGTCGTGAGTGAAATGGTATGAACTAAGCAATATAGTGAATTAAAATAATCTGTAATGTTTTTGTGCGAGGGCCATATAGATAATAAATCAATAGTTAATTAAACAAACTTTATTGCTATTGTGTGAGTGCCATGTCCTGCGTGAATGGCACGCATAATTATTACCCGTAATTTTTATTGTCATTACATCACTAAGTCTGCAACACTCGATAATATAGATGGTTCTAATGCTATACTTTGTTGGCAGTCGACGAACCACCATGTCCGACTTTTATAAGTATGTATATATTGTGTTTCGGTAGTATTACTGTTATTACGTAGTTAAGTTTGCAACACTACCTGTGTCGCGGATTGTCACATTGATTGTACTTGCATGATATATTATTTGATTTTTAAAAATATCGTGTAATTTTTAACATTGTCTTAATACATTCTCCAAGTGCTTGAGCTTAATTATGCACTTGTATATATCTTAGGTTTCTACGCTTTCCAGAGTGTCTTCTTTGCTACTATATAATATAAATAGCATGTCATACATAGTAGCTATTGGTGCGGGAAACAAAATGATAGAGCCTATGTTACCCTGTCAATGCCTCTCAATTTTATTTTAAGTATATACCCAGTGTTTTTCATGGCAATGCCAGTTAACATGATTTTAGTTATGTATGTCATACTATGTATATTGTCATATGATTTTAACAAATTAACAATGTTGTATATACATGTACTTATCTCTCTCTTATTTCTATGATAAATAAGTCTGGATTGACTTTCTTTCTGTCAAAAAAATATCTGTCTGTCTCTCTGTATATGTTATTTATTGTAAATTGTTTATTTGTTGTATACTATATGTATATATATATTTATATATGTGTGAGAGTAACTAGTGGCGAACTGGTGGCCATATGGCTGTTTGAAAATAAATTAAGCTTAAACAAAAAAAAAAGAAAAAATACCCCTTAATAATATGTGGATATAATATTCGTTGTTTAATGTCACATATTATCTTTTGGTGTCTCACACTGAAGATTTTAAGGGGTCACACGGCATACATTAAAACATTATTAGTTTGATGTGTCAATTTTTTTGTTGCATAATGTATGACATTGAAGTGACCTTGAGGCAAATTACGAGAAACACAGTGAACAAATCCATAGACCATCTAAATCGATGCAACATCTTTAAAATAAATTAAATCGTCACCACTATCATAATAATGGACTCATTTGTTATCGAATTGTGAAAAAAACACCACTTAAAATGGTAAAATATGCTAATGGTGGCCATCTTGAAAATATATAGGCTAAATTGATCCACGCGGGGATAATAAGCGCTAATTTGTTGTTTTTAAATGACCTCATATAACCTTAAATAGCCTCTGAATGACCTGTAATGATAATATTCTTAATTTGATGTCACATACTAGGATTTGGTGCATCATACTGAAAATTATTGTGGTGGGTCGCTAGACAGGGATTACAATATTATTAGTTTTGAAGTGTCAATTTGTTTACCTTAGACGATGTTGCATCATGCATGACCCTGAAATGACCTTGAAGTAAATCACACGAAATGCACTAACATTTTCCACAGACCTTCTGAATCGATTCGACATCTCTAAAATACCACAATCATAATAATCGCGTGATTGGTTATCGACTTGTGACAATTACACCACTTCAACATGGTAAAATGTGATCCTTATGGCGGCCATCTTGGAAATAGGCTAAATTGGACTAAATTTGGAATCTCTTTCACTGGTAACACATACAATGTCAAAATGGATGCTTTTAGGGCTGTTAAAAGTGGTATTCAGTTTTAAGAATTGCATGCGGACCTATTTTTAGTGCCACACTACAGGCCCCTATTCTTCCTTTTCTATATTTATTGAAACGTTTAAGCTGCTGGCATTCAATTGCAAAGGATAAATTTAATGACATCTGACCTCACCCTAATTTCGCAAACCTTTGATTTTTTGAGCATTCAATACATTAAAGATATAATTATTACATGTATATTAAAAATGTTTCTGAAAAATGACTTTCACCAAACTTAATCTTACCTAACTTTTTTTGGGCACTACTAGACACCCTTAGCTAAAATAATTAATTGAGAAAAGCTTTTTACGATTTTTTTCACACATTGGTTTCACAGATTGGTTTCACATGTTGGTTTCACAGATTGGTTATACTTACGATTAGGGATACTAATCAGCTATAATGGCGCTAAAATGTGAAAAAATTCATTTAAAAAAATTATTAATTAAGCTACCAGTTTGTATTGGGGCTATGAACAGTTTGGTACTACTTAAGTTTGGCCACCCCAGGTGGTACCGCTATTTTGTTTGGCCCACGGACTACAACTTCTTCCATCACTTTCTACTTTAAAAAAAACTATTCTCTATCTGCTATTCTTTCTACAACTTGGGAGGATGGACATAAGACCTGGTGAATCAGAAGTGAGTTCCCCAATGTAGACGACATTGTAAAAACATTGGGTTGATGGCATCAGCTTTGGGGATTTAAAGGCGAGTCCCCCAATGTTTGTCAAATGTTGGCTCACCATCGACAACGCTGGCCCAACTTTGATCAAACAATAGGATGATGTTATAAGCCCTGTAGATTTAAAAGCGATTTTCCCCACTCATTCTCTGTACATTTTTAAATATTTACCAGCATCCACTTCAGCAATACACATTGGGAGTGACTGATCATGTTAACAGGTGGGGGCTGACCGCAGATTAAAGTACGTACGTCCTTTGAAGTACGTACTTAGATTGAGGTATGTCCGTACTTTGATCTAAGTACACCCTGAGCTTCACTTTTACAAATGAGTGCTCTCATTTGTTATTTTATTACTCCTTTGCAACTTATGATGTTATTGGTTGAATGGTTTATTTCTGAATATTGATAATCAAGCTATTAAATTATTCATAAGAGGAACTTCTAATTATTTTCTGTTTACCTAAATATAGCCAAGACATTTGAAACATGCTGAATTCTTTTTTTCATTTCTTTGTCCTGGAACTGTTGAGCATTTGCCAGCTGCCAGACAACATGTATTTTATCAAAACTGTTTTTCCTGCTTGGAAAATTATATATTTAACTTTATATCTGTTCCACTGAGGGCGTACTCAGATTGAAGTACAGGGTGTACTTTAAAGGAAGTACGTACTTCAATGGAAGTACGGACCATGAGGCATGTGACTCTATGGCAGAACTTTAATAGCACATTCCTAATTTTCCAGACATAGAACTGCTCTATATATTGGTGATTTATTATTTCAAACTATCTTTTCTAAAGTCCATTATTTCTTTTAGTTGGTAATAGATATTATATACTTAAAATTGATAAATGTTTACCTCTTGTTGCACTCTCAGCTTCACAGTTGAAAGCATGGCATCTAACAAAGTCAGAACTCCTGTAAATTTAGTAGCCTGATTATCATTGGACAGACTCTGACTATTGGACCAATGAAATAATGTGTTGCAAATGAATGGGGACACAACATGTGAGTGCCCTATCAAGCCAAAATGAGGCTGCAGGCGTACTTCGATCGACGTACTGCACACCTCAATGTAAGTACGTACTTCAAAGGAAGTACGTACTTTAATCTGCCGTCGGCCCCCACCTGGTTAAAGGTACATACTTTCTATCATTGATATTTATTTTGATCAATATCGCCGCCAAAACGACTTTAAAACGCAATATTGCCATTCAACAATTCTCTACTGTGGCCCACACTTAGCGTGGTATCATAGATCATTCATGTCATGTGCTGATCATGTGATGTAGGCCTGTCTATTTCTGACAATTCAGTAAACAAACAAGCATGACAAGCTATGGCAGAGCCATGATCATAGGCCTAGGCTTATGATTTTTCAAGTAAACCTAGCGTTTTTCAAAGTCGAGCAGTCTAGAGTACGTAATTACTGTTAAATGATGTCTTACTTGAACTGAGATAGGAACCTATATAGATCATGTAGATAGAAGCCCGATGCTGTCTTCGACGAACTCGACGCCAATGTGTGGTCAGCTGCAGCTACAACTTCATCAGCCCAACATTGGGCCAACGTCTCATGTTTGCTGGGAAGCCAAGGACTGTTACCCCACTTGACGCGCCTAATTTCTGCGTGATAAGGCAATTATATGTTAATGAAAGCATCGGTTCAGGAAGGCAGAGCTGTCTCTCCTCTCTTTTTAAACTCCTTGGTTTCTGTGACGGGCTGTGACCTGCGACCTCGCCAGCTACCTCTGTCATCACCATATATGGTAGGCATATCAGTTACTGTGCGGTTTTACTGTGTAGTAGATTACTGGCCACTACTGTAGGCCTACACGGGTTGTAGGCCTATATCATTTATGTACACTTATCAGTTTAGACCCTACGGTACCTTAAAAAATACAATGTGTGCATTGGAAATTAATTAAACACCTTAGTGCAATAATAATAGCCTAGTATTTTAAAATGTGTTGGTTCTCAGCAGTAGGCTTGGTCACGTGGGTTGATTTGTTGTGTCTGCGTCTTATGTTGTTCAATCAGGGGAAGGGATGTGGAGTTATATAGGGTATTGTGGGCGAATATAATTGATATTGTTGAATAGGCCCTGGGCTAGATGCCGATTGACGGATTTCAACACACCCCACATTTTATAATAGCAGCAGAGATCTCCCTCAAGATTGCTTAATGACATGTGGATGGTGTGGATGGTGTGTTTACAACTGAACTATTGTGTCCTGCTCGCTTGGCTTTCGTACGCCACGTTCACGTGACTAAAATTAGCATATGGTGTAATTACACAAATTCAATAGGCGACAGTTTGAATATCATTCGGAGATACAATAATTAAAACATATTATATGAGAGTCCCGGATGATGCAGTATGACCACATATATGAGGCAGTGTGTATCATAATTAAACTGAAAGTCATGTTTTGGAAACTTTATACCAGAATATACTTCAATGTAGTTACCTTTAACTGTTTTTACATGATTTTATCAATTGTGAGAACTTTACGGTATGTATTCACTCTATTTTTAGGCTATATAATATACAGACTTTTTATTGATTTGATAAGCAATTATTTTATATAATTTCTTCAAATATTTTTTGTTTTATATTTTCAGAAATTTCTAAAGCCACCTCTTTCCATATGTTCTTGTTGGAGTAACTGAGACTACATAAAAACTTTTTTTCAAGATATACACAATGAGCATGAAAAAGTGGACCTGGGCCTTGATGCTGCGGAATACAACCGTATGTAGCAATAACACGAACTGGACAATCATCTCTTCTGTCCAAAAACGAACAGTTTCCTAAGTTGTGGAAGATGGCCACCGAAATCACTTTATCAGGCTCTGAAACTAAGATATCAACTGGAATTTTTCTCATAATGGAGTATAATTGTAATGATTTATCAATTCGAGTCACTAAGTTGTCATGAACAGCATGTTTGCAATTCTCAGCTAAAGTCCAGAAATCAGAGTTGTTGTTTCTCTTGCGAATTCTTGCTTTACATGGAATGGATGTCGCATAACTCACGACTTGTTGAAAGATATCATCCGATTCAGATTTAGCATAGTATGGTCTAAGATTGACTGTTGTGATAAATTTAGTTTCTTCAGGAAGAGATACTTTGTCATTCAGTACAGTTAGAAGCGCAGCCTGAAAAGCTGCAAAAGGTGATACATTATGAGATTTACAGGCTTTCATGAACTGTCTAGTTTCACTTTCATTGAAAGCCATTGGTATCATATTAGTTGCTGGGGTAACTGCTGGTGGAATAAGGTTAATATTTATCTTCTTAATCCACTCACTGGCACCCTTCACAGTTATTCTTGTCACAATCCTTCCAATGATTGAAGGAAACCAGGTGATCAGTAGCTGGACGAGTTTCAGTGAGAGGGGAAGTCTATGCTCTACGTCCGCTAAATCGCATGGTGATTTAGGAAGAGGTAATGACTTAATCCTGTCATAGTTTTCAATTCCATTCATCTCATTTTCAAAATATAATAAAGTTTCATTCAATATACGTAAAAATGAGTTACCATCGCAGATGGCATGGTCAAAAACAAATATCAGGGCGTACTGATGTGGTAATTTAACATGGGTGTCCTCTTTAATAATGTTTGGCAAAAACTTCACATGCCACAATGGACCTTCTTCCACGTTTATGCCAGACTCTGACAGCTGTTGTTCCATCACATCCAGCCAACTTTTATTAGGGAGTTCTTCTACTTTTACTTTCATTTTATTCATGGGTATAAACCATTCATTATCAGGGCCCTTAGAGCTCACTTTCATTCGTAAGAGGGGATGTCTCTCGACCAAGCGACTCAGAGCGATCTCTACACTCTGCAATGATATTAGACGCTCAGAGGAAAAGATCGCAGTTCTTACAATGTGCATAGCACCTTTACGTCCCATATTCAACCAGATCTGTTCAATGTGTCCCAGTGGCCTTCTATCCTTGGTTTGTTCGGTGTTTCTGGGAGGTCCTCTATCCTTGGTTTGAACTTTCACTTGTTTTGTCTTCAGACACCATCCCAAGAACCACATCGTGGTCAGAACAAGACATGTTAGGCAAATCGAGATCGCAATCATTTCACCTGAAATCATGATAAACACTGATAAACACAACAAATATATAGATCAGAGTGATGTGTGACACTCATGTCACACTGCTTACCATATTAATATAAATAGCTAGATGTCTAGTCTGAGAGCCTCTGTTTATCGCATGTATAAAGGTGCGTGCATAGGGCTGGTAAATCTGGCAGGACTTCCTTATACTCCGTAGGTTCGATAGTCTGAAGGTTCAATAGTTCGAAGTTTTTTTGTTTTCCAACAGTTAGATAGTCAGAAGGTTCAATAGTTCGAAAGTATTTATATTATGAAGGTTCGATAGTCCGAAGGTTTTCTGTTTTCCAACAGTTCGATGGTTTGAAGGTTCGATAGTCCGAATGTTCAATAGTCCAAAAGTATTTTTATTATGAAGATTTGATAGTCTGAAGGCTCGATGTTTTGATGCCACCTGGTCTAACTTTAGAACAGTTTTTTATAATCGATATATAGTCTAAATATAGACTACTAAAGAATTGTCCGAGTTAATATACTACTAGGGGTATGCACTTTATACAGCGGTACAGTGTTGACCCGCAACCTATATTTTGTTAATTTAAAGATTGAATGCATCTAATATAGATTTCGATGTCGTTTCCCGGTACCAAGAGTCGCGCGTTTACCCCATGTTGGCGACGCTTTTAAGTAAAATTATTTTCCAATTCCACAATTTTTCATGTTGTTTTCCATGGCATGTTCGCATTTTCCATGATTGATTTTGCTATTATTCTTTTTTCAAAGAAATGACAAAAATAATAATAAAATTTATATCGCGCACGCCTTACAAAGTATTATTCCAGATCACGCAAATTAATTAACAAAATGATGCGGTGATCAGGTGGTGATAGTATGTTTCTAGTTTTAATATTTTAATTAATCACATATTCCCTAGGTTTCTGAACAATTTGGAACACTGTATATATCTTATTCACAACCCGATAATAAAAATACATTCTGGCTGGGATTCAAAATCAATAGCATACCTTGGAGTTTCGAGTCACAACTTGACCAATGGGAGCCCGTACTGTACGTGCCCGGTACATGGCGAGAGCAAAGTCAGTCATGGCAGTGCAACGCACTGATTGGCCCCATAGGCTAGGCATATTAATAATACGGACGCCGGATTGACTTTGGGACTATTGAGCTTTTTGACTATAGAGCCCTCGGACTAACGAAACTTCGTAATATCAGAAATGCATAACAAGAAATAGACCACTCGCCCACTGGTATTTAACAATGCGCTGATGCGTTTTCCCTTCCAACATTACAACCAGTCGACCGATAAACATATGTAAAGCATCGCTGGAAAGCTCATTTTCTGAATTTTATTACGATAGTTTCAAATTTCTTCTGTGGCTAAAACTTGATCTGCTAGCTGTCGCGATGTGTACTAATAGACAGAATAACGTCCAAAATGCATCCGTGAGCCGCTTACACGGTTTCTCTCTCCCCCGCTACTGTCTAATGTATGCGGATATCTTTTTTTAGGGGAGAGGGGGAGGGGCTTAGTGAAGAGCACGTGGAGTCTGTACAACGTCCACATGAGCCAAGTCGTGTTATCTGGGAGTTGAGACGGCAGTTGTATGATCCCTGTATGCCGTGCCTGTATGTCAGTACACTTAGCCCCCCGACAATACATGGGCAGATATATTACTTTAGCCTGTATAGTGGTGGCTTAATGTTGTCGCACTGTCAGCTATATGACAGCGTTATATGTTTCATGCTGAGAATCAAACCAATAACTCTATATAAAGTTATTGATCAAACAGATGATCGCACAAGTAGGCCTATAGCTCAACTTATTTACGTTTTTATTTAATTTTGAGAATTGTTATTATAAGGTCCTGTTATCCCCTGTTTCTATCCAATGGTGTGTTTATGTCGAAAAAAAATAGTAGATGTTAGGTTCAAGGTCGAGTTATTTACTTTATTTTATTTGTATTCTATGCATTTCTCATATCGGATATATGGGATATAGGTTCCATCTCGTGTATATAATGTGTCTGCTAATTATATTAAGCTAAATTAATTCATTTTTAAATACAGGTAGTCTTGATTTTATCCTTATAGTCTGGCGAGCAAGCCTATCACTGTCTAACATATATTTCAATACATAAAATAAGCCCCACACAACGTAAGCCTCTCTGTGATATTTCATTATTTGTAAATGTAACAAAATCCTTAGATTTCAAAAATCTTCAATAACTCCCTAAACGCACGTAGATATTTAATTTGCAACCACCTGTCACACTTATAAAGTGATTGGAAAAGTTTGCTTTGCTTAAGCTTTAATGAAATAAGTATGTAAATATTATAACAGATCGAAGCGTACGTCGTCTTTATTTCGGTGAATTATGTCATTTAGGCCTATATCAATTTTTATCATTGAATAAATTATTCTATGTGATGCTTAGATGCGACGAGGAGCTGAAGGGGTTAAAGTGTCTAATCAGACCAAGTTAATTCAATTAGATCATTGGTTAGATTTAGTTCAAAGCCTTTCTTTAGCTTTGTAAAGATGGTATGTTGCTGCTGGGAAATGTGTAGGTCGCAAATGCACATTTCACTTGGATGGGCAAATAACATATATCGGGGTCTTGTTTAAATATCTTGGCCGGCATTTGAATCCACCTGATTTCCGGAGCTGCTAGGAGCAAGAACTTTATATTGACTGATAGAGTGCTTGCTAGGAGCAAGTAACCAATCCTCCCTCAAACACAAGGCATTCGACCAATGTCGGTTTAATATTGTTGGCCCAATTTTAAGCCAGCATCGGAACCTTATACCAGTGCATACGTTAGGACTGAATGGCTGTCAGCTCACGCTTGGGCGGGGGCCCTGGTGCAGTAGTTAATGCTGCCTTGTATTACGCATTTCTGGTGTTGGGAAATTTGTAGGTGGTAAATCATCTTCCCTAACAAGTTATCTTACCAACGAGCCCGCAGGGCTCTTGTGGTAAGCACTGGCGTCAGACTGGCCAAGGGAAGATAATGGTACAGGCCCGCACCCCCCCCCCCCCCACACACACACAGAGAAAAGGTCCACTATCTAAGGTTAATTTTAACACTTTTTTTAGATACCAGTAATCTTAATCTCTAATAATGATCATTGTGAGATTGCTTTGTTCCTCAATTTTGTGTAAATATGTCACAAGAATGCATTATTTAGTGTATTTTCCACAATTTTTCAGAGGTCATGCCCCCGGACCTACCCCCCACTCTACAAACAGTGGGCCAATTTTTTTTTTAATACCGGTAAACTTAATCTCTACTAATGATCGCTTGTGAGATTGCTTGATTCCTCAATTCGGTGTAAATATGTCGCAAAAAGGCTTTATTTAGTGTGTGTTTTTTTTAATTTTCCGGAGGGCATGCCTTCTGCCACCCTCCTTACAAAAACGGCCACCTCCACATTCTTGGGTTAACTTTTTTTAGATAGGCCTACCGATGATCACTTGTGAGATATAATAACTTTGAGTGGTGCAATCCCAGGAAGTGATCACCCCAAGTAATTTACACGTCCGGATATAGATCTGTCCAGCTGTGAGGAGAGAAAGCACAGCTGGACTTCTGAATTTGGCTGACGATCGTTGACCATTTGAAGTGTGTTTAAAACACCCTATTAGAGACGTGCACGTATACCCAGCTAGCCCAAATGTTGGCTTAATGTTGGCCCAGCGTCGAAAAACTGTGGGCCAATATTAAACCAACATTGGTTCATTGGCTTGTGTTGACAGGATGGGAGGGACGTAGTGGTCACTATGTATCTTTTATATAATGGGTCCGGTCACACTTAACTAGGCCAGTGGCTGATTCTGAGGGTTGTCGTGTTTGAACACATTTTATCGATATTTATATTTATTTCACAGTTCACAGTGAATATATATTATTTTTATGAGTCTAAATCAGTCACCAGGTCAAAACGTCATGTTCAAATAAACAAACGTATACATTTTAACAAATAAAGTTAGTATGAATATGTGGAAATTCCAGGAATACCTTTTTTATGATTTGGACTGGAAAATCCATTTATAGTATTATTTCGGTGATTCAAGGCCAAAAGAAGTGAGATACATCTTTTTGGTCTGGTTTTGACTGAATAATCCATTCCTGGTACTATTTTGATGATTAAAGGTCATCTTCAAGGTAAAGCGTCAATATCAAGGTCAAGTAAGCGAAAACACGATTTTAACAACTAACGCTAGGAACTGGTGTAATACAACTTTTCTGTGTGATTTTGACTGGTATCATTTTGTTGATTTAAGGTCATCCTCAAAGGGTCAAATTAAAGGTCAGAAATGATTTTAACATATTAGGTGAAGCAATCCCTAGAACTGCTCACCCCAAGTAGGCCTAATCTAGGCCGTAATCTACCCTTCTGGATAGCTGCCCGGCTGTGAGGAGCTGTGAGAGCACAGCTGGATTTCTGATTGTGGCTGACGACTGTGGACTGATGGCCGTGGGTGTTGACAACTATATTTCAGACACCCCTATGACCCTATGGGATAGTTTGGCGGTGTATAATATATCCCCGTTTGGAGTAGAATTTGGAAGTAATCCAGTCTGCAAAAATCAAGCTGTGCAGAATTCGCCCTTGTTCAGACAAAACTCTTTTTTAAAACCGACAAACCCTGGATTCTGAGGATTCTGATTACATCGAGTATAGCCACATAATAGATTATTACATGGGGATATACCTCCATTGACAGCATCCCCCCAAACTGGAGACGCTGAAACAATGATGGTTTTATGTGGGTCCACCGCTCATAATGTGGACGCGGTGTTATTGAGCCGTTCTCAGGTCAGCGATTGTCAGGTGGCCTAAAACCCCATTCATTTCATTTCATTTTCAAGTCTGTTGGTTCAGAATTAATCCGAAACATCTTTCACCTGGACCCAATAGGCCTGGTAAATTCTAATGTAAAACATATTCTACACATTCTAGCTGAGGATAAGAATGTTGGCTCAACGTTGGTCCACCGTCTACGAGTGTTTGGTTGGCATTATCCAGAAATAAGCTACTAATCACACATTTTCTGGAACCTAAAATATTGACGTGTGGTCTTAAAACTAAAGGGTTAACTTCGATTATATTGATCGCATACCGGGATGCAACAGACACGAGCCAGCAAGCACGAGACGTTTGCCCAATGTTGGGTTAATGACGGCCCATCTCGTGTTTGCTGGGTCCGCGTAAACGGTGGTCTGATAATAAGCCAGCATAGGGTCACCTAGCTCGTACGCTCCGAAAGAAGCCATGTGTTAAAAACTTAATTTGCTTCAATTGGTTCATAAAATTATGTTTATACCAACGTCTCGTATTAGCTGGAAATTGTAACTTATGAAATGGCAACTTATTGATAAAGCATGACGATTGTCTGGTTGTTAATAACCTCTGGAATTATAATGTATAATCTACTGTCTGTAACGTGAAACAATTCCAGGCCTATATTAATAGATTTACCTAGATCGACAAAAAAACAATCGAACGCAACGTGACTGTACGTATATTTTCTGAGCGACGTGGTATCGACTGAATATGTCAATTTGCATCACCTAATTTTTCATCAAACAGGAAAATGGCTTGTGGAACTTGTGTAGGGTAGTATTGTTTACTTGAGATATTTTTCAATAGAATATACTATCCATGCAAAACAGTGTAGTTATATAGGCCTTATTGTGGTATTAATGGGGTGAATAACAATACTATTGTTTTAAGAAATATATTTTTTATGACATAGTCTATAGCCTCATGGATTATTATGTTATGTAACCAATTAGTTATTATGTTTTAGCTATTATGTTAACTTATGTAGCCCTAAAGTTATTATGTAAAGTTCCATCACGAATCATGTCTCAATTCTAAAAATGTTTCAAGCGAAAGACCTGTGGTTCAAACACAATCGTGGCAGATGGAAATATCTCGTCCCCCACCCGAAGACGAGCTTATCTACCTATATCGCCGGAATCTCCCCGGCATTAAAACAATGCATAGTCAACCACCCAAGGATGGTCACAAGCTCTTTGGTCAACCTATGCCTATGGTATAGCACACAATCTGTTAGAGGTCAACCAGGGCTGCACGTTCAGTTCAACTGCTATGCTGAGTTGGCATACTGAGGCTGTGTGTATACATAGTCATGTATGTTGTCCACTGATCCACGACAGGATACAGGGTAGAACAAGGATTCCTTCTGTTCAACAGCATCACTCCAACCCCCCCCCCCCTATTCTGCCGTCCTATGTGCGGGATTGTTTTTCGCCCCTTAGATAAGTGAACAGACCATTGACCAATCAGTGAGCAGGACCTCGCTGACGTCACTGATACCTCATGAATAATTAATACGGCATCTTTATTGTGCTGTTAGTACCTGGTAGAGGGACGTTCAGCATCACGACGTACAGTTTATGGCGAGCCACCTAGCGAAAAGAGTTTTAACCGCAAAATCTCAATAAATTTCCCCATGAACCCATGCAGTCAGTATTGTGGGGAGCCTCTGTGACCGAGTAGTAGCGTGCTTGACCTCAGACCGCCAGGGCTCGAATTTCGAATCCTGTGTCTGGAGGACAGTGTCATCTCAATCATCTCACCACCCCCAGGTGGTTCTCCTGGCTCAGTTTAGCCTATATGTGCACAAAGGAGGCCTGAAGCCCGATTCATGTCATTTCCCATGTAGACAGATCCTTACGTGACTGACTTTTCTTCTGGCCCAGTTTAGCCTATATGTGCACAAAGGTGGCCTAAAGCCCGATTCATTTCATTTCATTTACCTGACTGACTGACTTCGGGTCCAAAATCATACATATAACAGAATAAAGCAGACACTTTACCTGACTGACTACGGGTTACAATAATACATATAACAGAATAGAATAGAATCCTTACCTGACTGATTACGGGTAACAATAATACATATAACAGAATAGAGCAGAATCCTCACCTGACTGACTACGGGTCTCAATCATACATATAACAGAATAGAGCAGAATCCTTAGCAGACTGACTACGGGTCACAATCATACATATAACAGAATAGAACAGAATCCTTACCAGACTGACTACGGGTTACAATCATACATATAACAGAATAGAGCAGAATCCTTACCTGACTGACTACAGGTCACAATCATACATATAACAGAATAGAGCAGAATCCTTACCTGACTGACTACGGGTCACAATCATACATATAACAGAATAGAACAGAATCCTTACCTGACTGACTACGGGTCACAATCATACATATAACAGAATAGAACATAATCCTTACTAGACTGACTGCGGGTCACAATCATACATATAACAGAATAGAGCAGAATCCTTACTAGACTGAATATGGGTCACAATCATACATATAACAGAATAGAATAGAATCCTTACCTGACTGACTACGGGTAACAATAATACATATAACAGAATAGAGCAGAATCCTCACCTGACTGACTACGGGTCTCAATCATACATATAACAGAATAGAACAGAATCCTTACCAGACTGACTACGGGTTACAATCATACATATAACAGAATAAAGCATAATCCTTACCTGACTGACTACGGGTTACAATCATACATATAACAGAATAGAACATAATCCTTACCTTACTGACTGCGGGTCACAATCATACATATAACAGAATAGAACAGAATCCTTACCTGACTGACTACGGGTTACAATAATACATATAACAGAATAGAGCAGAATCCTTACCTGACTGACTACAGGTTACAATAATACACATAACAGAATAGAGCAGAATCCTTACCTGACTGACTACAGGTCACAATCATACATATAACAGAATAGAGCAGAATCCTTACCTGACTGACTACGGGTCACAATCATACATATAACAGAATAGAACAGAATCCTTACCTGACTGACTACGGGTTACAATCATACATATAACAGAATAGAGCAGAATCCTTACCTGACTGACTACAGGTTACAATAATACACATAACAGAATAGAGCAGAATCCTTACCTGACTGACTACAGGTCACAATAATACATATAACAGAATAGAGCAGAATCCTTACCTGACTGACTACGGGTCACAATCATACATATAACAGAATAGAGCAGAATCCTTACCTGACTGACTACGGGTTACAATCATACATATAACAGAATAGAGCAGAATCCTTACCAGACTGACTACGGGTCACAATCATACATATAACAGAATAGAGCAGAATCCTTACCTGACTGTCTACAGGTCACAATCATACATATAACAGAATAGAGCAGAATCCTTACCTGACTGACTACAGGTCACAATAATACATATAACAGAATAGAGCAGAATTCTTACCTGACTGACTACGGGTCACAATCATACATATAACAGAATAGAGCAGAATCCTTACCTGACTGACTACAGGTCACAATCATACATATAACAGAATAGAGCAGAATCCTTACCTGACTGACTACGGGTCACAATCATACATATAACAGAATAGAGCAGAATCCTTACCTGACTGACTACAGGTCACAATCATACATATAACAGAATAGAGCAGAATCCTTACCTGACTGACTACGGGTCACAATCATACATATAACAGAATAGAGCTGAATCCTCACCAGACTGACTACAGGTTACAATCATACATATAACAGAATAGAGCAGAATCCTTACCTGACTGACTACAGGTCACAATCATACATATAACAGAATAGAGCAGAATCCTTACCTGACTGACTACGGGTTACAATCATACATATAACAGAATAGAGCAGAATCCTTACCAGACTGACTACGGGTTACAATCATACATATAACAGAATAGAGTAGAATTCTTACCTGACTGACTGCGGGTTACAATCATACATATAACAGAATAGAGTAGAATCCTTACCTGACTGACTACGGGTTACAATCCTACATATAACAGAATAGAGCAGAATCCTTACCTGACTGACTACGGGTCACAATCATACATATAACAGAATAGAGCATAATCCTTACCTGACTGACTACGGGTCACAATCATACATATAACAGAATAGAGCAGAATACATACCAGACTGACTACGGGTTACAATAATACATATAATAGAATAAAGCAGAATCCTTACTTGACTGACTACGGGTTACAGTCATACATATAACAGAATAGAGCAGAATCCTTACCTGACTGACTACGGGTTACAATAATACATATAATAGAATAAAGTAGAATCCTTACTTGACTGACTACGGGTTACAATCATACATATAACAGAATAGAGCAGAATCCTCACCTGACTAACTACAGGTTACAATCATATATATAACAGAATAGAGCAGAATCCATACCTGACTGACAGCGGGTCACAATCATACATATAACAGAATAGAGCATAATCCTTACTTGACTGACTACGGGTTACAGTCATACATATAACAGAATAGAGCAGAATCCTCACCTGGCTGAATACGGGTTACAATAATACATATAATAGAATAGAGCAGAATCCTCACCTGACTGACTACGGGTTACAATCATATATATAACAGAATAGACCAGAATCCTTACCTGACTGACTACAGGTTACAATCATACATATAACAGAATAGAGCAGAATCCTTACCTGACTGACTACGGGTGTCAATCATACATATAACAGAATAGAGCAGAATCCTTACCTGACTGACTACGGGTTACAATCATACATATAACAGAATAGAACAGAATCCTTACCTGATTGACTGCGGGTCACAATCATACATATAACAGAATAAAGCAGAATCCTTACCTGACTGACTACGGGTTACAATAATACATATAACAGAATAGAGCAGAATCCCTACCTGACTGAATGCGAGTCACAATCATACATATAAGAAAATAGAGCAGAATCCTTACCTGACTGACTGCGGGTTACAATCACACATATAACAGAATAGAAAAGAATCTTGACCTTACTGCCTGCGGGCTACAATCAGAGATGGGATCAAATACGTATTTGTATTTGTATTTGAATCTTACGTATTTGTATTTTTTTTTTTGTATTTGTACTTATATTTGATGCCTGTATTTGATCAAATATTATTCGAATACGTTTTTTTTCAAATTTAACCAAGCGAATTCATCAATAATAATGAAATTGCCTATATATTTTTGTTTACAAAATAACATCATATATATGCAATTTATTTTTCTATCATACATGTATGTTGAGATACCTATGGCCATTGATCATTGAAATGCCAATCCAATGCAGCCAATCCACCTTTTCCGTACAAAAATGCAAAGTTTTTGCGTTTATATTTAAGTACAATGTTTCGCTGAGCTCAAATATAATATTTGGCCCATACGGCATATAGATGTATAATATTTGAATCTATCTGGTTTTACCATTGCATTATAATCAATGATATCATCCTTGAAGGGTGTTAATTAGATTGTGCGTTTGTGTTGGGCATATCTCCAAAATCAGTGGGTCATGACTTTTAATCGCTAGCAGCTAACAAGGGGGACCCTTTAAGGGGTTTAATTCTGAAAGATAAAAAGCGTGATCTAATTGGTAGCCTTTAATTTAACATTGGATCAGTGCTGCGAATTTGCTAAGTCGTAACAACTCTTCCTTCTCATCAGCCCAATCTCACAGATCGTGACAATTGAAAAATATGAAACAATTATGAAACATAGCCATAGATATCAAAGTCAAGATACGCTTTAGATCTTTGAGTACCTTGCTTAATCATATCATTTCGTTTTCTTCACATATGTAAGATGACAAATTAAAATATTAAACATTTTATATATGCGAAGTAAAATTGAATTTAAGGATATGTTTAATATATGTACACCACCTGAGTGAAAAGGTGTCATCACCGGCGTTAATCTTTCAATGTCATTTTGAATCCCGTAGCTAATTAACATGCTGTTCACTCATAGATTGGTATATTTATTGTACATCGTTGGGGAAATGATTTACGATTACAAGCAGAACATAACTATACTGTTGGTCGGGTAATATTCGCCTGTTTATATTTGTCTGAATCTGTGTTTTTTTGGACTCTCAAATACTAGAAGTAAGGAGTCAATTTATTTCTGTCTCAAATAAAAATTAGTCCCTGAACAGTATGATGTCACAGAGTCAGTAGTGCTTAGTTGTGGAATCCCAGTCGCCCCTTGATCTATTTGCTTTCACCACCATCAGCTCGCCCACTTCAAAGAAGTTGTCTTTGTATTTGTATTTGTATTTGAAAGACTGTATTTGAATTTTTATTTATTATTTTGTAATTTTGAATTTTTATTTATTGTATTTGTATTTGAAAAATTCTGCAACATCGTATTTGTATTTGTATTAGTATTTGATCTAGTGTATGTGACCCCATCCCTGGTTACAATCATACTTGTAGCAGAATTAAATAAAATAATTAAATAATAATATAATAAAAAATAATTAAATAGAGCAGAATCCTTACCAGACTGAATACGGGTTATAATCATACATATAACATAATATAGCAGAATATATATCTTACTGCGGCTTACAATCATACATATAACAGAATAAAGCTGAATTCTTCCAATAATGACTGACTGCGGGTTACAATCACACATATAACAGAATAGAGCAGAATCCCTACCTGACTGCCTGCGGGTCACAGTCATATATGTAACAGAATAGAGCAGAATCCTTACCAGACTGACTACGGGTCACAATCATACATAAAACAGAATAGAGCAGAATCCTTACCTGACTGACTGTGGGTCACAGCCGTAGAAGATATTGGTCAAAATGGGCCCACACAACTGATCACATCGTCTTTTATTGAGATCATCGGTGTAATTACTTGAGAAGCAATTAAACCCACATGGTAAACATTACTGATGTATATGCAAAAACCAATTAATATAGTGATCACTTGAAAATTATTCAGCATCTGACAATCTGGGGTACTCCCACAACTGCTTGAAGGTTTAGGTTTTTAAATTACGAATTGTGACATTTACCGGTTCTTAATTAAAAAACAGTTTTGTTTCCACGTAATTTGAACAATATTTATATCTTATTTTAAGTTTATATCCATGTTAATTACAATTGATCTTGCAGTATGGTCTGACAAAGTCATTATAAATAGATCATTACATATCGATACTTTAAATGCCAATGTTTCTCCGCCAGAATGAGTTTCTTTATAATGTTTATCTCGGGGCGGGAGTAAACCAGCCAAAGAATTGTGACATTCAGATTCGTCCTTAAGACAAGTTACATTTTATTTTTCACGGTATTTAAAAAGTAAGTTTATGTCCATGTTAATTACAATTGATAATACATTATGGTCTGGTAAAGCCATTATAAATAGGTGAGCAGAAATCAATACTTTAATATGGTCAGCAGCCCATAAAATGACAGAAAATACATTTAAAGAGTTGTATAAAGTGCCATTTGCTCATATTTATTCACAATAATATTCCATATTTTCAGAAATTATTGCACATCGATTGCCCTCACTCATTTAGCACTTTAATAATAATAATAATAATAGAACACTTATACAGCGCCTAAATCCGTCCTAGGGACGTTCATGGGCGCATGACAGTTTGCTAAATTATACCAGGTGTGTTTTTAAGTTTTGTTTTGAAAGATGTTAATGTTTGTTCCTTTTTTCTATAGCAGCCAGTGCAGATTTCGCAGCACTAGTGTGATTGAGTCAAACTTGCAAGTCCGTGTGATCAGTCTAGCGGCTGAATTCTGGATTTCTTGAAGATGACTGATGGTAGATCTTGGCAAACCATAGAGAAGAGAATTCCCATTGTCGAGTCTAGAGGTTATGAAAGCATGTACCAGCTGCTTGGCGGCAGCCTCCGTGATGTTTTTTTGGATGTCACTGATTCGTTTCAGATGCTGGAAATAGATATTATTGATGTGTCCTTCAAAGTTCATGTGTTGATCAAACACTATTCCCAAATTTATCGCACTTGTGCTCGATGAAACGTTGTCATTTCCAATGTTAATGTGTGTGGAAGTGATAGTTCAACGAAAATATGGTGAGGCAATAAGCAGAAATTCAGTTTTTCCATCGTTTAGTTGCAATTTATTTATCAACATCCCATTTTTAATTTCAGCAATGCAAGATTAAACAAGTTTTATGGCAATTTCTTCACTGATGTTATCTGTTGTCCTAAAGATAATGTAAATCTGTGTATCATCTGGATATAGATGAATCTCCATGGTTGTTTTTACGGGCAATGTCAGCAACAGTGTATAAATTGTAAATAATTTTGGACCAAGTACCGAACCTTGTGGAACAACATACAGTACATCAACAGGAGATGACAATGTTTCATTTATAACAGCGGACTGCTTTCTTCGTTTAAAGGTGATCTATCACCCCTTATATAGTATGAATAATTTTGTGACAAATAAATCAAAGTTGCTACAAGAAGGGGCACAAGTGTTTCCTTATATGGGGTGATTGGCTATCATGTGACCCTCTGAGAGGGTCACATGATAGCCAATCACCCCATATAAGGACATAATTATTCATACCATATAAGGTGTGATAGATCACCTTTAAGATATGATTCGAACCATTTCAGTGCAATGCCGCCCACACCAAGTCTCTTGCTTAATCGCGACAGCATGATGTTGTGATCAATGGTATCAAACACAGCGCTGAGATCAAGCCATGCCAGCGCTACGGCCTTCTTTTCATCCACAGCCCTCAGGATGTTATTATGCACATGCAATAGTGCTGTCTCAGTACTATGCCCCGGCCTATAGGCAGATTGCATGGGCTCTGCGAGATTGTTCTCATTCATATGAGTAGATAGGCGTGATGCCACAACTCGTTCAATTCGTTTCATATTATCTGTAATTTTCTACTAATTACCCGGTTTTTTTCGACAAGTGTAATATAGTAATGCACGCCAAACAGAGGCAATGTTACTATATATGTCATACTCCCTGTCGCTTGGCCTCCTGTGTAATATATCAATGCATAACTCACATAGGCAATGTACCCATTATAATTCTCAGATACTTTTTGTAGTTTTGTGATCCGTAGTGCGTAAAGGGTTAATTAACATACTGTGATTGACGCCTTGTGCGTAAAGGGTTAATTACCACACTGTGATTGACGCATTGTGCGTAAAGGGTTAATTAACACACTGTGATTGACGCCTTGTGCGTAAAGGGTTAATTAACACACTGTGATTGACGCCTTGTACGCAAAGGGTTAATTAACACACTGTGATTGACGCCTTGTGCATAAAGGGTTAATTAACACACTGTGATTGACGCCTTGTGCATAAAGGGGTAATTAACACACTGTGATTGACGCCTTGTACATAAAGGGTTAATTAACACACTGTGTTTGACGCCTTGTGTGTAAAGGGTTAATTAACACACTGTGATTGACGCCTTGTGTGTAAAGGTTAATTAACACATTGTGATTGACGCCTTGTATAGTATGAATAATTTTGTGACAAATAAATCAAAGTTGCTACAAGAAGGGGCACAAGTGCTTCCTTATATGGGGTGATTGGCTATCACGCCTTGTGTGTAAAGGGTTAATTAACACACTGTGATTGACGCCTTGTGCATAAAGGGTTAATTAACACACTGTGATTGACGCCTTGTGCGTAAAGGGTTAATTTCCACACTGTGATTGACGCATTGTACATAAAGGGTTAATTAACACCGTGTGATTGACGCCTTGTGTGTAAAGGGTTAATTAACACACTGTGATTGACGCCTTGTGCGTAAAGGGTTAATTTCCACACTGTGATTGACGCATTGTACATAAAGGTTTAATTAACACCGTGTGATTGACGCCTTGTGTGTAAAGGGTGAATTAACACACTGTGATTGACGCCTTGTGTGTAAAGGGTGAATTAACACACTGTGATTGACGCCTTGTGTGTAAAGGGTTAATTAACACACTCTGCTTGACGCCTCCTTGTGTGTAAAGGGTTAATTAACACACTGTGATTGACGCTTTGTGTGTAAAGGTTAATTAACACATTGTGATTGACGCCTTGTGTGTAAAGGGTTAATTAACACACTGTGATTGACGCCTTGTGCGTAAAGGGTTAATTTCCACACTGTGACTGACGCATTGTGCGTAAAGGGTTAATAACACACTGCGATTGACGCCTTGTGCGTAAAGGGTTAATTAACACCGTGCGATTGACGCATTGTACATAAAGGGTTAATTAACACACTGTGTTTGACGCCTTGTGTGTAAAGGGTTAATTAACACACTGTGATTGACGCCTTGTGTGTAAAGGTTAATTAACACATTGTGATTGACGCCTTGTGTGTAAAGGGTTAATTAACACACTGTGATTGACGCCTTGTGTGTAAAGGGTTAATTAACACCGTGTGATTGACGCCTTGTGTGTAAAGGGTTAATTAACACATGTGATTAACGCCTTGTGCGTAAAGGGTTAATTTCCACACTGTGATTGACGCATTGTACATAAAGGGTTAATTAACACACTGTGTTTGACGCCTTGTGTGTAAAGGGTTAATTAACACACTGTGATTGACGCCTTGTGTGTAAAGGGTTATTAACACACTGTGATTGACGCCTTGTGTGTAAAGGGTTGTAAACTGGTTTTATCCGTGACACAAATCCTGGTCACGGCACCAATGTAAACTGGTTTTATCCGTGACACAAATCCTGGTCACGGCACCAATGTAAACGGGTCTTATCCGTGATACGTTGACACGCTATCGTCGGTTGTCCAAATGTTCTGGCACGGCAAACACAACACTCGTGGATAAACTTAAATTAACTCTTGAATATATATAAAATATATATTAAGCAAAAAACATTCAATTTCTCAGTACACTGATGTTAGTACTTATATCTCGTTGTGTAATTTTGCTGTTGCTTCAGTGATCTACAAGATGTTAGATACCGAAGCAACTCCCACTAAACTTAGCCAAACCCGAAACGTCTCTGTTACAATACTCCCCAATTTCTCTCTGACTTTCTCCCTGAATTTTCTTCTGAATTCCCTCTCGAAGGCTGTGGGCGCCTTCCTTTATAGCGGATCCCGACGGGGGCGGTCACTTCCTGTGGTGAAATGACATCTCCACCAATCAGGATCCTTACTTTGATATACATTCACATTCCTGGGCTGTTTTCCAGAACCGACTCACACAGGCCTCTAGAAATAGGGGACGTCCTGTATGACAATTAGTACTTGTCGCAGTACCGTCTCCACCATGTGGTTCACATGTAAACAGCCCAGGACAGCATGTTTATTCTACCCTTTACTTAACGAAACCCCAATTTAGCCACCTGTTACTTTACATTGTTACATACCTCCCCCTATGGAATCCAACTTGTTCACACGCTTGAATTCCATATTTCAATCCCTTAAAATCCCTATGATTAGTAAAATCATATAAAAAAATAAAAATATAAGTTTCGGAGGTGCGCACATCTTCCACCTATATTTTTCTTATACAAATATATATTATTTTTACTTAAACAATGTATATGTATTGTCATCCTCTTCTCTGGAACAATGTCTTGAGTGGAATACACTCTAAAATCATATATGATGTTTTACTTACAATTTACATTTTAAACATCACTTCCCAGCATATACGGTGTCTGGAACATAGTTATTGCATAGTTACAGTCATTATGATATCAGGTTTATCCAATATATAAGTATATCATCCTCTTCTCTGGAACAATGTCTTGAGTGGAATACACTCTAAAATCATATATGATGCTTTACTTACAATTTACATTTTAAATACACTTCTCAGCATTCTCTGCCTCTGGAACATAGTTTATATACAATCAATATAATCTCACGATTATCAATGTATCTTGTAGGACGTCTCCTACACACGTGCACTACCATCCAGTCATCAGGAAGCCAGTCTGATTGGACCTCTGACCGTCTCAGACAGCGCCAACACCTCCGTGTTCTCACCACTTGATGTTTGGGCACTTGCAGGTGTTATAAATACTAGGCTGCGTTTTTTCAATTTTTTGAAACAATTTATTAATATCCCAGGGTATCTCCAGTATACTATGCCCACTGCACCCACCCCGGTCATTAACAAAATCATCAATCCTCCCAGTGTGAAGGTAACATACCTGTGGCGTTTCTGTACTGGTGTCATAGCTACAATCTTAGTCTGGTGTAACTTCTCTATCAATTGACTTAAAGGAATGTTATCTATGTCATTTAATTTGGGTAATCTACTGATTTCATCTATTAGATCTATGTCGTCACCTAATTCGTCGAGCGGTCCCCACACAATGTCACCCGTAAATTTCTTCAAATGAAGTAAGTCAGCTTGCCTAGATTTCAAATGATATTCTGATTCGTGATAGTAATAGGGTGGTAAAGTCATTTGATCTGAGAAAGCATGGCATGACATGTTCAGAGCAACATACGATACAGCTGGACGAACTGTAGTCTGATAGCGTTTATTGCCAACACACATAACCGTGAAAACAATGGGTTCTACTGTAATCACTACCCATGTCCCGTCTGAAATATATAGTGCTATCGGCAGCTTATTGTTTAAAGTGACAATTGTTTTACAAAAAATTTCAATTCTCTCAACATCTTTTAAGAAAAGTGCCGTAACACATCTCTGAGAATCATGTAATGGAAAAGAGGGCTTTCTCAAAGCGCAGAAACTAGTTCGAGGAGCCGCACATTGGAGGAAATCAGTGTCAGATAACAACATGTATTGCGTACGTTTAATGTTCACCGCCAGATGATTGGTTTCAAGCTCGTATTGAGCTGTCATCCGCGTCAGGTTATACGGTACTGGTAAGTTAAAAATTTGGTACAACTCATATCGCGAATTTGTATCTATCAAAGGTAGACTCACCAGAGTGAGCAATTTCTTTCTCTTAATTATTGTCACAGTCGTTAAAGATTGATAATAATACCATATTGTTTTGGGATCTTGTGGTAGAGATAAATATTCTGGAATATGTTTCTGAATATCATATAATATGTCCTGTAATTGTTTAGGTGAAATCACGGATGGTGATAAATGTCCTAAGGCTGGTTGATTTAATTGTAGTTTAATAGTTTCTAGATATAACAGTGCTTTATCCAGAGATTCCTTAATTTCAAGTATCATCAAACTTATCCTTGAATATGTTTGTACTACACCATTTAAGATCAATAAATCCATCTTCAACCCTTGTGTGATGTTAGTGAATTTTTTATCTAATTCCCCTACTATCAAACTCAGATTGTTAATAGCATGTCGATTTTCTGTCAGCTCTATTCGCGTTATATTGATTATAGATAAACTGTCCTCTATTACATGAATTAAGCTTTCTTGGTTTGTAGATAAAACTTCTAATCCTTTTCTCATTACTCTTACATCACTTTTTGTAGCTGTGCCAAATAAAAACGATAACCCTTTTCCCACTAGAGGAACTAAGGTTCGTTTTGTACGTCTGGTAGCTTTCTCTCGTAATGACAAAATCTCTTTAATTCCTGTCATTGTCATATAATAAATAGTTTTCATGGACTGAACTTCTTCTCTATAGCTGTTCAATAACTTTTCGTACTGACCTTGTCCAACTGGAACTAACTTAAGATTCTCCAGAACCTCCTCACTTTTGAATAATTCCACTCTTATCTGTTTAGCAAATGATTCATATGCTCCCAAGTCAATGACAAATGTAAATAACCACCGCGCCTGTGTAATTGATACTTCTCTTGTCTTCCTAAATATCACGTTTTCGCTCACCTTCTGGGATTCACATGCGTCAGGCATCACTGCCATGAGCATTGCAGCCACCAATATTATTATGCCTCCAGCCGCCATGAGTTAGCAAAGCTCTAGCACTGTAACACAATAACATTTTTTTTTCTTACCTGATGCTCGTACGTTGGTTTATTTTTTTTTCTCTTAAAATTAAACCCATTTAAACTCTCTCATGTGTTGATAATTTCTTCTCCTGAAAGTTATCAACTTTAATTACATATCAGCGTAACTCCCAACTGATATCCACATCTCCTTGCTCACGGGAGAACTATATACCTTCATTGATAATTTATTCTATTTAATTTATCAACTTACCTTCTTATTGATATCCCTATTATCATCCTTTTATTCCGTATTGATAATTTATTTCTCTTTAAATTATCAACTTACCTTTATTTCAAGTCGACTGTTTCCTTGTTATCGAATTGATAATTTCGTCTCATGAAGATTATCAAACCTTAATCTCTTACTCCTGACCTTATTCCATATGACGCTTTTGTTTACGCTGGTCCCGTAAACGCGTATATGTATCACGTGCCTTAGCAATTTTCTTTTGCTCGATCCAAATGGCAATTACCATATTCTCACTTCTCATGTCACTTACCATTTCTGCCGTATCTGAATAACTATCAGCATCTCGTAACCGTTGTCTTAACTTAGACAAGGGGAGATTGTCCTCTGAATCAGATGCGACGGGAGGGGTGTATAGCTCTGTTTGTTCACTATCTTGCTCTGTTTCGGTACTTACCACTGGTGGGACAACATACTTAGCGGCTCTGTCATTTATTTTTCTAGGAGTAGGCATGGGCCAGTCTGATATATTAGCCCTCTCTAGATGTTTAGCATGCACTTTCCTTACATCGCCTGTAAGTTGGTGTTTAATCGTGTAGGTATAAGAACTATGTTTGGTGACAATGCGGTAGTGACTCTGCCAACGTTTTTCCAACTTACTCTGACGTTGATTGTTGTAGAGATACACCGGGTCACCAACTTCATATTCTTTATCCCTAGCACGTTTGTCATGGTAAAATGCCTGCTTCCTTCTAGCTTGCTGGAGATTATGTCTTACCTTGACGAAGGCCTCATGTTGACGCTCCAAGACTAGTTGATGATGTTGATCACCCAAGTACTTCCTCCTGGGACGTAAAAGATTGTCAATAGGTAGTACAGGGTCACGTGTGTACAAACGGAAAAACGGTGCATATTGAGTGCTATCACTCACACCCACTCTATATGCTGCCAGAACTTGTGGGAGACTTAAATCCCATCTCTCTAGCCTGTCAGAGGCTTGTTTTGACAACATATCATTCATGACTCTGTGGAACCGTTCCGTTTTCCCATTACCTTCTGGATGATAAGTAGATGTAAAAATATGCTTAATATTCAAATTCTGACATAATGTTTCCATTACTGAATTCTTGAATTCCGTCCCATTGTCCGTCACTATGGTGACTGGACAGGAATGTCTCGGAATCAGCTCATCCAAAATGATGTTGGCAATGGTTTCTGCAGATTTATCTGGAATAGCAAAAGCTTCTGGCCACCCACTATATATATCAACTATAGTTAAAATATAGCGGTTGCCCTGAAGTGTGGTTGGATAAGGTCCGCATGTGTCAATACCAACCTTTTGAAATGGATATGTCACCTTATCCATTTCCTGCAATGGAGTGCTGTGTTGTTTTAGCATTCTCTCCTTGCATGGTACACATTTATCAATATGACTTAAAACATCCCTGTACAACCCTACCCAATGATACTTGTTGGTTATGAGCTTGTATGTCTTATCTGGTCCCCAGTGCGCACAGCTCTCGTGAAATTGCTGCAGCACCATGTCCTGATATTTTTTTGGAACAGTCTTAATTGTATTTCTGCCCCCTCAACACAGTAATACAATAATTCATCCATCATGATATATCTCTTTAATGAACCTTTTGTTGTTGATCCACTCTCCATATCTCGGATGAGGGATTGCAACTGTGGATCATCTCTTTGTTCTTTTTCCATATCTGGCAACATCAATGCAGATTCGTCGTCTGTCTTGACGTCTGACATGTCTGCTATGTTGTCACTTTTCGCATCACGCGTTGCAACTACATTAGAGTTGAACATACCTACCTCTGGCATGTTTCTTAGTCAGGGCAATTAGGGGTGTCGCGATTTCAGAAAACTTCGGACAAAACCGCCTATACCACGACACACACCCGATGAATGATCTTATGCCCCGGACATCAGTTGGTGGCGCCATCTTTTGTATAACCTCTACTTTGTTTGGGTCAACTTCTAACCCCTCACGACCAACCATAAATCCTAAATAATTAATTTTTGGTTTCATGAATTCACATTTTGACATTTTCAATTTCAGTCCAAATTTTCTTAATCTGTCAAATATATTTTGAAGATGGATCAAATGTTCATGTTCTGTCTCAGAATAAATGATGATGTCATCAAGGTATGCGATGGCATATTCACCACTGATTCCTTCAATTACATATGTCATCAATTCTTGAAATACGCTCGGAGCGTTGCACAGGCCAAATGGCATCACATTAAATTCATATAAACCTTTGTGACAAGCAAAAGCCGTTTTACTGCGGTCTTTAGGGTCTAATTCTACTTGCCAGTACCCAGATTTAAGGTCCAAACAGGTAAAATGTTTCTTCTTTCCCATAGATGCTAATATATCATCTATATGTGGTAGTGGCCAAACGTATGATTTCGTAATTTTGTTCAATTTCCGAAAATCAACACAAAATCGTTTTGATCCATCCGATTTTTCAATTAGAACTACTGGAAACGACCATTCTGAATGACTTGGCCTGATTATGTTATTCTTTATATCATTCACGGCGGCGTCAATGACTCGTCTCTGATTTATGGCTGTCCGATACGGGCGTAACCTGATGGGCGGGTTATCACCAGTATCTATTTTCATACTCACCGCTTTGGTTCTGCCTAAGTCTTTATCCGTTTCTGCGAATAAATCCTTATTCAGACTAATCAAATGTTGTAATTGATTCTGATACTCAGGGGGTGCAGTTATTTGTCCTACTTCTAGCACGGCCTCATCACCTCCCCACGTCACTGTAGACTCTGAGTCCACAGACTCTAGATACTCACTTCCTCCGTCGTGTTTACGTCTAGCAGTCTCTGATTGGTATTCACCTCCCCCAGTCTTTGGCCCCGGATAGTTGACAGATTGTATACACGACACATTAACCCTTTCTGCTTTACCGACCACATTGCCCTTGCGTAACTTAAATGTGCGGTTTGTGTGGTTACAGATTTGTATGGGAATTTTTTTGTTTTTGTTTTCGGCTATGGTATTTGTCACTAACAGACCCGGTTCTCTTTCCATAAACCCTGTTTTGATTGCACTAATATTATATACCGTTTTTTCAAGTCCCCCGTGTTTTAGTCTGGTATTGCATACGGCAGCTGTCTGTGGTGGCAAAACAACGTCCTGGGCTAATCTCACAAAGGAGGCTATGTATGCGTCATCTTCCATGCGTATAGTTTGTTGGTCAATTGTAAGCTGGGTATTTTCGAAATCCAGTTTAACTTTATTTGTAACTAGAAAATCTCTCCCCAAAATCACATTTTGAGAGACACCTTCTGTTACGTAAAAAGGGTGTTTCTTATACAATTTTCCTATTTTGAATTTCACATCGGCGATGCCGGCAAATTTTTATTTTACCACCATTGACAGTCCGTAGCTTTAACTGTGTATTTTCTAGTAGATCATGACCCTTTAATCTGTGCATAATCCTGTCTGAAATGATTGACACTTGAGCACCTGTGTCAATTAAGGCTCGAAATCTTTGTCTTCCAATTGTTATTAGTACTGAGGAGCAGTCCTCTTTCTCTAAATTAACTTCACAAATGTTAGAACCCTTTTGTCTATTTGAGTCCAGAATCGGGGCTTTTTTAATTCTGGACGTTTCCGTTTAACCCTTTTCTACAGGCTTTTTGTAGGTGACCCTTTTCCCCGCAGGCAGGACAGGCTCGCCTGTACGCAATGTGTTTATGGGGGCAATCCCTTTTGAAATGTGTCTCGGCCCCGCAGCACCAGCATCGTCGCGGCTGTGCCTCTACCCTACGTATTGCTCCCGTCGCACCATGGCGACCTGTCGCACCCTTGCCACAAGAATAAGCTCTGTGCCCTATTTTACCGCAACGGTGGCATTTACCATAAAATTTGTCAACCTCCATCGGCTCCTCGACCCTATCGTTTCTGTCTTCATGTCCCGTTTTTCTATTTCGTAATTTAAACCTCATATCTAAATTTTGTTCCGTAGCTGCTAGTTTTACAGCAGCTTCCATTGTTTCCGGCTGTTGGCGCATTAATTTCCTGGCTATCGTATCAGATGTCAGTCCGTCCACGAAAATATCTACAAGTTGGCATTGTACCAACTTGTCTGTGATTCTGTCAGGCCACGCGTCTTCTGCGAGTGCAAGCATGTGCTCGGCATATACTTGTACTCCTTCAGTATGTTTTTGACGTGTTCGTCGCAACATTGACAAAGCTTGTTGCGGATCCGTCACTTCCCCAAAATATGCCGTTAGTTCTTTTTTTAAGTCAGCCCATACTGTGGGCGAATGGGCAGTAGTATATCTGCCTATAAAATCTGACACCAATCCCTCAGAAGCCTGGTATGCTATCCCCACAGTTTTATCCTCATGTTTGGCCATAATTTTTACATGTTTCTCTATGCTTTTAACCCAATTTCTGAACTTTTTGGTTTCCCCAGTGAATTTAGAAATTGCGTTATCGCAGTGTGTTTTGCCTAATATACCTGAAATACCCGCTAGTTGGGATAATTGTTGATTTTGTACCTCTAATGGGTCATTAGCCATTGTTGCTAATAATATTTAGTTCCAAATAATAATAATAATGATACAAATGACAATTTTATTTATAGCAGCCTAGAATTTAACTGACCTGCAAGTGTATCGAGGTGTTTGTGTCTAGCCAACGATCCCAATGTTGCGTAGCTGTTGTGTAGATCTTGTTTTGTTCCTCCTGGTAACTCCCGTCAGTCTGTCAGCGCCCAGCTCCGTCCTTGATCCCGTCAGTATATATGTCCACGCCCAGCTGCGTCTGGATCCTGATTATTTGTCCTCCGTCTCGTCTTGATAAAAGTGGTGGTTTGATATAGCCACCACTACGTTCATTAACTAGTATTTATCCACTGATATTTGTTTTGCCGTGCCAAGTCAAGTCACTTTGTAACTTTCCAACGTTGTTCAACCAAGTTCTTGCATTGATTTAATTTGCTTTTCAAATTAAAATCCTGTCAGATGGCACCAATGTAAACTGGTTTTATCCGTGACACAAATCCTGGTCACGGCACCAATGTAAACTGGTTTTATCCGTGACACAAATCCTGGTCACGGCACCAATGTAAACGGGTCTTATCCGTGATACGTTGACACGCTATCGTCGGTTGTCCAAATGTTCTGGCACGGCAAACACAACACTCGTGGATAAACTTAAATTAACTCTTGAATATATATAAAATATATATTAAGCAAAAAACATTCAATTTCTCAGTACACTGATGTTAGTACTCATATCTCGTTGTGTAATTTTGCTGTTGCTTCAGTGATCT
Organism: Flabesymbios commensalis; assembly: GCA_964017125.1. NCBI lineage: Eukaryota > Metazoa > Annelida > Polychaeta > Terebellida > Flabelligeridae > Flabesymbios > Flabesymbios commensalis. The sequence continues at coordinate 4,954,567 of OZ024915.1, forward strand.
ACAAGATGTTAGATACCGAAGCAACTCCCACTAAACTTAGCCAAACCCGAAACGTCTCTGTTACAATACTCCCCAATTTCTCTCTGACTTTCTCCCTGAATTTTCCTCTGAATTCCCTCTCGAAGGCTGTGGGCGCCTTCCTTTATAGCGGATCCCGACGGGCGCGGTCACTTCCTGTGGTGAAATGACATCTCCACCAATCAGGATCCTTACTTTGATATACATTCACATTCCTGGGCTGTTTTCCAGAACCGACTCACACAGGCCTCTAGAAATAGGGGACGTCCTGTATGACAATTAGTACTTGTCGCAGTACCGTCTCCACCATGTGGTTCACATGTAAACAGCCCAGGACAGCATGTTTATTCTACCCTTTACTTACCGAAACCCCAATTTAGCCACCTGTTACTTTACATTGTTACAGGGTTAATTAAAACAGTGTGATTGACGCCTTGTGCGTAAAGGGTTAATTAACACACTGTGATTGACCCCTTGTGTGTAAAGGGTTAATTAACACACTGTGATTGCCGCCTTGTGCGTAAAGGGTTAATTGACACACTGTGATTGACGCCTTGTGTGTAAAGGGTTAATTAAAACATTATGATTGACGTGTTGCGCGTAAAGGGTTAATTAACACACTGTGATTGACGCCTTGTACATAAAGGGTTAATTAACACACTGTGATTGACGCCTTGTGTGTAAAGGTTAATTAACACATTGTGATTGACGCCTTGTGTGTAAAGGGTTAATTAACACACTGTGATTGACGCCTTGTGCGTAAAGGGTTAATTTCCACACTGTGATTGACGCATTGTGCGTAAAGGGTTAATTAACACACTGTGATTGACGCCTTGTGCGTAAAGGGTTAATGAACACCGTGTGATTGACGCATTGTACATAAAGGGTTAATTAACACACTGTGTTTGACGCCTTGTGTGTAAAGGGTTAATTAACACACTGTGATTGACGCCTTGTTTGTAAAGGTTAATTACCACATTGTGATTGACGCTTTGTGTGTAAAGGATTAATTAACACACTGTGATTGACGCCTTGTGTGTAAAGGGTTAATTAATACCGTGTAATTGACGCCTTGTGTGTAAAGGGTTAATTAACACACTGTGATTGACGCCTTGTGCGTAAAGGGTTAATTAAAACATTGTGATTGACGCCTTGTGCATAAAGGGTTAATTAACACATTGTGATTGACGCCTTGTGTGTAAAGGGTTAATTAACACACTGTCATTGACCCCTTGTGCGTAAAGGGTTAATTAACACACTGTGATTGACGCCTTGTAGTTTTGTAATCCGTAGTGCGTAAAGGATTAATTAACACACTGTGATTGACGCCTTGTGCGTAAAGGGTTAATTACCACACTGTGATCGACGCATTGTGCATAAAGGGTTAATTAACACACTGTGATTGACGCCTTGTACGTAAAGGGTTAATTAACACACTGTGATTGACGCCTTGTACGTGAAGGGTTAATTAACACACTGTGATTGACGCCTTGGGCATAAAGGGTTAATTAACACACTGTGATTGACGCCTTGTACGTAAAGGGTTAATTAACACACTGTGATTGACGCCTTGGGCATAAAGGGTTAATTAACACACTGTGATTAACGCCTTGTACGCAAAGGGTTAATTAACACACTGTGATTGACGCCTTGGGCATAAAGGGTTAATTAACACACTGTGATTGACGCCTTGTACGTAAAGGGTTAATTAACACACTGTGATTGACGCCTTGTACGTAAAGGGTTAATTAACACACTGTGATTGACGCCTTGGGCATAAAGGGTTAATTAACACACTGTGATTGACGCCTTGTACGTAAAGGGTTAATTAACACATTGTGATTGACGCATTGTGCGTAAAGGGTTAATTAACACACTGTGATTGACGCCTTGTACGTAAAGGGTTAATTAACACACTGTGAATGACGCCTTGTACGTAAAGGGTTAATTAACACACTGTGATTGACGCCTTGGGCATAAAGGGTTAATTAACACACTGTGATTGACGCCTTGTACGTAAAGGGTAAATTAACACACTGTGATTGACGCCTTGGGCATAAAGGGTTAATTAACGCACTGTGATTGACGCCTTGTACGTAAAGGGTTAATTAACACACTGTGATTGACGCCTCGGGCATAAAGGGTTAATTAACACACTGTGATTGACGCCTTGTGCGTAAAGGGTTAATTAACACATTGTGATTGACGCCTTGTGCATAAAGGGTTAATTAACACACTGTCATTGACGCCTTGTGTGCAAATGGTTAACTAACACACTGTCATTGACGCCTTGTGTGTAAAGGGTTAATTAACACACTGTGATTGACGCCTTGTGTGTAAAGGGTTAATTAACACTGTGATTGACGCCTTGGGCGTAAAGGGTTAATTAACACACTGTGATTGACGCCTTGTGCGTAAAGGGTTAATTAACACACTGTGATTGACGCCTTGTGTGCACAGGGTTAATTAACACACTGTGATTGACGCCTTGTGTGTAAAGGGTTAATTAACACACTGTGATTGACGCCTTGTACATAAAGGGTTAATTAACACACTGTGATTGACGCCTTGTGTATAAAGGGTTAATTAACACACTGTGATTGACGCCTTGTGCGGGTTAATTAACACACTGTGATTGACGCCTTGTGCGTAAAGGGTTAATTAACACACTGTGATTGACGCCTTGTGCGTAAAGGGTTAATTAACACACTGTGATTGACGACTTGTGTAAGAAGAAGAAAAAGAAGAAGACGAATTTATATGACCGAACAAATTATGTACAATATAAGGCTACACTGTACAGAAAATCAGCCAGGAGACCATAGTTAAGACAAAAACATGTCACTACCACTATGGCCACCTTTAACACACAAAAAAATTATATTTATTTTTTTATTAGGTAGGGTCAATTTTTATTTTTTATTTTATTTAGCTTTCGACCAATACATATATATATATTTAAAAACAGATATAATAAAAATTATACATTATATCATTAAAATATTATATACAGCAATGGTCGTGCTGCGCTAGAACAGGCTTATAGATAAAATAATAAATAATATACATAATAATATGAGTTTCCCGCGCCAAAACCAGAGATAAAATAACTACATATTATTATAAATAGTAGCAAAAAAACACACTCTGGAAAGCGTAGAAACCTATAAAATAAATACAAGTAGAATATTTTTATAATATATAAAATATGCAAGCTATAATAATTGTCATGCTTTTAACATATACATAACTATATAAAAGTATTACGATTAGTCTAAAAACCATCGGCTGGCGTCAGCTCGTAAAGCCGTCGCGCTACCGAAACACAATGTATACATACCAATAAAAGTCGGACACGGTGTTCGTTCGTCAACTGCCAACACCTACGTTAGCATCAGAACCATCCGTCGACCTCACTGTCGAGTCTTTAGAAAAAGTCGGACACGGTGCTTAGTCGACTGCCAACACCTAAGTATGGACATCAGAACCATCCGCCAACCTCGCTGTCGAGTTTTTGGAAGCGTAGCGAAAAGCTTCCCCCCATCAACTCAGACAGTAAAGGTTGCGGTGATATCAATGTAGAGCATATGTTTTCCAGACCAAGTAAACTCGTACATCACACCCAGAGCAGCAGCAGATAATACCCCATGTACAACAATTGTTGATATTGATATTATGAAACACATAATAAAGCAATGATTAAAAGAAAAATACAGTACTGATTTCACAAAATGGGACAGATTTTTCATCAGTGGCTGGCCTGCGTTAACGCTGGCCAGCCCGTCATTAGCCCGGGCGCAAGCCCGGCGAGACAGGCGCAGAATTGGTTGCGCCCAGCGCATGAAATGGGCTCGAGCCCCCACACGGTTCGGGCCAGGAAAATATACCCGCCCAAATCCTACTTGGGCTTGCACCCAGTATACTGTGTGGCGGCTAACATGGATGCTGTGAACCATGTGTCATCTCGCCGGGCTGGCCAGGCTCGCTCTGGACAAGACAGGGCGCGCTCAGCTTGACCACATTCAGCATCATCTGAACAGCTCTGAGTTGATCTAAACGTGCAATAATTGAGTGTCCGTACATGTATACATGTAGACCTGTTGCAGTCCTCATTTATTTCTGCTTAGCCATTTAGCATTTAGCCTTTAGCATTTAGACATTATCTTTAGTATCAGACAAGCAGTTCAGTGTATAAATTCAGAAAATGGGTGGTTTTATGAAGCTACGGTCACTGGAATAGGCCTAACTGAAGATAAAAAAACAGGCACCTGGAAAGTCAGGCTCGCCGGGCGCACCGGTCGAGCTTGAAACTGGACCCAGACGAGAAGCGCGCCTGACTATCACGTACAGGCGTTGACTCAATTCGCCGAGGCTCTAGATTGGCTTGAGCCCCGGCGATATGAGTGCGGCTCCATTTATATGAACTTATACCAAAATGCACATTGCGGCCCGGCTAAAGGATTTTATAACTTTGGGCGCATACATGCGAGCCCCAAATGGGGTGGGGAGAGAACATAGGGCTAGCCCAGGGCTAGCCTGCGTTAGCCGGGGCTAGCCCCACCGAAAAAGCTTGTCCCATTTTGCTAAATCAGTACTGTAACTACATTCATAAAAGAATGAGTATGCGTATAGGGGCCTACTTACATACACATATATTTATAAATGGCAAGTAGAAAATGAGAGTAAAAACTGTAGGCTAGCTTGTCATAACTGAGCTATGCAAAGCCAAAAGGCAGCAACTGCCCACTTACAAAGTATGCAGATACCCTTCGGCTTTGCACGACAGAATGAAACATAGCATTGTAAAGGGTTGATTAGCACAAAGTGCGCTTGTTGTCACCATTATTGAATTTGTGCATATTATTTACGCTTTGAAAGACAGTTTTAACTGAGATTTGAGCAAAGTAATGACATAGGGTGTGGAGGGCTATTAATTTGCACACTTTATGTTGTTCACATTTCTATAGATGTATGAATGCTGATGCATTGGGTCTATTATGTGCATCACAATTATTATTAGATTAAAACGATTATTGTAATGACTATTTAATTTATAGGGGACCTATACCACAAGTATGAAGATCATTCAAAGCTAGATGATAGACAAGTCCATAGTACGAGTATCTAATGTGAGGCGATTACATCATCTTTCTAAAGTGGACACCCGATAATTTAGGTCAATACACCCCTGTTTCTTTTCGAAAAATAGCGTTACATGATGTTACATAGAATTAACTACTATGTAGGATTTATGTTGATAAATTCAATATAATAAAATGGTGATCTAATTAAGTGTTCGATTCCATGGATTTGGCCAAAAAATACATTTTCGGTTCAACAACGAGATAGTTACCTCAAATTTTCTTTTTTTAAGAGATCGCTTAACATACTTAGAACAATATGGCCGCCATCTTGGATTTTTGGTATTGAGAAAAGTACTGATATCATTTCTGATCATCCGGATGAACTCTTTGTGCCTTAAAACATAAGTAGAGACACCTAAATTTTTTTTTCTAACTGCAAAAATGAGGAATTAGGGTATGCCCCTGATTTGTCGAAAATGGCATTACATGGTGGCGGCCATCTTGAATTAACAAAAATGCACAAGGGGGATTTTTGGAGACTCTTCGGCATTCGTCTGGGGAGATGTTCAGGTATCATTCCGGAAAAAATCTGCTTTCTGCAATTTTATTCCAGGTTCCTGTGTTTTTTTTCACTAATGCTCTCGCACTATAGAAGTACAAATTAGATTAAGGCGGTACACTTCCGTATAATGTCCGCAAATACGAGGTGTTTGTGCATGTCAGTATTCACTTTGAAAATTGTACAGTTTGTTTCAAAGGACTTCAGAGCAAATGGCTAAGTTTGCTCTGAGGTTACTTTTTGAAACGTGAATGTTGCTGTTAGAATTCAGGAATTGCTTGTAAATCGTAAACAGTTCGCAGAGATAAAATACAAATTTACATTTGAGAATTTAAAACTCCTCTTAATCAGACGGCTACATTGTTATACATCAGCATGATCAGTAGATGTAAGACTGCTTTTGCAAATGACACATTGTTTTAAAGTACTAGGGTAAATATCCAAGAATTGCTTTGAGCATAACATGTTAAAGCGACACCATCAGGGCAAAAGTCATTCAAAAGCCAAAATGCTGCTTGATATGTCCATTATATGTGAACATGTCCATGTCCATGGACTAGAATTGCGAGATTGTTTTAGGTTGCTGTGGAAACGTAGCAAGTGTATAAAAAAGTTTATCAGTTCTTTCTGTATTTCTTATTTTGGACATGCATGTCTCAAATTAAATATCATCCTTCAATTAAAAAAAATTACGCACTTCTAGTCCATGGACATGTTGACATATTATGGACTACATCATATTATGATTATGGCCCGATTGAGTCGCTTTAAAGTAACTTGTCTACTCATTAAACATGTTAAAAGGGGAATCAGAATGTGTTATCATTTAGATGTTATCATTTAAAAAATGTATATAGACGATTATCGTATTATCAGTGAGCATATTTGTTATTGTTCAAATTTATATAGGCCTACTTGTATAGCTTTTGCGTTTTTGCATATCTATGTAATTCAGCATTAACGGTGGATTTGAATTGTTATTTTTTCTACAATCATACATGTAAATAGAGTATATTCAATCGTCGTCGTTGAGCAGTATTATATTACGGAGTCCCTTGAGATTCATTCTAACGCTTTTAGTCCTCAAAACTTGATCTAGAACATTAGTACGTACAGCTTTAAAATGTATATTTAAGCAGGATACGGAGCTTTTTAGGGGACATCTCCAAAAAATATATTTCAACTGAAAGTAATTTATTGGAGCGCGCCAAATCATTTGGCTTGCACCAAATAATCATTTGGAGCGCACCAAATCACTTGGCTTGAACCAAATAATCATTGGGCGCGCACCAAATCATTTGGCTTGAACCAAATAATCATTTCGCGCGAACCAAATCATTTCGCTTGAACCAAATAATCATTGGGCGCGCACCAACTCATTTGGCTTGAAGCAAATAATCATTTGTCGCGAACCAAATCATTTGGTTTGAACCAAATAATCATTTAGCGCGAACCAAATCATTTGGTTTGAGCCAAATAAGCATTTGGCGCTCGCCAAATCATTTGGCTTGAACCAAAAACACATTTGACGCGAACCAAATCATTTGGCTTGAACCAAATAATCATATGGCGCGCACCAAATCATTTGGCTTGAACCAAATAATCATTTGGCGCGCACCAAGTCAGTTGGCTTGAACCAAATAATCATTTGGCTTGAACCAAATCATTTGGCTTGAACCAAATAATCATTTGGCGCGAACCAAATCATTTGGCGCGAACCAAATAATCATTTGGCGCGCACCAAATCATTATTTTGATGATATACATCTTCAGAAGTTAAGTATAGTATAGCTACCAACCTACTAATAACATTTTTTTGCAGATACTCACATGTACTTGGTGGTCGAATCTTAGGTGTAGGTCAGAAGCTCAGAATATTGAGTAACCTCTATATTCATTGTATAATTCTATCCATGAACGCACATCAGATCAGTAGAGCATGCTACATATATGTACCATCAATACAGAACTGGGGACATAATATATTATAAATCACCACACTACAGGGTCTACTATTAATGAATGTTCTCCTAATATAAATAACAACTCAATGATGCTGGTGAGCTCATCATATGAATCACTCTTCGATTGGCCAGGGAGGTAGAATACTAGACTTGGTATGATTCCTTCAATATATAGATAATAGTGACTTGAAACAGTTAATAACTCCAACTTTCTTCTATACGCCAACTTTTCTTAAAAATAACTCCAACTTTCTTCTATACGCTTGATGAAATATTTTAAAACTTGCACAAAAGTCGCTATGCAGTGAACATCCTGTCATTTTCATTGTTTACTGATAAAATCATTTACATGACAGATATTAGTGTGTTATGTTACAATAAAGTATGACTATAATTTTGTATGACTGTTAATATAAGTGTATTCATGATAATTGATTTCACTTCATATAGCTATGTGCGTACATGCGTAAAACTGTCTAATAAATAGGAAGGGATTAATTTGCTGAAATATTTAAAACTTTCTTCTTCAAAGGATATTATACAGTGAGATGTAACTAACCCTTGATAAATATGGTATGTTTTACAATCAATTTTTATACTGCTTCTATCAATGAATGATTTATATAATGTGTATTCCGTAATTAATATATAATTGTCTGAATCAATGCATTTCATGAGGTATATAAACTAAGTTTAGGATAAATTGGTTCAAGAATAGTATTCTACCCCTGACCAACTAAATCGTGACTAGCTATTATATACACATAATGAACCAAACACAGTTACTGATTTGACCTTTTAACCAGATTGCCCCTCTGAACCATATGTGCGCGCATGCGTGAAGCTGAATAGAAAAGTTTTCAGAAATACTGCTGAATAAACAGTTCTGAGAAACTACTGTGTTATGGAACAAGTTAATCATTGACCCTGTGAACTAAATATGTGTGCAAAGGTGAAGTGTAATCCACGCTCTCAGTATTTAGAATATCTAGAACAGGTAAGTCATTATTATACTTATTTTACAATTGCTGTATATTGTAAGATTACTTTAATTGATAGGAATTAATAGATCTCTGGTTTTGATGTGGAAAATGTATCTATCAAGTATTATGTTAAAGATGTGTATAATTTGTGAGGTTATTTATTACAATCCACTACAACATAATGGTACTTATTTCTGCCATTTTATAATTTTGATTCAACTGACGTTGACATAGACTTAATTCTAATCTTCAATCGTTTCATTTAATAGTTTAGGATACATAACAAGTACTTTTTGCGTTATGATTTTATTTACATCGTTATAAATATAATGTAAAGAGTATCTACGATATAACTCAATTTTATCTGATACAAATATGTAAAATATATAGTATATTTTAATATTACTTGTGACAAGCATTGAATTATATTGATAGATACTAATACTGTAGTGAAATTGCTCAGGCGTAACTGTTTTTAAACTTCTGACCTATGACAAATTTTCAAGTGTAAATAGAATCATTCGACCGTAACTATATATTGATAATAAAATTATCCAAGAATAACATCTCAACTATTGCATAATCAGTAGTGGACATCTCGATTATTGCATAATCAGTAGTGGACATCTCGATTATTGCATAATCAGTAGTGGACATCTAGATTATTACGTAATCAGTGGCGGACATCTTGATAATTGCATAATCAGTAGTGGACATCTAGATTATTACGTAATCAGTGGCGGACATCTTGATTTTTACGTAATAAGTTGTGACATCTCAATTATTACGTAATGTCTAACGACCATCTTGTTTATTATGTAATAAGTGGCGGACATCTTGATTAGTACCTAATAAGTGGCGGACATCTTGATTAGTACGTAATAAGTAACGGCCATCTTGATTATTACGTAATAAGTGGCGGCCATCTTGATTATTACGTGATAACTTCCAGCTTCTACACATTTCACATTTTTACCTCTTCTCCAACAGACTGTCTCTTATAATACTACTCACAGGAACCCTGACTGATTTGCTCTCAGTATTATTTTTTATCGATGTAACCCTAACGCCGAAGGAGCTGAGAGTAGTTTTAAGACCATCAAGGCTTACTATGAATAGCAGTCCCCATATAGTGAAATATTACATATTTGGGTTCAATTTAAATATAAATTGTCACAGTTGCTTTGTAAACTGGCTCTTCCTTTGGGGTCTTGGAAGTTTTTGCTCCCGGTGTTATTGCTAAATATGTGGCAATGTCCATGTCGTGATTGATGTTAAAACCCACCCACTCACTGACACAGCCAACTGAACAGCTGGTATCGTGTGTGGGTGAATAAACGCAACTCATCGTCTGTCCGCAACGATCTTGCCCTCATTGTATGATCTAATACCATTATCAGTCATACACTGAAATCATCAGGTTTTATCCGAAGAATTTTATCAGACAGGATACCAAAATTGCACGGTTTTGCCCTGTCGTGTTGGCTCGGGGGCCAACCATACTACTAAAGCTATACTCCAAATGACGCTGAAGCGGGTACATTGACATATAGGGATGATAATGATGATGATAATGATGATGATGATAATGATAATGATGATGATAATGATAATGATGTTGATGATGATGATGATGATGATGATGATGATGATGATGATGATGATGATGATGATGATGATGATGATGATGATGATGATGATGATGATGATGATGATGATGACGATGACGATGACGATGACGATGACGATGACGATGACGAACAACGACGACGACGACAATGATGATAATGATAATGATAATGATAAAGATGATGATAATGAAAATGATTATGCTAATGATGATGCTAATGATGATGCTAATGATGATGATAATGATGATGATAATGATGATGATAATGATAATGATAATAATAATAATAATAATGATAATAATAATGATAATAATAATGATAATAATAATAATAATAATAATAATAATAATAATAATAATAATAATAATAATAATAATAATAATAATAATAATAATAATAATAATAATAATAATAATAATAATAATAATAATAATAATACCAACAATACCAACAACAACAACAACAACAACAACAACAACAACAACAACAACAACAACAACAACAACAACAACAACAACAACAACAACAACAACAACAACAGTAGTAGTAGTAGTAGTAGTAGTAGTAGTAGTAGTAGTAGTAGTAGTAGTAGTAGTAGTAGTAATAATAATAATAATAATAATAATAATAATAATAATAATAATGTCTCATGTTAGCTGATATACAACACCCACATGACCAACCATAGAGGTCCTGAGACTAGGTCAAAGGACACCTGTGGAAATCGGTTACAGTAAAGTCTGATTTTAAAAATTAATATTTCATTTTACCGCATTTTGCGATTTATGTCACTGCATGTGATGACTTCAGTAAAATAACATAAAGTCTGATATTATCTAGTATCATTTGGCTATATTTTAAAATGCCCATGAGATACAATACACAAAACTGAAAATTGTTTTTTCAAGAGGATCTCAATAATTAAAAGATAGAAAAAGATGATTTACGTCAATTAATGTGTAGCTAATTCCTAATTACTACAATCTCGCAGGGTCAGGGGAGAGCGTCTTAGTGTCAAGCCAAAGGCTCAGATGTTGGCCCACACTTAAAATCACCATACAAAGAATACAGTCCAATTTTTCAAGTGACTGATTCTCCTCACCGGTTCCGAAATTAAACTTATATGCATGTCTCACCCATATCACACAACTTAATGACTTATAGATATGCCTAAATGAAATGACAAAATAAACTGTATACCGTGACATGTATCTATAATCACTTGAAATATAGCAATAAGTTTCAGCATATTCCATCCTTTTAAATGTTGTTTGTTATCTGACACTTGGTACTTTTAATGCCCTGATTATACAGAAAGTGTGTCTTACTCAGCTATGATAAGTTTTGTTTCGGTGGGGCAGCAATGTTTACAGAATAGAAAACTTCAATCATTAATAACTCAGACGAGTAAAATACAAAATTAAAACACCATTCTGTATTAATATATATTTTGAATAAAATATCAAGACTGTGAAGCCCTTTAAAGATATGACTGGAACTAGAAAGTTGATTTTTCATTTATATTATATAATGCGAGTTTCTGCAGCAGAATTCTATCATTTACTAGGTCAAATGCTTTGCATAAATCAACAAAGACTACACCACAATATTCGTTATTATACATGGCGTTGAGTCACTTATCGGTCATTACATTGAGTGCAGTTTCACAAGAGTGTTTACTGTGGAGACCAGATTGAGAATTTATACAGAATTTTTAAAAGAATGGGTAAAATAAAAAAAGGTCTGTGATTCTCTGGATTTTCAGTTGAATTTATTTTGTAAAGTGGAATAATTAGTCCGTAATAACAGACTCTGTGTGCGATACAGAGTCTGTAATCATTGCCATTCGTAAAGTTGTGCCCCAAAAATACGGTGCGCATCTGATCGATTGCGCAATGAATTACTGCGTCATTGTTTGATCAATTATTTTTATATCATACTGTAATGACAGATGTACATCTCATTAGAATAATGCCTTAACGTGGGGACTTAAACCCCTGTCTTTATAGGTGCATTAATCATCTAAATAGGGCTACCCTCACATTTTTCATGAAATTTTTGGTCTCAGAGTACACTGACCACCAGCATAGAAAAACACAGCTTTTACTATGCTGTCAATCTCTGACGTCGAACCCTGCAGTTCTCACGTCAAGCTCGGACTAGGAATAATGCGTGTTTTGTTCCAGTCATTTGGGAAAATTCCAGTATGTATACTATGGTTGCAAATATTTTCAAATTTCTATTAAAAAAGATGACAGTTTTAGGATTTTCATTGATAGGCTATCATTACCAGTGGCTTTATTGTGGTCGTGATTTGATATAAATTTGCAGACAAAGTGTTCTGTCACGAAGAGTATTTTGAATATATTTTCTTTGGGAAGTGTGTGTCTTACGAACTCTTTTAGAGGCAGCATATCTGGTGATTCTTTTTGTTACTTGAATGGTTTAAATATTTATCTGCTATACTAGTAAAGTGTTTATTGAAAATATTGGCTATGTCAGCGTCGCGTGTGTATACTTTGTTGTCATGCACTATTGATGTTATATTTACAACCTGTTGGGTCTGGTGGTTAAGCTCATTGAACACATTAGCCAACATTTTGGAATTACTTTTTTTTATTTTTGGATAAATTCAGAATAAAAATTATTTTTAGCCTCCGGTATTAAAAATCTAGTTTTGCTTCTCCATACTTTGTATTCCGTCCCATCTTACCTTTTCTTCTTTGCGTTATCACGTGTGTTCATAGCTTCACGTATGTCTTTTGTTTTCCAAGGGGGTTACATCGGTCTTTTTGATCCGTGCTGTTACTATGAATAAATATTTATTTGTGATGTTAGAATATGTCAAAATAAATGTTTCCAAGCATTCGTCAGTTGTATAGTTTGCTGTATATATGTTTCATATTAATTCGTAGATCTCTTAACCCTTTCAAGCCCGACTTTTCAATTGTCATCTTCATCCACTACAAGCCGCGAATTGCTGTCGCAATTCTCGACTTGTAGTGGATAAAGATGACTTGAAGTGAGTGAAAAATTGAAGAAAATTGTCATCAATTGGCAACAGTTTCTAGGATTTTTTTCTTCTAAAACTCCTTTGTTGCAGGAAAATTAAATCTGTTTTCAGGGATGTAGCTTGATGCTTTAAAGCATCGTGCGGCCTTAAAGGGTTAAAAGGCATCTGGATTTAAAGTGTTGTATGTACGGTATGGTATTTGTTGATGAGTGTCACTGTTTATGTTACTGTTGTTTTTAAGATCGAATACAGCAAATACGAGAAAATGGCCACTGATCCCATTCTTGATGGTCGCACTTTGTAAAACTGGAAGATCATTAGTTACATATATATCGTCGCCTCGGAGCTAAAGGATCCTATCTGACACTCGTCAGAGTGGCAGATAGGATCCTTTAGCTCCGAGGCGACGATATGATCAATAAGGGTATTTGCAGAATATGTTACTCTCGTTGCCTCATTAATAATTTGAATCAACTCCAAGTTTGTGGTCAGCTCTATCCATGAGATTTTTGTAGTTTATCTACTTTATCTGAGAGAAGATCTATATTTATGTCAACCATTAAAATTGTTGGTTTATTTTGAGGGTGCATTTTATATAATGATGTTCCCATAAGATTGATCCAATTTTGAATGGATTCATCGTCATTTTTCTTAATTCTATATCTACAAACAAGTGAGTAGCCATTCATTGTAGGATAGTTGTTATCAATCTTGAAAGTCATGCATAACCAAAATTCTATGATTATGCTACTGTTGATCTAGCCAGAACGGTACACCGTGCTTGGGTGGACCGCGTTACGGATTGACGTGTGATGGGATTCTAGAATGGATGGCAGATGGATTGGTCAGTTACCATGAATTGCTCCGTTGTAATCCCGGCCATAATCCAGACAGTCCGGGATATTGTGCCAGGGGTCAGCAGAGCCACCAAGATAGGCTGCCCACTCGAAGTGACTGGTGTCCGCGGGCCTTGTTCTCAAGGCCAGGTTAGTCTTTTGTAAATAAAAGTTGTTCATTCTTATACAATGACTGTGATACCAGCTTTCACATTTGCAAACAGAATCGCATCCTGCCCCTATTTCACCGCCGTTTGGCACCCTCTCCCCCTCCCGCAGTGATATTTAGCGGTTCGTGGACCAGGTAGGCATATGGTGCTAATAGTTCGTGTGCAATGGTGGGTGGAATCGGGATTCATTGGGATCTGTTCCAGTCGGGATTAGAACTCCTTACACCAAATGTCTCATTCATGGCACTTGATACATTATCTAGTCAAAGTATTCTTTCCAGATTCCACTGTGATGGTGATCGGTATTTGCCTCGTACACCAACAACGTGATAATGTGAAGAGTGATCAGTGAAATGTTATAGCAGATTGATCATTAATAATGATGTTTGTCCTGAGATATGTACGGTGTTGTCACATGAGTTGATACACAGTTCGTCACATACGTTGGCTTAGTAACTATTACCAGTGGTATTTCACATGCAGGTGGGTCCAGAGCAAGTGATGTCAATTGAAACTAGAGCATGACGGCACTGAAGTAGAGCTTGCGTCGACCTTCAGGGTTATTGTTCTACGGACAGCTAAAATGGAGCTGTCTCACAATAATTGTTAAAGCTGCTTAGCTGTTCTGCTTATTTTAATCAAAAGAGCAAGTCATTGAAAATGGTGTTTAATTTAATATTTAACTGTTCAAAGTATTAAAACCCAGTGGGGGTTTTTAAACTCTGAAGTCTGAAGTTTGAAGTCTAAACTCTTTAAGTCCGTAGAAACTTGAAGTAGCCCATATTGTCCAAAGTCTGAAATTCAAAGACCGAAATTCAAAATCCGAAGAACGAGGTCTGTCCGAAGTAGGCCCTATATTAAAAGTTTAAAATCCGAACTCTAAGTCTAAAGTTCAAAGTTTGAAGTTCGAATTCTGATGTCTGAACTTTGAAGTCTGTCCGAAGTCTTAAATCTGAAGTGTGAAATTTAAAGTCAGAAGTCCAAAATCCAAAGTCTGATGTTTGAAGTCTGGCCGAGGTCCAAAGTCTGAAGTAGGAGTCTGACGTCTGAAGTCTGTCCGAAGTTTGTCTGAAGTCTGTCAGAGGTCTGAAAACTGTCCGAAGTCTGTTTGAAGTGGTCTGCATGATGGCGATCCCCATTGGTCAGCAGTTCTCCTGATCCTCATAACATATATTATAATGTATTTCTTGAGCTTATTTGGTTGCATATGAATGTTTGTTTTCGTGTGTGACAAATAAATTGTCCGAGTCTTTGAGTCCGAAGTTTGACGTCGATGTCTGACAGTGAAGGCTACAATCCGACGTCTGAAGAATGTCCGAAGTCCACAATCCGAAGTCTGAAAACTGATGTCTAAAGTCCACAATCGGAAGTCTGATGTACGAAGTCTGACGAAATCTAAAGTTTGATGTCCGACGTCTGTCCGAAAACTGTCTGAATTATGTCCAAAGTCTGAAGTACTACGTATGTCTGTTCAACATGGAGTACAAAAACCAAAGTCTGAAGTCTAAAATATGTCCAAAGTCCAAAATCCGAGTCTGAAACCAGAGTCTGAAGTCTGTCAGTTGTATAAGTCTGAAACCGAAGTCCAAAGTCTAACACCCAAAATTTGAAGTTTGAAGTTTAAAGTCTGAAGTCGAAAGTCTATCTGAAGTCCGTTCAAATTTTTTTGCAATTATTATAACTTTGTCATACAATACCAGTATTATATATTGTGTGTTTGTAGATCAATTATGACAAAAGCAGGCCAATTGTACTGATAAGCCTGCACATTCCTATAATTATTTTAGGCCTAGTCAAATTTTCATTTCTCCGTTTTTTAATCGAGGTCTACTATATTACAATCTTATCCGAAGATCATATTATCAAAATATATAAATAGGTGAAATAGTGTATCAAAATGAGATTATTTAGACTAACATTCAATTAACAAACAAAATAAAATGTAAACACACGTGTAGGCCTACATGTATTTAATATACAAACGATTAGGCCCACCTAATACAATTGATACTATTTATAATTATATTGATCAGAATTTAATTGGACAGCCCCTCCCCTCATGCTGCAAAATTTCGTCACCGACACCTCCAGGATAACCGGAGCCGCTGGCTATGTACCCAACAAACACGATTGAAATTGTTGGAGCTGCTAGTTTCTCAATGATGGGCCAACGACAGCGATGCTGGCCTAACATTGAAACAGCATTGGTTGAATGTCTTGTGAAGGTGTTTGCTTGGCCCTAGCTAAAAAAGGATATCCCCCATGAACTGCTTGTCGCGCTTTTCACGTAGACAGAGAATGGAGGCAGAATATTATAAAGACATAATTATAACATGACTGTATCTGCATAGATACAGATCCCGGGATACAGATACATGATGATCTACCTTGTGTTTTCTGGGCAGGTGGGAAGACTGCATCATATTTCTACAGATCTGTAGAAATATCATGCAGTCCTCCCACCAAACACTAGGAATTCAACCAATACTGTTTCAATGTTGGGCCAACGACGGCGACGGTGGCCAACATTGAAACAGCATGGGTTGAATGCCTTGTGTTACTCTAATGAGCTTCTGTACGAATACATGCTGGCGCTTCGTACTACAGTGACGAAGCCACCAGTTGGCAAACGTTCGTCCGGCCAGACCCCTGGTTAAGCCTTGTGTAGCCTTGTGTTTGCTGGGCGGTGTCACTGGTTGAGGCCTAATGCACGTGCCGTGCATACAGCTAATGTCGCGCAGCCGGGTCTCGCGTGACGTCACCGAACTGACCTAATTAATCAACTGGACAGAGGCAGGGGACAGAGGAGGACTTGTTGACCCAGTGAACTGTATATCCATGTAGTTCACTGGGTTGACATGTACACTGTTTACTGGGCCACGCGTCATCTCTAAAGGCTGACATGGTTTAACAGAAAAACAGATATTTAGCTGTGTTTATCTGAACATATAAATAGAAATTTCAAAATTGCAATGAAGAAAGTTCTTTTTAATAGATACATGACGTTAGATATGTTCTCAGCTCAACGAATTTAACATTATTGTCGTGGAATAAATCGACACTAAAATACTTTAAGCCCAGACAACTGCAACAGTAGAGCTTCGCTCTAATAGAAAAACAGGCAACATTGAAATTGTATTCACATCAAGTGTCTCGGCAATAGCGTAATTGCTTTGTTGGAGATTGTAAGTGTAGCAATTTGGCTTAAAGGTCAATATGAAAAAAATAGATAGGCCCTACGTATATTCACAGTATTTGTCACAGAAGTACTGCATTTCCATTAAGTATATGAAGTACATGAGAAATTCGATAATAGTTACATACAATTATTATTTTAATATTATCAGTAAGCCTTGGGCTTATTTATATATTTTTGTGATGGTGGTGGTCATGGTAGTGGTGGTGGCGGTGGTGGTGGTTGTTATAGTGGTAGTGGTGAATATGGTGATTGTGGTGGTGGCGGTGATGGTGATTGTGTTTATGGTGGAAGTGTTGGTGATGATGGTGGCTATTGAGGTGGTTATGGTGGTGGCGGTCATAGTGGTGAGTGCGGTGGTGGTAGTGATAGTTGTGGTGATGATGGTGGAAGTGGTGGTGATGGTGGTTGTGATGGTGGTGGTGGTGATGGTGGTGGTTATTGCGGTGGTGGTGGTGGAGGTGATGGTGGTGATAGTTGTGGTGATGGTGGTGGAAGTGGTGGTGGTGGTGGTGTTTATGGTGGTGGTGATGGTGGTGGTGGGGATGATGGTGGTGGAAGTGTTGGTGATGGTGGTGGTTATGGTGGTGGAGGTAGTGGTGGTGATTATGGGGGAAGTGGTAGTTTTTGTTTTGGCTATGGTGGTGGTAGTGAATCTGGTGGCCGTGCTGGTGATGGTGATTGTGGTGATGATGATGGTGGTGGTGATGGTGGTGATGGTAGTAGTGTCGGTGGTGGTGGTAGTTATGTTGAGTGTGGCGGAGATGTTGGGAATGGTGGAGTTGGTTGTGATAGAGGTGGTGATGATTGTGGTGGTGGTGATATTTGGGCTGGCGGTTGTCGTGGTGTTGGTGATGGTGGTGGTGATGGTGATGATGTTTGTGATGATGTGGGTAGTGATGGTGGTGGTGGTGGTGGTAATGTTGGTGGTGATGGTGGTTGTGGTGATGGTGGTGGTGATGGTAGTGGTGATGATGGTGGTGATGATGAGGAAAATTGTTGGTGATAGTGTTGGTGGTAGTAGTGATGTTGATAACGTTAGTGACGGTGCTGGTTATGATTGTGGTGGTGTTAAAGGTGGTGGTGGTTATTGTGATGGCTGTAGTGGTGGTGGTTGTGGTGGCTATGATTGTGGTGGTGGTGTTTGTGTTGGTGGTTATGGTGATGGTTGTGGTTGTTGTGGTGGTGGTGTAGGTGGCTGTGATGGTAGTGGTATTGGTGATGGTTATGGTAATAGTTGTGGTAGTGGTGATGGTGGTGGTGATGGTGGTGGTTAAGGTTGTGATGGCTATGATGGTGGTGGTGGTGGTGTTTGTGATGGTGGTGGTGATGGTTGTGGTGGTGGTGATGGTGGTGGTTATGGTGGTGATTATGGTTGTGGTGGCGCTGATGATTGTGGTGGTGATGGTGGCGATGATGATGGTGATGATTGTGGTGACGGTGATGGTGCTAGTGCTGGTGATGATGGTGGTGATGGTTTTGGTGGTGGTTGTGGTGATTGTGGTGATGTTGATAATGGTAATGTTGGTGCTGGTGGTGTTGGTTGTTATTGTGGTGGTGGTGGTGGTGATGGTGGTTGTTGCGGTGATGGTGGTGCTGGTGGTTGTGATGATGTTTTTTGTTGTAGTGGTGGTGGTTATGGTTTTAGTGGTGATGACGATGATGGTGATGGTGGTGGTGGTGGTGATGGTGGTGGTGGTGGTGGTGGTGATGGTGGTGGTGGTGGTGGTGATGGTGGTGGTGGTCGTTGTGGTGGTGGTGGTGGTGACGCTGGTGGTGGCGGCGATGATTGTGATTGTGATGGTAGTTATACTGGTAGTGGTGGTGTTTGTTACTGTTATGGTGTTTGTTATGGTGGTAATGGCTATGTTGGTAGTGATAATGATGGTGATGGCGGTGGTGATGATCGTGGTAGTGTTCGTGCTGGTGGTGGTGATGGTTTCGGTGATTGTGTTCGCGCTAGTGATGGAGATGGTGATGATGGTGGTATTGTTTGTGGTGGTTGTGGTGATGGTGGTGGTGGTGATGTTGGTGGTGGTGGTGGTGATGGTGGTGGTGATGGTGGGTGTAGTGGTGATGTTGGTGGTGATAATGATAGTGGTGGTAGTGGTGGTGATGCTAGCCGTGGTGCTGATGGTGGCGGTGATGGTAGTGGTGGTGATATTGATTATGGTAGTGTTGGTGATGATTGTGGTGATGGTAATAGTGATAATGATGATGTTGTTTTTTATCATGCTGGTGGCTTTGGTAGTGGTGGTAAAGATTGTGGTTATGGTGGAAGTGTTTTTAGTGGTGATGGTGATGGTGGTGGTGATGGTGATGGTGGTGGTGATGGTGGTGGTGGTGGTGGTGATGGTGGTAGTGGGTGTAGTGGTGATGTTGTTGGTGGTAATGATGGTGGTGGTAATGGTGGTGATACTTACTGTGGTGATGATGGTGGTGGTCATAGTAGGTGGGGTGATTTTGATTTTGTTAGTCTTAGTGATGATTGTGGTGATGATAATGATGATGATGTTGTTGTTGATCATGCTGGTGGCTTTGGTAGTGGAGGTAAAGATTGTGGTGATGGCGGAAATGCTGGTAATGATGATGGTGGTGGTGATGTTGTTTATGTTGGTTGTGATGGTTGTGGTGTTGATGTTTGTAGTGGTGATGTAGGTGGTGGTGATGGTAGTGGTGGTGATGATTATGGTGGTGATGTTGTTGGTGGTAATGCTGGGGGTGGTAGTTGTGGTGATAGTTGCCATGTTGGTGGTTGTGGTGGTGGTGGTTGTGATAATGGTGGCTGTGGTAGTCAGGCAGAATATTGGCATTTTGTTATTGAACCTTGCAATGTCACATAACAATATGCGACGGGGGTCACATGCAGACCCAAAGGGTACCGGTCCAAGGGGATGGGTCAAGGTCAATGGCCCATTCAAAACACAGTACCTCCCTTCGCAGGTTCAGATGGCAGAAAAATGCCTCACTAGCATCACCCCTACTACATACACATCACATTCATTTTACCTGCTACAAAAAAAATATTTAGTGTTTTGATAAGTGTTACCCTGGCAACATTGGCGTCTCATTTTGTAAACTTCCCCGGTCTGACATGTCGGACGTTGATTTTCGGATTCAGCACACAATTTCAAATCAGATACAGCTTTCAAACCTTTTTACCCCTGAGCTCCCGGAATATATGTAATGCTATGCATGTGCCAATAAAAATGCCAGGACAATATTAGCATTCCAGAAATTACTACAATTTCATCTAGGTGGTATGGCTTTCCCGCTCTAGCTCCTCGCTGGTCGGATTCACTGTTGATGAATTGGCTTTGTTCGGGATAATGACACATGAACACGATATAACAAGGATATATGTGCCTCCAACCTCATTTCTCAAATAATTTAGTCGCAGAATAGCTTGTTGGTTGCTTGGTGACCTTCCTTGACAAAACACACTATTATATCTAGTAATCTTAGTAATTTGCTTCCAATAAAATTTAATCAATTTTATGAATGGAGCTGTATTGAAAAAAGCTGCTTAAACTTAAAAATGAAGGTTAGATTTGTCAATATGTAGCATGTGTGTTGCTAAGGTGTTGTACTCACTGCTATAATATATGGTGGCTCTTTGCATTACAAATGTGGATTGTCTAAATTTAGAAAGACAAATGAACCTGAAGCTGATGGTATTACAAATCACAATAAAAATAAAAGTGATTGACCAGCAATTTAAAAGCAATTTCGATTCCGGTATAGGAAAGCTCACATGACATCAACACCTAATAAATGTTTATTTAATGTGTTTTTCTAAATGATAAAAAGAAAATTGGTCATCACATTACGCATCGGGGGGAATTACCACGACCAGAAAAATTATGTAATTTACAAAATAAATAAATACAGCTAGTTTCCCCGGATCAAATCGCTCTAAAAGAAAAATAATTATATCTATAACTAGAGATTATTCATGCAAACAGAGTACATGCAATATTTATTTAAAATATTCATGTATTACTGTAAATATGTCTAAATTTTCGCGACGTTCTGATTATCGTTTCAGATACACACTTTTATATCCAAATGTAATTCGGAGACTAAGGCAATGGGGCCGTTATTTAGGCATAGGGGAGATCGTAATTATTTAGCATATGTATTATTCTCAAATTGAGAAATAAGAACAAACTGAACAAAGATAATTTTATGTTTTTTTTAACTGTCCCGGCAAACCGCATGCTTGTAGCTTGTTAGAACATCAGGTATGTCTAACAGTGCTGGAGAGACCAGATAAATTATTAATAACATTAATTACCAGTGTGAGAGTGGACTGAAAGACAGGAGGGACCATATGCGGGTAAAAAAACAAGATAAACAGGGATGAAAGGGCCAGAAAGAATGTGAAAAACAGGAGCAACAGTATTGGAGAGATCAGTGAGGCTTTTAACAACAGAAACAACATTATTAGAGGGGCCAGAGAGGCTGTTAGCAATCAAGAGCAGCAGTGTCGGTGGGGCACGGGACGCTGTTAACAACAGGAGCAAAAGCAATGGATGGGCTACAGAGCTCTTAACAACATGGACAACAGTATTGGAGGGGCCAGGAAGGCTGTTAACAACAGGAGCAACCATAATGGAGGTGCCATAAAGACTGTTAACAACATGAGAAAGAGGGCTGGGAGGGGGGAGGGGTGGCAGAGAGGCTGCTAACAGCAGGAGCAACAGTATCGGAGGGGTCAGAGAGGATGCTAACAATAGGAACAACGTAGCTGCAGGAGTCAGGGAGGCTGTTAACAACAAGAGCAACAGTGCTGGAGGGGTGAGAAAGGATGCTAACAACAGGAGCAACAATGCTGGAGGGATCAGAGAGGCTGTTAACAACAAGAGTAACAGTGCTGGAAGGGTGAGAGGGGATGCTAACAATAGGAGCAACATTGCTGGAGGGGTCAGAGAGGCTGTTAACAAAAAGAGCAACAGTGCTGGAGGGGTCATGGATGTTGTTAACAACAGGAGCAACAGTGCTGGATGAGTTAAAGGGGGTGTTAACAACAGGCGCAACAGTGCTGAAGGGGTCAGAAATACTGTTAACAACAGGAACAATAGTATTGGAGGACAAGGGAAACGTGACTGGAGCTGTTAGCAACAGGAGCAACAGTGCTGAAGGGTCAGGGGGGTTGTTAGCAACAGGAACAACAGTGCTGGAGGGGTCAGGTGGGCAGTTAGCAACAGGATAAACCATACTGGAGGGGTCAGGGGGGGTTGTTAGCAACAGGAGCAACAGTGTGGAGGGGTCAGGGAGGTTGTTTGCAACAATAACAACAATGCTGGAGGGGTCATGGATGTTGTTAACAACAGGAACAACAGTGCTGGAGGGGTCATGGAGGCTGTTAGCAACAGGAGCAACAGTCTGAAGGGGTCTGGGAGGCTGTTAACAACAGGCGCAACAGTGCTGGAGGGGTCAGGGAGACTATTAACAACATGATCAACAGTATTGTAGGACAAGACCTACAGCGCTGGAGGGGCTAGAGGGGCTGTCAGCAGCAGGAGCAGCAATGCTGGAGGGGTCGGTGGTTGTTAGCAACTAGAAAAGCTAGGAAGACTTCAACAAAAGGAATAACAGTATTGCAGGGGCCAATGAGAAGATTAACAACAGGACAAACAATATTGAAATGGCCAGGGGGATTGCTAACTACAGAAACAACAATGGTATACTGGACGAAAAGGTTGCTTAACGTGAGGAGCAGCAATGCCAGAGGGGATATAGAAGTTGTTAACAACAAGAGCAGCAGTGCTGGAGGGGCCAGGGAGGCTGTTGACAGCAAGAACAGTCGTGACCATCCATTAAGTCTATTATAATCTGATTTATTTTTCAGTTTGTAGTGACAAATAGACCCTACTCTTTAAGGGTTTTGGTTATCCCTATTTAATCTGGAAATATATTATCTGAATCTTAATCATTTTGAGCCTAGGGGAATTGCTAACTAGTAATGGTAGTAGTAAATCATTGCTTTACGTCACTTTTTGGCACAAAAGGTCTTTTAAGTGACATTGTGATACGATAAAAACGTTGTGGTCAATTGATGAGATGCAGTGGTGGACAGATGATGATGTGAGGGTAGGGGTGATAGGGCATGGTGGGTTATTGAGAGCGTTTTCATTCGCTAAGGGTTTCTGGGCATGTCTAGGGGATCTAACCCCAGACATGCCCAGACAGCCGGAGACTTGGGTTTCGTTGTGCAATTTATTGTTGAAACTCTGTGGGATTTCGGGCAGCTTCGCTATCCTTGGGTCGGATAGTCCCCAGAGTTACAATAGGAAGGATAACTCCCTCTGGGTAACTCCAGTCATCCCAAGAGAGAAACCTAATGTCAAACGCTATTGCCAGTTATTTAAGACTACCACAGCCTACACCAGTGCCAGCACTGATGCGAGAGCTGCATTAGCACCACAGTTGAAGGGAGGAACCAGGGTACACCACTGGCAATCCGCCCAAAGATTTAGCTAGAAATGAGGAGGCTGCAGCTTGCCTCGGATGATTGCTGTAGACTAGTGCTTCCGTACCATGCCATACAGCATGCAACTGACGGAACAGATCCTTAATGACCCTCCCCGGATGGGGGCAAAAAGTATTACTACTAGCAATCATCCCAGTACCCCAAATTGCTAACTACAAAAACAACAATGATATAGTGGGCGAAAAGGTTGCTGAACGCGCAGGAGCAGCAATGCTAGAGTGGATATAGAGGTTGTTTACAAGAGCAGCAGTGCTGGAGAGGCCAGGGAGGCTGTTAACAGCAACAGCAAGAATCTGATTTATTTGTCAGTTTGCAGTGGCAAATATACCCTACTCGTCGGTGTTTTGGTTATCCCCATTTAATCTGGAAATATATTCTCTGAATCTGAATCATTCTGAGCTTATCGTTTACATTGGATAATACTATTTATGCTAGAAATCTACCAGCATCTGTGGTAAAATATTTCTAGGCAATAATATTATTTTCCCAATTACATAATAAATTTCAGAATTTAGTTGTATTTGTTTGAACTAACCCCGATCTCCCTAGCTATGCCTAAATGACGGCCCTATTGCCTTCGTTGTAAAGTGGCAGACACCCCTTTCATATCCAAAGAGATGATATGTCAAATTGTCTGAATAACCAATTAGAACTCAGAACTCAGAATCATTTATTCCCTCTTTAACAAATACTATACAGTCTGATAATTATATACACATTATTAATGATGTAAAGGGCATGGAGATTTGCATTAATATCAGTAATTTTGATCGCAATCATGCAAACCACCAGATTTAATAAACATAACATGAACATACCAGAGTTGCATGGATCAAGCGCGCCACTTTGACGCCAGACATGCACCGAATAAATCACAACAGCCCGTACACCGTCCCCCTGCCAACCAACAGAAGAAAATATTTGTGGGATAATCCGCGAAAACACGCACCAGGCCAGCAACACGATGCACAACGCAGCGCCGAAGTGGCGCACTCGACCGCCAGACTGCTGATATGGTATCGGAACATTTATATTTAAAAATATTATATGTGCAAAAAACTATGTAAGACTCCACGACATTTAAGTCCGCAAGTGAGAGGTCGAGACAGAGCACATTCAATGGTTCTGAAACTAGGTCACCCGACTCGTGACTAAATATGTACTGGTATACAATACAAAACCTGAAAAACTATGAGTATGAAATTTGTCTCGAGTTTCGTCTGGTGACAGATTTATTAAATTGGAAATATTATGAGAAATACATTTGGTAGCAAATACATGATTCACTTTCATTGGAGTCAGATCATCACAGCGTCTAGTATTATATCTGGATTGCCTGGTGAAATTCAAGTTTTTAAAATAATCCGGTAAACTTTTTATCAAATATTTGTAATAAAATTTTACCTGATTAAGTTTAAATATATCCTGTATTTTTAGAAGATTAAGTTTAATAAAAACTGGATCCGTATGTGCTAAATATTGACTTTGTGTTATAAATCTTACTGCTCTCCTTTGTAGCAAAACATTTCTGGCAAGTACATATTTCATTTTATTGATAATTCCGAGGGTTCTTGCAAGTTTACAGGATAGTTTCTCTATATGATCGTTACAATTTAAATTCTCATCTAATCTAAATCCTAAAAAATCGACCACTTTTGTGTTACTAATAACAGTATTTTCGATCTGTATTTCCGGAATTGATACTTTATGAAATATACAAAATTTTGTCTTAGAAATATTTAAAGTCAATTTATTGAGTTTTAACCATGTAATATTTTTTTTCTAGCTCCATATTAATTATGTTAGCAGTTTCCTGGTTATTTTTGTTTATGGATGCAAAAATAGTTGTATCATCGGTGAATAATATAAATTGAAAAAAGTTACTTGACTTAACAATATCATTTATATAAATTAGAAACAACAGCGTTTCTAAAATTGATCCCTGGGGAGCACCTGTTTTTAAATCTAAAATCTAAATTTCATTTTTTTTATCAAGATGTTTGTGATCTAACGTGTCGAACGCTTGTGAAAGGTCCAGAAAAATTCCCAGTGGCACCTGTCCCTTGTCCATCATGTTTAGTAACTTATCAACTAATTCTAATGCGGCAAATTCGAGTGACGTTTACGATACCCATATTGACTTCTATAGTCCATTTGTTTCAAAATAAGCATAGGCCTACAATTGATTAAAAATAACTCTTTCTACAACCTTAGATGTCGATGGTAGCAATGATATTGGTCGATAGTTTGTAAATAAAGTATCATCTCATCAACTACTTTATCATCTCATCAACTACTTTAGCTATTTTTAGCTGATTTGAAAATATGTCAATTTTTAAAGATTGGTTTATTATAACAGTTGGGGTTTTTGAAATAATATCCGCTATTGATTGAAATAATATGCTGGGAATGCTATCATAACCTGAACTGCTTTTAGAATCTTATTGGGTAATTATTTTATTTACTTCTTTTATTTCAACTGGTTTGAATTCAAATTTAGTATTAGGTTTTGATACCAAATGAGCGCTAAAGTGTTTATGTGGAACTTCTTCAATTTTGCCTATATTTGTGAAGAACGCAATACATGTATATGCTAATTCTTTTTTTCATCCGAAATTTTCTTTTCTCCGTGTTTAAAAGAGACAGGTAATTTTGTGTTTTGCTTTTTTCTATGTAGGGTATATCCTTTATCATTGACCATGTTTTCGTCACATTACCACTATAAATATTGAATATTTCTTTATTATGTCTTATTTTTTGCCATTCTAATGCTACGTTTTAATATTTTTTTTGTATGTGTTTAAATTGGTGGAGAGGTGGAGAGGATATCATATTCGATTGTACTTGGATCACTTTTTCTCATCTTTTTGTATAATTCATTGCGAAATTTGATAGACCTCAATATACCATAACTAATCCAACTATTTTTCTTATGTTTTTGGGAATTAAACTTTATATTTTTGCAAGGTAAACATTTGTCTTTTTTCTTTTCAATAATAGAAGACATAGTATCATAATTTATTTGAGGATCAGCTTCAGGATTTTGATCTATATTACCTAAAATGTCTGCAGATATTAGCTCGTTTTTAAATTTTTCAATATTTTCGGGATTCTGGTTTGAAACTTTAATGTATTTCGGTTGTTTGATATAAGAATGGTTACCCTCTATGCTTATGAAATATGGTTGATAATCTGAAAATTTATCCATTAATATACCTGATGACGCACGAGTAAGCTTTTCGGAATTACCCCTAAGAAATTAGCGAAATTGTGACACTACGTCTCGATATCCTAGTGGGCGATATTATATGTGGATGAAAACTATGAGAAAGTATAAGATTAAAATAATCACTAACTATATTACGTTTTAATATGTCAGTTAATAATATTAAAGTCGCCTCCTATTATAACTTCAGCATTGAATATATTTAATTTATCTAATACCGGACTAAATTGATTATTAAATGTACTATAATTATCTATTGTATCTCTGGGGTGTCTATATATATTTCCTAGTATTATATTGCTACTTGTATTTCCGCCCGAAATTTTAATAAATTGACCTTCCCAGATATCTGACGTTTCATAAATCGTTAGATTTGAATAACTATAACTATTATTTAAAGGGTTTTGTCAAGTTAAAAAGAAGTGGGTGGGTGGGTCAAGCCCCAGCTCGGATTTTTTTTTTTTTTAATATGTTGTGTTTTTTTACGTTTTTTGTGTGGTTTTCATGTTTTAAAAAGTTTCCAAAAAAAATGGATAGGGGGATGGGTGGGTGGTGTCTGACCAATCCGAGTTTTTCTCGAATTTTCTTTTTAAATATATCATCAGTCCACCTCGGGTACTTGAAATTCTTTCTTGTGATATACATGTATAATCATCCAATTGAAACAACGCTACATCATTATTTTGTGACAGCCAACTTTTTTGTATTATTATAGCACTAAATTGTTAGGTACTTTGTTTTAAATTTTCAACAAAGAAAAATAATTCATCACATTTTGCATTAATACTACCTATATTTGTACTTAAAACTGTAAAATTTGTTTTATTTTTTTCTATTTTTTTTTTAAATTGGCAGTATCCATATACGGTGATTTATAATTTACTTTTATTTCGTTTTTCAGTATCTTCAATTGAATCAAGTATAGTCACTAATGAATTATCTTGGCTACCATAAAAAATATCAGTCATTAAATTATCATTTAACGAAACAGCCATTCATACTTAGTTTATAATGAGGTTGTAAGACAACCATTTCAAGAAATGCATTCCATATAGGGTTTAAAAGCTATGCATATTGCATTCAAAGTAAAGTATTGTTAATGTGTATACAGATTGAACAAGCATTGGTAATATAATACAATAAACATAAAACAATAAAAGAGGGGTGAACAGTTATTGCACAAAAATGCGTCTGCCTTACAAGCAAAAGTTAATGAAAACTTGACTGAAAAATCGGCCAATGATACTTCACCACGGTTTAAATGTGAATACGAAAATCTGTAAAATTAGTTATTTTGACACATAAACCTGTGAAAATACATGCAAACATGTGGACAAAAAATTGTAATGATGGTAAATGAAAAAGAATTATGTAAAGAAAAAGTAGACTCTTAAAAAAAACTATTATAACCCCCTTCGGTTTATGTGTTGCCATGTATTTGGAGATCTAAATCAAGAATACAATCAATTTGTGCATCAAATTCCGACGGGTAACCTGACTATGAAGGGGACTATATGTATCTGTAAATTCATTTTGATCTCTTAGAGGTGGCCATCTTAGATTTACGTGACCTATATATCGAACAACATTGATTGTTTTTCTTTAACCCTTTCACTACCATACATGACGGAAATTTCCGTCGTCATTCGTCAATGAACGTAACCATAAAATGACACAAATTTTCGTCAAATATATACTACATTTATGTATTTTTCGTCATTAGAAGCTGGAAATTGCGTTAGCAATTCCAGCTTCAAATGACGAAAAATAGAACTCGTACACCAGTATATCTGGATCCTGGCATGCACCCCGGCCTGGAAGTCAAAGGGTTAATAGTTAATATCTTATCCAGGGTGGGGAAATATCTACTTGAAAGCCAACACATGATCTTATTTTGAAATTATTATTGATTTTTCTTTGTTGCTATGGCTATGCTATGGATTTTGGCGGTCATTTTGGATAATGGCCGTTAAGCCTTCTTTGCCCGGGTTATGAACATTCCACTTAGTTAAATATTAAACCTATAGGTATGTATTACTCAAATCTACTACAGTTACAAAATTTTCATTAGCCTGATAAGATAGTGACGCTGTGGACGCGTAACATGATGTCAATCACCTTTAAATTTCCACTAGACCAGTAAATGAGTGGATAACTGATGATATCTTGTTATCTAAGAGGGAAAAATGGCAGCTGGAAAGAATATGGAGAAGAGATAGAACAGATTCTAATCGATCATGACTCAATGCACAAGTAACAGATTAATGTCGAAGGCAAAAAAAGCTATTATACAAATTTAGTTTCAGAGAACATCACAAACCCTAGGAAATTATGGGACAAAATGAAATACATTTTGCATAAAAAAAAAACAATATACTTCCGGATAGTTCTAGCAATACCAAACTTGCCAGCTCTTTCAATGATTGTTTTATAAGTAAGATCGCTAAATTCAGGGACACTCTAATAAGAGCAAAATCAGATTCAAACATTCATCCTGAATCTACTCCGCCAGCTGCCCCAAATCCTTTACTCACTTTCTCACAAATCTCAGAAAGTAACGTGTCAAAGCGTTTTCGGTCATCACCCAGCAAATCATGTGACCTAGATCCATGTCCAACTCAAATCGTCAAGGATAGCGCTGATATTCCGGCCGGGTTAATGATCATAAGTCTCTCATTGGCAGAAGGGAAGTTCCCAGATACCTTCAAAACTGTTCATGTTACACCGCTATTAAAAAACCTTCATTAGATAGAAATGATTTAAGCAATTTTAGACATGTATCTGGAATAAATTTTGTTTCCAAATTGATCGAGAAAATCGTTGCTAGCCAAATAAAATCTCACATGCAAAATTCAGGTATTACAAAAAACGTTCAATCAGCATATAAATGTGGAAATTCCACCGAAACGGCCCTTTTGTATATTCAAAATGATATTTTGTCAGCTCAAGACCGTGGTGAACTTCTGCTCTTTCGCTCTTGAATTCGTCTGCGGCTTTTGACACCATCGATCATGACCTCTTGCTCAGGAGTGCTTTGGCATTGATGGTGTGGTGTAGCAGTGGCTTCTATCGTACCTGACCGGTCACTCTCAGCTTGTTAAAGTTATAGTACAGCAGCAGACACCAAAACAGAGCCATATTTAAGGAGTTACCTACACCGGCGGTACAACATTTGTCCACATGTCTAGAATTGTTCCCAAGGGTCTCTAGATACAGAATCTGGTTGATGACATTACCGGAAATGGGGGCGGGCTGAGAATTTTGTACACCTACCCGATTTCTAGAGAAAATATTCGCTAAAATATGATTTGCGCGTCATTCTCACTCTAATATAATGTTGGGCCATTTAAATAAAATATTTTTGTATTTATTTTTTCCTATTGATCAGGTCATATATCTGTGGAGATAAAATAGTAAAAAAAATATAATTTTGCACTAGCATCCTACCTCTAAGGGCTATTTTTGATACTGTAAATATGTCGCAAAATGCAATTTTTCAAAATTATTAATTTTTTTAATTTTTTGCATATAGTTTAGGACAGCAGGTTCGTTTCTGCACTAAAGTCTCCATGAGCGGTACGATTTGGTTCAGATACATCCCTTAAGTCAGAATTAGGTTACCAATGCTTGATTCGTCCAGTAACTGTTCATTATGGCCAATTTCAAAATGGCCGCCGTAAAATCCATGGTTTTTCCCGAAATGTATTATTGAACATGGTTTTCCTAAATTTCGCATCACAAGCACGGTTTGAGTGTCTAATCTTACATTTTGTCGCTCGTTCAAGTATTTACAAATGCTGGGATGTAATATTTAAGCCTCAATCCAAGATGGCTGCCAGAAAATGATCAAGAAAATGTTCAAAATTTCACATTTTCTTGCAAATATTTTCGAAGCACATGTTTTATCATGTAAGAAAACCCCCACGATCGGTGTCATTTGGTTCAGAGACAACCCTTGAGTGAAAATCATATGATTAGTGCTTGATTTGTAGAGGAATTAATCAATATGGCCAATTTTAAAATGGCCACGGTGAAATCAATGCTTGATCTTCATATGCATAATTCAACATGGTTTGCTTAATTATTATCTCAGAAACACGGTTTTTGTGTCTATTCTTATATTTTAAAGGTGAATGAATCCACTGAATATATATATGTATATTTTAAGTGCTAGAATATGTTATTTAAGAACCAATCCAAGATGGCCGCCGTAAAAATAGCAAATAATATTTCCGAAACTTTTGAAAATAGTTCATGAGCACACGTTCTGCTCTGTACGAAAACCTCAGTGAGCGGTATTATTTGGTTTAGAGGCATATATTAAGTCAAAATCAGGTGATGAATTCTTGATTTATCAAGTAAATAATCATTATGGCGATTTTAAAATGGCCGCCATTAAATAAATGCATTATTGAACATTGTCTACCTAATAGTCATATCATAAACGCGGTTTGATGTAATATCTTAAAGCGACACAATCAGGCTAAAATCATCAAAAATCGGTAATTCCCATATTTCTTATTTTGGATATATAGTACAGCAACAAATGTCACTTTTGTCACTTCTTCACTAGCCAAGATAACTTCTGTAGTTGCTGATATAACTTTTAAAGTGGTTCTTATCACTTATTCGGTGGCAAATATCACTTTTGTAGTGGCTGAGATGACTTTTCGAATGGCTGTAATCACTTCATCAGTGGTCAAGGTCACTTTTGTAGTGGTTTAGATAATTTTTAAAGTGGCTGTGATCACTTCTTCAGTGGCTAAGATCACTTTGTTGTGGCTTAGATAACATTTTCAGTGGCTGACACCAGTTTGTTAGTGGCCAAGATCACCATTGTAGAGGCTAACATAACTTTTAAAGTGGCTATGACCACTTTTTCAGTGGTCAAGATCACTTTTCTAGTGGCTGAGATAACTTTTAAAGTGGTCCTAATCACTTCTTCGGTGGCAAAGATCACTTTTGTAGTGGTTTAGCTAATTTTTAAAGTGGCTTTGGTCACTTATTCAGTAGCCAAGATCACTTTGTAGTGGCTGACATAATTTGCAAAAAGCCTGTTACCACTTCTTCAGTGGTCAAGATTACTTTTGTCGTGGCTTAGATAACTTTTGAAATGGTTGTAATCACTTCTTCGGTGGTTGAGATCACTTTTGTCACGGCTGAGATAACTTTTAGAATGGTTGCAATCACTTCTTCAGTAGTCAAGATCACTTTTGTGGTGGTTTAGATAATTTTTAAAGTGGCTGTGATCACTTCTTCAGTGGCCAAGATCACTTTGTAATGGCTTAAATAACTTTTTCAGTGGCTGACACCAGTTTGTTAGTGGCCAAGATCACCTTTGCCATGGCTGAGATAACTTTTAAAGTGGCTGTGATCACTCATTTAGTCGTAAAGATCTCTTTTGTAGTGGCATATATCATTTTCAAAGTAGGTGTGATTGCTTCTTTAGTGGCCAAGATCACTTTTGTGGTGGCTAAAATAACTTTTAAAGTGGTTGTAATTACTTCTTCGGTGGTCAAGATCACTTTGGTAGTGGTTTAGATAATTTTTAAAGTGGCTGTGATCACTCCTTCAGAGGCTAAGATCATTTTGTAGTGGCTTAGATATTTTTTAAAGTGCCTATGATCACTTATTTAGTCGTCAAAATCACTTTTGTTGTGGCTTAGATCATTTTCAAAGTAGGTGTGATCGCTTCTTTAATGGCCAAGATAACTTTTGTAGTGGCTGAGATGGCTTTTAAAGTTGGTATGATCACTTCTGCAGTGGCCAAGATCACTTTGTAGTGGCTTAGATAACTTTGTCAGTGGCTGATACCAGTTTTTTTAGTGGCCAAGGTCACCCTTGTAGTGGCTGATATAACTTTTAAGGTGGCTGTGATCTCTGGAGTAAACACCAAAACAGTGTTTCTATAAAGATCATTACGTAGTACATGTTTACCAATTACAACAATTAAAGGGGACTGAATGTTCATTTTTAGGAGACAAGGCTTTAGGTCACCGGGACCAAAGCTGAACAAACGCATATTTTCATGTCATTTTCACTGCTGCCATTTTAGATTAAAGTACTTAACATTACTTTTAGTGGAATCACTGAAAAGTAAAATGCAAAACTAAATACAAAGATCGTGTTTGTAAATGACTATTATATTATGCACAACATGTTCAATAAAACATCTCAGGAGTATTCATTGATTTCATGGCGGCCATTTTGTAATCGGCCATAAGTATTAATTACTTAACAAATCAAGCATTAAAAACCTGATCTTGACTCATAAGACGTCTCGGAAATAAATAACACGGCTCATGGAGGTTTTCATACAGATATAGAATAGAGCGTGTGCTTTCATACAGATATAGAATAGAGTGTGTGATTAGACACCCGGTAAATCGTGTCTGTGAGATAACTGTGTGACAAACATGTTTAATAATGCATTTTATGAGAATTACTGGTAATTGATCTCACAGCGACTATTTTGAAATAGGCCATAATTATTAATTGTTCTACACATCAATCATTAATCACCTGATTTTTGTTCATGGGTACGTGTCTCTCAATGAAATGATACCGCTCATGGAGGTTATCGTACACCATTAAAGCTTGTGCTTATAAACTATTAGGAAATTTTGAGCATTTTCTTGACCATTTTGACTTTTAAAGCTGGTATGATCACTTCTGCAGTGGCCAAGATCACTTTGTAGTGGCTTAGATAACTTTGTCAGTGGCTGATACCAGTTTTTTTAGTGGCCAAGGTCACCCTTGTAGTGGCTGAGATAACTTTTAAGGTGGCTGTGATCTCTGGAGTAAACACCAAAACAGTGTTTCTATAAAGATCATTACGTAGTACATG
This sequence comes from Flabesymbios commensalis, assembly GCA_964017125.1. Lineage (NCBI taxonomy): Eukaryota > Metazoa > Annelida > Polychaeta > Terebellida > Flabelligeridae > Flabesymbios > Flabesymbios commensalis. The sequence continues at coordinate 4,988,590 of OZ024915.1, forward strand.
TTTACCAATTACAACAATTAAAGGGGACTGAATGTTCATTTTTAGGAGACAAGGCTTTAGGTCACCGGGACCAAAGCTGAACAAACGCATATTTTCATGTCATTTTTACTGCTGCCATTTTAGATTAAAGTACTTAACATTACTTTCAGTGGAATCACTGAAAAGTAAAATGCAAAACTAAATACAAAGATCGTGTTTGTAAATGACTATTATATTATGCACAACATGTTCAATAAAACATCTCAGGAGTATTCATTGATTTCATGGCGGCCATTTTGTAATCGGCCATAAGTATTCATTACTTAACAAATCAAGCATTAAAAACCTGATCTTGACTCATAAGACGTCTCGGAAATAAATAACACGGCTCATGGAGGTTTTCATACAGATATAGAATAGAGCGTGTGCTTTCATACAGATATAGAATAGAGTGTGTGATTAGACACCCGGTAAATCGTGTCTGTGAGATAACTGTGTGACAAACATGTTTAATAATGCATTTTATGAGAATTACTGGTAATTGATTTCACAGCGACTATTTTGAAATAGGCCATAATTATTAATTGTTCTACACATCAATCATTAATCACCTGATTTTTGTTCATGGGTACGTGTCTCTCAATGAAATGATACCGCTCATGGAGGTTATCGTACACCATTAAAGCTTGTATAAACTATTAGGAAATTTTGAGCATTTTCTTGACCATTTTCTGGCGGCCATCTTGGATTCGGTGGTAAATATCACATTACAGCTTCTGTAAATACTTAAGCGCGCATTAAAATGTAACATTAAATACCAAAACTGTGATTGTGATGTAAAATTTAAGAAAACCGTGTTTGATAATACATTTCAGGAGAAATCATGAATTTCACGGCGGCCATTTTGAAATTGACCATAATGATCAATTACTCGAAAAATCAAGCATTGGTTACCTAATTCTGACTTAAGGGATGTATCTGAACCAAATGGTACCGCTCATGGAGACTTTCGTGCAGAAGCGAACCTGTTGTCATAAACCATATGCAAAAAAATGGAAAAAATTTACAATTTAAAAAAAAATCATTTTGCGACATATCTACAATATTCAAAATAGCTCTTCGAAGTGGGATGCTAGTGCAAAATTAATTTTTTTTTACTATTTTATCCCCACAGATATATGACCTGATGGGTAGAAAAAACTAAATACAACAATATTTGATTTAACTGGCACAACATTGTGATAGAGTGAGAATGACGCGAAAAGCATATTTAAGCTAATATTTTCTAAAAAAATTGGGTATGTGTACAATAGTGCCAAATGCTCATCCCTCCCCCATTTCCGGCAATGTCATCTACCAGATTCTGTATCTAGAGATCCCTGAGAACAATTCTACACATGTGGACAAATGTTGTACCGCCGGTTTGGGTACCTCGAAAATTTGGTCCCTCTGCAGCTGTACTATAATGGTGTACTGTCTACTCTGCAATTGTTATTGTGCAGTGTTCCGCAAGAGTCTGTGTTGGGTCCACTTCTTTTTACTATGTATGCTACTCCTCTCAGTTTAATAATAACAGCTTTTGGTCTTAAGCATCACCTTCATGCTGATGATACACAAATATACACATCTTTCGTTGCAGAAGATATAACACAGTCTTTAATTGTTGTACAAAATTGTATGCTGGCAATCCAGGTTTGGATGAATAAAAACATGCTGAAACCTAATCCTAGTAAGAGTTCATGATCATTGGAAATTCAACTCAACGGAAAAAAGTTGCTCATATTTTCCCAGTTGAACTTCTGAACCAAAATTTTGCCGAAATAGACCCCATACGAAACCTGGGTGTGGCTCCTGATCCACCTGTTTCATTCAAGAAACCTGTCTCGAATATTTGTAGATCAGCTTTCCACCATATTCGAGATCTTAGACGCATTCGACTTCATTTGAAAAAATCTACTCCAATTTCTCTAGCCAATTCTCTAGTGTGCAGGCGCCTTGACTACTGTAATTCGTTGCTGTTCGGTTGTTCCGAATAATATAACACAAGCTTGCAGCGTGTACAGAATTGCCTTGCCCGGGTGGTCACTTGGTCAATCAATCAATCAATCAAAAGTTTTATTTGACATCAAATTATACATCAGAATTATAGGAGTTGTACATGTTTGTTGTAATGTGTCAGGAGACCCCCGTTAAGGTACAATATTTGTACCGCTATCACGGGGGCCACCGGGATACATACATACAGAAATACATTCATACATACTCAAATGACAATGAATAGATTTGAAAATAAGTCAAGTAGGCTTTCAGAGTCTAGGCCCCTGCTCAAATCACTGCATTAGTTATCAATTTAATCACGTATCAAATTTAAACTGAACTTTCTGATCATTGGAAATTAAACTCTAAAGCACTATTCATGGGTACTCTCTCATATCTCAGTGATTTATTACATTTCGAGAAACACCAGCAAACATTGAGATCCAAAAGTACGAAGTTATTACATCCTGGCCCGTGGTCAAAAATAAATTACGGCCATTCATTGTTCGTGGTTGCCGCACCGCGCTTGTGGAATAAATTGCCTCCTCAAATACGTGAGGCAAAATCAGTCACTATCTTTCGGAAATAAATAAAAACACACCTTTTTACATTAGACCTGCCACCTTAATCTGCACATCCACCGAACGTCATATGAAGAATTCCTTTTCCGACTATGGACCTCCCCACTGAATACTGTTTTAGGTCCACAGCGCCGTTGAGTCTCAATATTGTTGAGAGATAATGGCGCTATAGAAGTTATTATACTTTTTTTTTAAATTTTGTCTGTGTTTTGTTTACAATATAGCTAGTCTAGGAACGAGTTCCTGAAAGACGCTTAAAAAACGGATTTATCTCAACACCAAAAGTAACCAAGGTTTGAGTTGAGAGGATTGTAGTATGAACCTTCTAAAAAAAACCCAGGTAGTGTGTACAATTGTGGTATTAATTATTTTTTAGGGGGCACCTTAGAGTAGGAGGTGTACTGTATGGTATCACAAGAAAAATTGAAGTATGTATGTATAATTGGCAATATCTTTGTCAATTCCAATCAATTTTAAAGATTGTGGCAATGTTTTTAATGAATAATATAAATATTAAAAAAACATTATTACAATTTCAAAATTATGGAAGTCAACAAAGGTCACAACTGCATGTTACAGTGATTAAGCAAATGTTTCGCCATCAAATTATCTGTACTTTTTTGTCATTTGTTTAATAATAAAGCTAACCAAGGTTTAAATTGATGTAATAATAGCATAAAGCCTGTAGAATAACCTCAACTAGAACGTAAGGCACATATTGTTAATATATATTGTGTGGAGTTTTCAAATCTGGGGGTACATGGCCTATTTTGAAATGTGGAATATGAGTGACCAAATTGGCCATATATTTATCAACAGTCGCTAAAAAGTAAATATTAGCCACAAAAACGTAATCACATATTTGACTATATATAAAGGAAAAAACAAGTAGCACTTTTTGTGTTATAAAGGTAAATAAAGTTCAAAACAGCATACGGCAGTGAGTTTGCCAACTTCTGACTGTCATTACGTTGTCTCTATTTTAATATTTTTGGCTAAAAACCAGAGCTAACCAATGTTTGAATGGATGAGACAATGACATGGAATCCATACAACAAACCCAGAGAGGGTGTATAGTCAAATTATCATATAAAAAGTTTTTATTTTTGGTTTGTTCCAACTGGGCTATATCAGATAGGATAATATGTCACATAGAGTAGAATGACATACTTGTAAATGTATTCGCTCATAATCATTAAAATGTACCAATTTTGCTACCAAAAATGTTGTATTCATTCCACAACGTTTATTAGAAAAAAATTGAAGTTAATACGAAGTTGTAAAGGTCAGTAAAGGTCAAAATATCATACAACAATGATCAAAACATGTGTTTTTGTGTTCATACTTTTACCACCAACATAGTTCCTGAACTCCAAACGTAACCAATGTTTGACTTGATAGAAATATAAAATCGAGCCTCTAGAACAAGGCTATAGAGTGTGTATCGCCTAATTACGGTTCAAATATATTTTTTAGACTTTTTGATGTGGAGAATATAGGATTGCACAGTCTGAAATACATAGTTTAATGACAAATGTGATAACATAATAGCTAATGTTTGATTATATTTCTATATTCTGGCATCAGAACTTAACATTTTGAATTATAAATATTTGTAGTAATATACAGTGCCAAAACACAGTGATCTATTGATGCCCTGCCAACTGCCCTTCTCCAAAAGTCTATAAATGTCCATCTACCATACTTGGTTACCATAGTCGATACTAGTTTTAAAGATAGACAATTTCCAGAAAATATGAAAACTGCTCTTGTCAAACCATTGCTTAAAAAGGATGGCATGGATGCTGAAGTACTAAAAAACTACAGACCAGTGTCAAACTTTTCTTTCTTGTAATATTGAAATCGGCGACAGTGCCATCAGTCCTGCTAAGTTCGTGTGAAACCTTGGCGTCAACATGAACCAGCATCTCTCTATGGTACAACAAGTGACATCAGTTTGCGGCACCTTTAACTACTATCTTTACAGACCGTCTTCAATACGCCGGTTCTTGACCACAGACGCCACTAGAAATGCAATCCAGACACTCATCACATCTCGCCTGGACTACTGCAACTCTCTTCTAGCCGGTATGCCAGCAGCCCAAGTAGCACAACTACAAAGTATACCGAATAAGGCTGCTAGGCTGGTGTCAAGAACTCCACATAGCAGCCACATCACTCCAGTGCTTAACCATCTTCATTGGCTGCCTATGGACTCGCTTATTACATACAAGATAGCAGTGACAGTATTTAAGTGTCTGTATAATGTGGCCCTTTCTTACTTGGTGGAGTTATTAACCAGACATCACCGCGACGGTCGCCTCCGTCAAGTAGACACTCTTCAGCTCTGTCCGCCTGTAGCAGGATGAGTAACAGCTAATTCAATGTTAACCTTATTATGTTTAATAAAATAATAGAAACACAAATAGTCGGAAAATATACATTCAAACAATAGTTCTACAAATTTATAAGCTATTTATAATAAAGTACTAAAATTAAAAGCAGCTACCATAGATACACTAACAAAACCAATGAATTGGAATTAAAATTATCAAAATAATTAGATTTGCCTGAGGGGCAAAGCTTGCGTCTCCACTCGCCCCACATGGTACATTAATTATAGAGAAATACAGTACGTCACCAAATTTGTATTTAAACCACGTGAAAATGTGATTTCAGAATCACACCAAAATCTAATCAACATATGGCCAGGGTTAGTTGCTTTCTTGGAACAAATCGGTGAAGCAGTTCAAGCTCTTGAGAGTAACATGTGATTCGTCGGCCATCTTGACTTTTGTTGAAAAAATTAAAAAGGAAAAACAATTCTCCTGACTATTTTCTCCAGGCGACTGACCATACACAAAAGATAACATTTGAGCTGTATAACCATATTACCAAATTTTCATAATGGCCAAAGTGAGCAAAACTGAAATATCATCTATCAAAGTTTTTATTATCATAATCACACAAAAAACTAACCATCACACATCCAGAGTAGGGTTATTTCTTTGAACCAAACATGACACAAATCCATGAAGCAGTTCAAGCTCTAGAGAGTGACATAGGATTTTGGCGGTCACCTTGGATTTTGTTGAAGAAGCTCACACACGAAAAAAAAATACTAGGCAAATTCCCCAAGGCCGATATGCATACTGCGAATATTTGGAAATAATTTGAGCAGGGGTATATAGCTATATTACCAACTTTTGATGATAGCCAAAATGAACAAAACTGAAATATTAACTACAACTCTACAGTTTTTATCATCGGAATCACACCAAAAACTAATCAGCGCACAATTATTATGCTCTGTACTAATGTTCTAATAATGTTACCACCCACTTCAAGTCATCTTCATTCACTGCAAGTCGAGAATTGCGATAGCAATTCGCGGCTTGTAGTGAATGAAGATGACAATGATAAATTCAGGGTTGAAAGGGTAACCCTTGAAGTGCAAAGTTACATACGCATAATTTTTGTATTTACCAAATTTGAGACCTAGATTTTTAAGTTCTTATCAATTAACCAGATATTTCTGGGTGAGATTCACCCCCCAAAAAACGATTATTTGAAATTATTTTAGCCGTATCGCTTCAAATGTTAGATTTAATTCTGGTCAGAGGGTTAATTGTACCATCAATGCCCATTTGACATTAAACAATACATTGAACCAATGTTGTATTAATGACGGCCCATAGTCAACGACGATGGCCCAACATTATTCTAGCATTAATAAAAACCATTAAATCTGTCACTTTTGCATTGTATGTTTTTTGTATGTTTGTCGTTCGATTGTCATGAAATTTTGCAAGCATAATTTCTTAGTTTTTTTCATTGATTTGATTGATTGATTGATTGATTGATTGATTGATTGATTGATTGATTGATTGATTGATTGATTGATTGATTGATTGATTGATTGATTGATTGATTGATTGATTGATTGATTGATTGATTGATTGATTGATTGATTGATTGATTGAACATATTTGTTTGTTTCTCGTTAGATTTATTGCTTGATTGATTCATTCGTTGACTGATTGATTGATGCTTAGTGAACGGCTAAAAAAATTTGGCATATTGATGTATACATGAAAATAATAAAAAAGAACATCAATATTTATACAACATATTTTATTATATTATTGTATACCATGTATAGTCTTAAATATCCCATAATCTAGCAATGGGATAGCATTGCATTGATTATATCTCCCATAACAACACAAAATACCTGGTAATATCATTATACGTGGTAATAACATGACGAAGCCCGTGCTACCTATTCTTCAATTTATTTATTCGCTGGTGGATGATCGTCCAAAATAAACTCCTCTTTTTGCTGATTACTCAGTTTAGTTTTTTATGCAATGTTGTAACAAATTCATAATTAGCAATGTAATATTTTTAAACAGTGCAATATTTTTTAGGAAATTTTCAGGTAGAAGTCTTGAAAAATTTCACGAAAATTGGTTTAATATCGACAATTAAATCATCGGAAAGCTAGATTTTATTTTGGACAACCCTCCCCCACCAACTACATTCTTGTGTGTATTGAACATACGTGAAAACACGCAGATACAATTTTCTCACCTCTCTCACTCTAACATGTTGAAGATGCAGAATATTACAATATTCTTATTCTTATTGAGAGTTGCCCAATATGACCGTCTTTATATCTATACTTTTAAAATGCAGATACAGCAAAGCGTGTATAATATATAGCATAATAAATGATCGTAAGCGACGTGTATACAACATACTTGATATCATTAAACATCCACTGGGAAATATAAGACAAAATCTTATCAAAGAAAAGAGTAAACATAAACATAAACATAAACATCATAAATATATAATAATTCAAGTAACAGCGAAGTTCCAGACTATAAAACTGGCTATAAGGCCTGATTTTTCTATTATTGATATTTATTTTTTATAAATATCGCCGCCAAAACGACTTCAAAATGCAGTATTCTGATTCAACAATTCTCCACTGTGACCCACAAGTTGGGTGCATCATCAGCAATATAGATCATGCATGTAATGTCATGTGCTGATCATGTGATGTAGGCGTGTCTATTTCTGACAGTTCACAAACATACAAACAATGTTTAAAATATAGGCCTATAGTACAGGTTGGCGGCATTAATATCAGCGATTGAACTGATCACAAAATACTACTGTAACGAGACATTGACCCAATGCTGTTTTGATGTTAGGCCAGCGTCTGCGATGTTGGCCAACATTAAACCAACATTTGGTGAGTATGCCATATTTGCTGTGACAGCTCTCACTGTCAATAGGCAACTGTTTCCAAACCCCCCTGGTAACACAACCATTTAAGTTTCAACACAAAGCCCACATGAGAGAATTCGTGAATTATTTATTCATAGATGTCCCTCAAGTATATAGACTTCATATGATTTGAGAACTTGCTCTTAGTTTAAACATATTTTATTGACCAATTGAAGCAATACAGGGCTGTAATACATAGGCTTCGCTCGGGAAAAAAGAATGTGAGTGATGCTTGCGGAGTCATGGTGTGAGTACTATGAGTAGCCAGTGGGTGCAAATCTCGTTGGCAGAGCTAGAAAATGTCGTAAAGCAAATGCTTGGAAGTGGTATCATAACATTGTCAACATGACCTTATGTTGTCAACATGACTTCATGTTGTCAACATAACCTCAACATGACTTGACCTCACATCCCAGCAAACACAAGACAACGACCAAAAGTCAGCCGGATCCTAGACCGAGCTTGCTCTTAATGCGGCGATGGGTATGAAACCCATATAGTACTATTATCTTGGCTGATAACTGTGAATGCGGGGTGATATGTCATTGTGGAATATCCAGTGGCCACTGTTGCATCCTGGGGACCCCATGTCCCGCTTATTTGGACAGTTGGGTGCATGTGAATATAGTAGGCTACCGTAGGTCTACACTGTGTGCGAATATGATAATATGATAATTATTATTAATAATAATAATAATAATAATAATAATAATAATAATATTAATAATAATAATAATAATAATAATAATAATAATAATAATAATAATAATAATAATAATAATAATAATAATAATAATAATAATAATAATAATAATAATAATAATAATAATAATAATAATAATAATAATAATAATAATAATAATAATAATAATATTAATAATAATAATAATAATAATAATAATAATAATAATAATAATAATAATAATAATAATAATAATAATAATAATAATAATAATAATAATAATAATAATAATAATAATAATAATAATAATAATAATAATAATAATAATAATAATAATAATAATAATAATAATAATAATAATAAAATCTTTATTTTAAGAGGGTAAACCCAATGAGCATTTGCCCATCTTCATTGGGGCCCTCAAACATTCAAAAATACAAAATACATAAGTAAGGAATAATTATGAATAAAGTAACAATATATATACAGCATAATCAGAAAAGAGTATTTAAAACATGTATATGTACTGCCGTGCAAAGGCAAAATGCAGCATCTGCTTACTATACAAGTGAGCAGATACTGCCTCTTGTCTCTGCAGAGCAGTGTAAGCTATATACAAGCAATAATGACAATATATATACAAAATTGAATAACATAGTTGTTGAACAATATATGCTACATCGGCGAATTACTTAATATTATCTATGAATTTAGTAAATGTTTCTGAAGATTTTATGTTTTCTGGTAAGGCATTCCATATAATTACGCCTGTGTATGATAAGGATTTATGATGTGTTCTAGGAACGAGTAATTTTTTATTGGCTGAAGATCTAAGTGAATAATTCGAGTGGTCTTTAATATTAGTTAAACATAGTGTGTATATATTGAGGCACATTACCATTAACTGCTTTATAGACACGACTAACCTGCTTAAATTTTACTATTTCATTAAACGGAAACCATTTTAGCTGTTGAAACATTTGTTAACTTGGGGTTAGGGGAGGTGCTTCTAGTATTAATCTTGCTTCTTTCTTTGGGATTTTAATGATTTTGGTCTGATTTTCTTTCGAGCAGATACCCCCAAACTGAGCCAAAATATTCAATGAGTGGTTTAACATAATAATCATAATATTTAATCCTGGTTTCTATTGGCAAGTATTTTCTAATCTTTCTGAAGAGGAATAAACGGTAGGAGGTACACTTTTTGACCTGAGCGACCTGCATAATCCAGAAGAGAGTATTGTCTACATTAACCCCTAGTAGTTTTGTACTGTTTACTTCATCAATTATAGTATTAACTATTTGTACGTTTGTTTAATTGCAATTAGTATTTATCTGAACAGATTTCCTGTATTAGATATAAATAAGGTTTTGGTTTTAGTTTTTTCAATGGTGAGTGAGTTTTTTCAATGCCGAGTTCACAAATTCAAATGGCGACAGTTTGAATATCATTCGGCGATACAATCATTAAAACATGTTATATGAGAGTCCTGAATGATGCAGTATGGCCACATATACGCTGCATTTTATATCATAATTGAAACTGAATGTCATGTTTTCGAAACTCTATACCAGAATATACTTCAATGTGGGAACCTATAACTTTTAATTTTTTATAAGCTTTTTATTCATGATGCTATTATTATTTTTTTAAACAAATACAACAAAAATAGTCACTTAAACACACAGACCAACACTAATGTAACTTTGTGACTAGAACCATAGTCATTTTCTTCTCTTAGCATAAATAAGATTAATGGTTATTGTCATCTGTCTTTAGCATAAATAAGATAAAATAGTTATTTTTCCCTGTTCTTGGCACGACAAAAGATAAAATGGTTATTGAATCAGTGGTTTAAGTTATTAGTAACATCACGTAATCATGCTGATTTGTTGCCTTTACTCATTTGATTGTGACGATTTAAATAAGGAACATTTGTCCTCAAATAAACATCTTCTGTGTCATATTTTCGCCTTAGAGCTGAAAGGGTCATATATCTGCTACTTTGCAAAGTGTCCTATAGACCCTTTCAGTTCCAAGTAGAGGATATTCCTTATATATTCTATCATTTCCAATTTATATGCTGTGCCCCGCGTTCACAAAATGATATTGGAATAGATGATTTTGTGTAAGCAGAGGTAGTTACACGTAATTTAATCGGAAATATTTTGAAACCCTTAAAGCGTTGACGTATTTTCATATAAGCCGTGGATATCTAACTTTTTTTTTTTCAATGCAATATTGGCTGAGTTAGCATATTCCACTTCATTTGAATACATATGTTATGAATCTACCGCCATTAGAAATTGTTAATTCTGTCAATGTGGGGATCGATGTTAGATATCAAAATGACGTCAGATTCGGACGTCTATATGGACGTCAGATTCTAACGTCTAATGTGGGTACCCACGCTGAAAGGGTTAAGGGCGTTGTTACAAAAACATATAAAATTTAAACACGTGAATATATGTATTTGATTGGTGTATTTATTTCGAAATGTATTCTGACTTAAGGATGCCCTGGCTGTACTTTAAAATATTTCAGTAGCCTATAATTGATTGTGCAGGAATACACATTTTGCAGTAATAGTGGTATTTGACCCATTCATTTGATTGTTTTTAAAATGCATTTTGAAATGTGGTCGTACAAATTCATGCTTTGCAACACAACACATATATACAGTCCGCTCGACGGTTGAGTCTGGTCCAAAATGTGAGTAAGTGTTTCGGGTATTGCGTCGCCCAGTCATTTCCCAAGCCATTTTTACGATATTTTGCAATCATCAAATCTAATCAATTGGCAACATCTCTGGAAATGTCAAAAGTGAGACCATTTGACATGCTACACAACACTGAGAATAAACCGAAATGAAGTTGGTGGGTTTATAGAGTGACATAATAACATAAATATACTACATGTCAAATGGTCTTACTGTCCCGTTGGTTTGTTTGATCTCTCACATAATAGCTCTGATTATCTTAGTGATTTGTTTGCTTTGTTACACGATATATTCTATTGTCGAGTTGACCTGATTGCTTTCCTATATTTTCGTACATTCTGTCTGAAAGGAATAATCGTTATTAGCGAAAGCATCAATATTGTATGAAAGTTCTGATTATCTTTAGGGTAATCATTCGTTTGCTCTTTTACATGATATTGTCTAATTGTTTTGATCAATTTCCTAAAATTTCGTGCAGTCTTGTATGTCGTCGTGAGACCTGTCTGTTGCGCCCCCTGTCGGGCAGATTGGTAAGTATTTGAGAGCAGGAAGAACTCGCCATAGCCTGGCCAGTCCTGGGATGTGATATGTACTGGTATCATCCTGCACTGTGTCCGTACTGTCATCCGGCTCCATGCCTCTGTCAGAATTAGTGCCTGGAAAGAATAAGCGTTTTATCAGCAGAAGCATCATATCATCACTGTTTACATATTTTTAACTTCATTTAAACGGATCCATAAGGTGTGCATTCCATTTAATGTTTGTTGTCATCTATAAATTATTGTAACACATATCAATGAAACTTAAAGGGACTGGCCCAGGCTAAAATCATCAAAACATCGGTGACCTTATTTTGGCTTCTTAATATGACCATATGATGTAAACATGTCCATAGACTAGAACTGCAAAGTTTTTTTAATTTTTCTGCTGCGCATTCACCAGTTAGGCTAGATATAGAGACGAAATTCCCGTATTTCTAATTTTTGAAATGGTTGTCAATTATTAGATATCAGGAATTTCGTCTCTATATCTAGTTCAACTGGTGAATGCGCAGCAGAAAAACTTATAAACTTTTGCAGAAACATCTTTCCGAAATATGGTTTGGGTGCGAAACGTCTTTCTGAAATATGTTTTGGATGCAAAACGTCTTTCTGAAATATGGTTTGGGTGCGAAACGTCTTTCCTATTTATGGGGAGGGGGCGAAACGTCTTTCCTGAGTATGAGTTGGGGGCGAAACGTCTCAGTAAAGAATGGTGCGAACTGACTATGGGGCGAAAAGTCTGTGTACCTACTTACCAGGTGGTGCTAGACGCAGCATCACTAAACATTATGAGTGTAGTAAGGCCTTTACCAGGTGGCACATTAGTGTCAAATGATACAAATTCCGCGGATCAGCATGGTACGATAATAATAATAATAATAATAATAATAATAATAATAATAATAATAATAATAATAATAATAATAATAATAATAATAATAATAATAATAATAATAATAATAATAATAATAATAATAATAATAATAATAATAATAATAATAATAATAATAATAATAATAATAATAATAATAATAATAATAATAATAATAATAATAATAATAATAATAATAATAATAATAATATTATTTATTTATAGATCATGACCCACTGAGCTTTCGCTCATCTGCATGGGGCCATCTGACAAAAACCATATATACTCAATGTATACATAATAATGGATGCATACATGAATGTGAACATAACACAGTTACAAAACAATGCAAATTTAAACCTAAAGCTAGAATGTTATAAACATATTGAAAATGAGGCAATTCATGTTCCTGTAGACATCCATAAATACTGTGGCTGTTAATATAATTTTCATTTATTATTACATAACATGAAATGCTTTAGCTTAGATTGAAAACTAGATAAGGTGGTACAGTTCCGTATATCTTTATTTAAATTCTTCCATAATTCAGGACCAATAAGCGACAAACTTTTTATGTGATGTCTTGGTACATCTAATTGTCCAATCCCAGAAGATCTCAACGGATAAGTATAATTATTGGATTTGGGGTGAAACATATTGTGTAAGTAAATGGGAACAATATTATTATTACACTTAAAAACTAGACTAAGCTGGTGAAATTTAACAATATCTTGATCTGGAAAGGAAACCCATTTTAACTCACTGAATACAAATTTACTTCAAATTGAAAAGTTAGCATCGAAGATCAATCGAGCAGTTCTGTTTTTGAAGTTTTGCAACTATATATATGTTTTCTTTGAATGTACTTGGGCCTTCCCCATATACCACAACAATACTCCAAATACGGTATATGCTACCGCCTTTTTAAACCATTGCCAACACGCAAGTATTTCACCTAGCAACCTCAATGTTATATTGGACTTGTTCATAAGAACTGTTTCCCAGACATGTCAACTGTTTAACACAACAGAACACAAACACAGGCACAATAAACTTAATAGACTCACTCACTCTCCCTCCCTCCCTCCCTCCCTCCCTCCCTCCCTCCCTCACTCACTCACTCACTCACTCACTCACTCACTCACTCACTCACTCACTCACTCACTCACTCACTCACTCACTCACTCACTCACTCACTCACTCACTCACCAGGTAATAAGTTATCCATGGTGAAGGCTACGCTTCCAGCCACCAGCATAATGTTTCCCAGCGTCATAGACAGTATTTGGTCCACTGTATCATTGCCTGCAGTAGTAAACAGTACTATAACGATCACATAACATAACTTGGGAAAGTGGTGTGCTGTTTTGTGCCCTTCATCAGTGTCTAATGGTGAGCAATCTTTTACTATACCACCATCAATGTATAACATTCCGACAAAATCAACAGCCGAGTGTTTCTGTTGATAATGGCCGGATGTTAGACATTAATGAAGGGCGTCTAAAACAGCACAACGCAAGACATAACTGTGTATAGGATAAAGATATTTCGTAATTCGATATACCATGCTGATCAATTTATTTCGATTGACCACATGTGTACGATCTGGAGATTTCCCTTTTTTATACGTGTATGCATTTGCATATCAGCAGGATTACGTTTATTTTCGTAAAGAAACATAAATATTATGGTTATAACATCGCATGTGTGTATAACATGGTCATTTTGTTTCCTATATCTACCTGTGTTAATAGCATACGGATTTTTGGCTATAAATTGAGAGACAGTCATTCCCAGCATGAGAGAGAAGCCCAGCGTGACGATAGTCCGTGAGCACTTCAGGTTGACCTTCTCAAGGCAGGACACACCAACTCCTAGTAAAGTACCTGAAAACATACACGTACTAATATCAAGGCAAGACACACCAACTCCTAGTACGGTACCTGGAAATTTTCAGGTGATAAAAGTAAAAATATACAAAAGGCACCAACTCCTAATAACGTGCTTGGAAATGTAACAATTAATACTAATTAAAATAAATTCTTCCTTTGCTCTTGGTCAAATTAACTGATTTTATTTCGCAACCAAATTACCCTTTTATACTTAGTTCAAATATTAAGGTCAAGAATATAATTTGGCTTGAAGGGTCAACATCGCAATTACAGAGATTCGATACGACTGATTTAACCAAGTTCCCTTGATTGTTATAACTAAATATAGACATACACTGTACAAAATAGACGGTAGGCTTATCAACAATTAAAACAATTTTCGATGGACAGGTCATCGTTATGGAAGTCCACTGACAGTCTGAGGCGGTATTTGTAGTAGCTGTGAGATTATCTTATTCGTGGAACTACTACTACTACTACTACTACTACTACTACTACTACTACAACAACTACCGCTACTAATACTACTACAATACTTCTACTATTAATGCTACTATTGTTGATACTCACTGAATGTAAGTAGAAGCAGCCCTCCCACCACGGGTTGTGGAATCATCACACAGGCTAAACTAAACTTGGGAAGAATACTTAATAGTATGAGTATACAACCACATATCTGTACGACACGACGACTGGCCACCTGAAAAATCAAACACATCATAGGATACAACCATTATCTGTATGACGCGGCGACTAGTCACCTGTAAAATCAAACACATCATAGTATACAACCACATATCTGTATGACGCGGCGACTGGCCACCTGAAACATCAATCACATCAGAATATACAACCACATATCTGTATGACGTGATGGCTGGCCACCTGAAACATCAATCACATCAGAATATACAACCACATATCTGTATGACGTGATGGCTGGCCACCTGAAACATCAATCACATCAGAATATACAACCACATATCTGTATGACGCGGCGACTGGCCACCTGTAAAATCAAACACATCATAGTATACAACCACATATCTGTATGACGCGGCGACTAGTCACCTGTAAAACCAAACACATCATAGTACACAACCACATATCTGTATGACGCGGCGACTGGCCACCTGTAAAATCAAACACATCATAGTATACAACCAGATATATGTATGACGCGGCGACTAGTCACCTGTAAAATCAAACACATCATGGTACACAACCAGATATCTGTATGACGCGGCGACTAGTCACCTGTAAAACCAAACACATCATAGTACACAACCACATATCTGTATGACGCGGCGACTGGCCACCTGAAAAATCAAACACAGCAGAATATACAACCACATATCTGTATGACGCGGCGACTGGCCACCTGTAAAATCAAACACAGCAGAATATACAACCACATATCTGTATGACGCGGCGACTGGTCACCTGAAACATCAATCACATCATAGCACACAACCACATATCTGTATGACGCGATGGCTGGCCACCTGTAAAAATCAAACATTCAGGAGTATACAGCCACATATTTGTATCATATCTATTCATATAATTCTCCACTCACCTTACTTATATCCATGGCTGCTATGTTACTGCCGTGAGACGAGGTGCCATTAGCACATCCCCATAGCGCACCCAACACACATGCTAGACCCTCTAAAGCAATACCTAATAAACAAACACACATTAGCACCCACCACACAGGCCAGTCCCTCTATAGCAATACCTGATAAACAAACACACATTAGCACATCCCCATAGCACCAACACCACAGGCCAGTCCAAAGAGGTTGTAAAATAAATTTCAATCCCAAAATGCCCATCTTCCTTCATCAGGGGTATGAGATAAGCCGCGTTTTCTAGAATATAGATATATACCCTAACTGCAAATCAATGGTCAAATATTACAGTCTAGTATTATTGACTGACCTTGTGTATCAAGAGTTTGAAAATCAGTGGTCTTGAATTGATATACTTAAAGGACGAGTGTGGATATGCAAGATGACAAGCATTATAACACAAATCGCAATTAAAAGGGACACTTTTCATATTTAAAAAAATACAGTGTACATTTATATCAATAGTACTATATATTTGTATTATCCTCGCAATGCTGCATATTTTAAGGGGTCACATGGTATACATTGTGGCATTAACCGGAAAACGATATCGCGATATATATACATGAAATATACGGTATTAGCATTAAATGACCTCAAAATGACCCTTAATAGCAAAAGAAAGAGACACCAAAATTTTTCTGAATCATTATAATAAGCAGATTGATATTAGCATTGGTGATAAAAATTATGATTCCGATCCAAGTGAAAAACACAACCATCTGCACTAATCACTACAAGTAGTTGATGTAGTGGGCGTATTTAGGTATGCAATAGAGTTGAATATGATGCCACTTACCTCTGTTAACAGCATGAGATGGTGGATCAGGGGCGCCCGCCACACTGGCGCATGCGTAGTAGTCTCCAACTGAATCTACTGCGCTGACAATTGTCATGGTGACGATAGACAGGGTAAGGGCGATGTTAAAACGAGGTACACCCCAGGGAACTGTCAATTAATAAAAACACAAAAATCATATCATCAGGCTCTACGTAATGAAAAAAAACACTCATACCAATAAACACACAGCTAATAGTATCAAGTTGTAAATAATAAAACACGCAGCTAGTACTATCAATTTTTACTGATAAAAACACACAATTATTACCATCAAATAGCTGCTAAAAATATCTTATATATAAAAATATTGAAAGGAACAAAAAAGAGAAAAAAATCAATTTGTATGTTATCATTAAAATAAGACTGTGTGCAGCATTAAATAACATACCACACCTCAAATACCCAAAGTCTCACACTGTGGGATCCAAGGGAACCTCAAAGCCATCGAAAGTTAATTGACCTGTGAAAAGTGTTAGATTTGGGTATTCTCCTGCAGGACTAGTTTTGAAAATGTTGAAATCATATATATACTAACATGGTTTTGGTATGTGAATAAGTCTGAGTCTATGCTCCCGCCGTGACTATATATACTCACATGTTTTGGTATCTGTATCCAGGGTACAGTATATGCCCCCTCCATGACTATATATATAACTACATGTTTTTGATATGTGTATCCAGGAGTCTGATTCTTTACCTCCACAGTGTCTATACAAATTAAATCAAATTGTTTTGTGTCTGAGTCTATGCTTCCCACCATTTGTCTACATATATACTCACATGATTTTGGTATATGTATCCAGGGCACAGAGTCTATGCCCCCCCCTCTCCCGCCGTGTCTATGTATATATACTCACATGGTTTTGGCATGTGTATTCAACTCACAGAGTCTATGCCCTCCCCCCCCCTCTCCGTGTCTGTCTAGACTTACATGGTCTTGGTATGTGTATCCAGGGTACAGAGTCTGAGTCTATCCCTCCCCCTGTATCTGTCCGGGCGGCATACCCCCATTCCCCTGGCTCCGTTGGAAGCACATCTGCCACTGTCAGGATCCCACATAGTCCCCAGGTTAACATGAGGGAAAGACCGATCTGAAACGTAAAGTACATCTAGCATCAGACCGATCTAGTACAGTATATCTAACAGCATACCAATCTGAAACGTACAGTAGGCCTAAGGTCTAATAGTAGTGCGAAACGCACTAACAGACAATGTCAGATACAAAATGTAGGTCTACACTCATTCTCAAATTGACACATATGCGCCAGCCAATTTGAAAAGGTTTCGCAGTACATCGTTTTGTAAACCAGCCAATCACAAACGTACTACAATAGGCTGAAAAAAGAGTGGGGGAAATGTGAGATCAGCCCGTCTGCACAATTTAGCATGCGGAATAGCAGTGTCTAAGGGTGGCATTGTAACGAAATGAAGACTGACTAATATCTAAATTACAGAAGGCCTTGACGCTGATTAGACATAAAACCGACATTAGTACAATGTTAAGTGCTTGACAGAATAAAGAGTCTAGTAACGATAGGGGTCAAATATTATAAATATGTCTTTGTGTTTGTCCGCAACAAATATTTTTAATCTTATCGTTGTCATTAGATCTGAAATTGATGGGCAGTGAACTGTATCACTGATTGCAGCTATAAATGAACACTTATCCAGAACAACTACTAAAAAATTAAAAGTAAAAAATCTGGTTATTATTTTCACGATCCTATAAAACATATGCTACACATACATATTTTTATGAAAGTATTTTTAAACTCGATTTATTATAACATAGCGTGGTGACTAAATCCCAAAACGATATATGTTTTACAATAATTACAAAAGCTGAGGATCTTTCGAATATAGAGTTAAACCATAAGGCGCTAAATTATATAATTTTTATTTTTTTCTGACTTGAAGTGTGCCTGCAATCTCCCTCCTCAACCTCGCATGAGTACAAAATACTTACATATATAAAATACTTGTACAATTTGAAACAAAACATATGTCAATCTGGCAAATTCGATCCCAATTACTCTTCAAATATTCTGATTTATTCCTTAAAGCGTGGAGATCGACTTTAGTCGTCAGAATCTGACGTCTGTAGACGTCAGATTCTGACGTTTGAAGTCGATCCCCACTCTGTAAGAGTAAAATATTTCTAATGTCCGTAGTCGCATAACATAAGTATTCAAATGAATCAGAAACAGCTAACTAAGCAATTATGATGATTTTAAATTGAAAAAAACCAGCTTTGATCTTCATGGTTTATACACAAATAATTCAGCGTGTAAAAGTTAAGGACAAAAAAGGGCTGAAATCGGCTATAGAAGGGATTACACCGCTTCACTCGCTGCTGATCAGCATTATAGTCGTTTTTATTCTGTTTTAATTAGCGGAATAAATCACAGTTATTGTGGATGAAATGAGTGGTTAAACATGAATATTTGCAAATATCTGGTCTCAAATTGAACAAATATGAGTAATTTTCACCCACTTGAAGTTGTGGGTCGCGGTAGCGAGACACAACTTCAAGTGGGTGAAAATTTAAATTTAGCAGGATAAGGGTTAAAGGTAAAAAAAGGAGTGAAATCACGTATAGAAGGGATTAACACTTAACTCACTGATAATCACGACCTTAGTCGTTTTCCATTCGTTTGATTGGCTGATCAAATTACTGTTATGGGGAACAAAATATGACTTTAACCATCAAAATTTGCAAATGGTCCCAAAATAAACAGATAAGGGTAATTCTCACACACATGAACTTGTGGATGTAGGCTTGTGGATCGAGGGTGGGAATTTAAATTAATAAATTTAGTTTAGGGTTATAGTGTTAAATGTAAAAAAGTAAGTAAGTTTAATGTTATTCCTTAAAGATAACAATAATTTACTCACGGCAAATAATTTGAAGAATGATACGACCTCTTTGACAATAACAAGTTTGCGGTTCTTGATAGTGATAAACGGGAGAGGCACCTGTATGTGTCCTAAGCCCTGGGAGAAGGTGATTGTTAGTAGTGCAGTTCTAAAACGGAAAACACAAAGAAACATGATATGGTGTAAACTGTACTCATAAAGACAAAAAACACGAAAAGCCATGACATGGTAAGAACTGTAGCCCTAAAAAATAAAATACGAAAAAACATGATATGGTGAGAACTGCAGTCCTGAAAACAGAAAACACAAACATATTCTATGGTGAGAACTGCAATTCTAAAACAAAAAAATACAAAATAACACCTAAAGACAAAGTCCTAAAGACAGAAAACACACAATACCATGCTATGGTAGAAATTGCACTCTTAAAAGCACAAAATAAGATGAAATGGTGAGCACCGCAGTCCTAAAAACCGAAAACACAAAATAATACGAGATAGTGAGAGCTGTAGTCCTAAAAACAGAAAACACAAAACAACATGACATGGTGAGAACGGCAGTCTTAAAAACACGAAACTGCCGCAATTCTAATCACATAGTAAATACAACTGCCTCCCTTACGACATACCCAAGTTCTTATTGCTATTTGTATATTTATGCCATATTTCTCACACTAATGCTGTTGGCTTTCACTACGAGACGTATGGTAAGATCAGCCCATCTCGCATTCCCTCCCACACGTTACACTGCTCAGTTTGATTGTGCTGAAAGGCTCGGGCTTGATGTGGTGACTTGTGCTGAAATGAGCCGATCTCGCCTTCCCAGCGATGCCGTATGCATATATGATACTATGTATGTTATTCAAAAAACTTAATGGACGCGGAAGCTGAACATATTAAAGTAGTAGTATACTGTGCACCAGCAGTGGACAAAGTCTATACCCAGAACGCACCACCCACATTACAGAGAAAGTGATGATAAGAGCCACCTAGTGAATAACTGTAAACAGACAGACCTCAGAAAGGACTGATGATTTAAGACAATAATGGTCCTATATAGTCTACTTACAGCAGGCCTATCCACCACAGACCGGAGCATTTGGTGAGAATCAGATTCACCATGGCCAGAGCTATTGCTATGATCACAGCGCTGATAGTGAGAGGCCCTAGCCAGCGCTTTGTGGCTCCCAGGATACCTGTCATCCCTATACAATGCTCAAACAGACCGCCCAGTATAACAGCTCCCTGGATCTGAAACATAGAACCCAATATAACAGCCACATGAAACCCAATATAACAGCCACATGAAAAACAGAACCCAATATAACAGCCACATGAACCATAGAACCCAATATAACAGCCACATGAACCATAGAACACAATATAACACCCACATGAAACATAGAACCCAATATAACAGCCACATGAACCATAGAACCCAATATAACAGCCACATGAACCATAGAACACAATATAACACCCACATGAACCATAGAACCCAATATAACACCCACATGAACCATAGAACACAATATAACACCCACATGAAACATAGAACCCAATATAACAGTCACGTGAAACATAGAACCTAATATAACAGCCACATAAAACATAAAACCCAATATAACAGCCACATGAAACATAGAACCCAATATAACAGCCACATGAAACATAGAACCCAATATAACAGCCACATGAAACATAGAACCCAATATAACAGCCACATGAAACATAGAACCCAATATAACAGCCACATGAAACATAGAACCTAATATAACAGCCACATAAAAAACAGAACCCAATATAACAGCCACATGAAACATAGAACCCAGTATAACAGCCACATGAAACATAGAACCCAATATAACAGCCACATGAAACATAGAACCCAGTATAACAGTCACGTGAAACATAGAACCCAATATAAAAGCCACATAAAACAAAAAACCCAATATAACAGCCACATGAAACATAGAACCCAATATAACAGCCACATGAAACATAGAACCCAATATAACAGCCACATGAAACATAGAACCCAATATAACAGCCACATGAAACATAGAACCTAACATAACAGCCACATAAAAAACAGAACCCAATATAACAGCCACATGAAACATAGAACCCAATATAACAGCCACATGAAACATAGAACCCAATATAACAGCCATATGAAACATAGAACCCAATATAACAGCCACATAAAAAACAGAACCCAATATAACAGCCACATGAAACATATAACCCAATATAACAGCCACATGAAACATAGAACCCAATATAATAGCCACAAGAAACATAGAACCCAATATAACAGCGGCATGAAACATAGAACCCAATATAACAGCCACATGAAACATAGAACCCAATATAACAGCCACATGAAACATAGAACCCAATATAACAGTCACATAAAACACAGAACCCAATATAACAGCCACATGAAACATAGAACCCAATATAACAGCCACGTGAAACATAGAACCCAATATAACAGCCATATTAAACATAGAACCCAATATAACAGCCATGTGAAACATAAAACCCAATATAACAGCCATGTCAAACATAGAACCCAATATAACAGTCACATGAAACATAGAACCCAATAGAACAGCCACATGAAAAACATAACCCAATATAACAGCCACATGAACCATAGAACCCAATATAACAGCCACATGAAACATAGAACCCAAAATAACAGCCACATAAAAAAACAGAACCTAATATAACAGCCACATGAAACATAGAACCCAATATAACAGCCACATGAAACATAGAACCCAATATAACAGCCACATGAAACATAGAACCCAATATAACAGCCACATAAAAAACAGAACCCAATATAACAGCCACATGAAACATATAACCCAATATAACAGCCACATGAAACATAGAACCCAATATAATAGCCACAAGAAACATAGAACCCAATATAACAGCGGCATGAAACATAGAACCCAATATAACAGCCACATGAAACATAGAACCCAATATAACAGCCACATGAAACATATAACCCAATATAACAGTCACGTAAAACACAGAACCCAATATAACAGCCACATGAAACATAGAACCCAATATAACAGCCACGTGAAACATAGAACCCAATATAACAGCCATATGAAACATAGAACCCAATATAACAGCCATGTGAAACATAAAACCCAATATAACAGCCATGTCAAACATAGAACCCAATATAACAGTCACATGAAACATAGAACCCAATATAACAGCCACATGAAAAACATAACCCAATATAACAGCCACATGAACCATAGAACCCAATATAACGGTCACATGAAACATAGAACCCAATATAGCAGCCACATGAAACATAGAACCCAATATAACAGTCACGTGAAATATAGAACCCAATATAACAGCCACATGAAACACAGAACCCAATATAACAGCCACATGAAACACAGAACCCAATATAACAGCCACATATAATATAGAACCCAATATAACAGCCACATGAAACATAGAAATCAATATAGCAGCCACATGAAACATAAAACCCAATATAACAGCCACGTGAAACATAGAACCCAACATAACAGCCACATGAAACATAGAACCCCATATAACAGCCACATGAAACATAGAACCCAATATAAAAGCCACATGAAAAACAGAACCCAATATAACAGCCACGTGAAACATAGAACCCAATATAACAGCCATGTGAAACATAGAACCCAATATAACAACCACATATAACATAGAACCCAATATAACAGCCACATTAAACATAGAACCCAATATAACAGCCACGTGGAAAATAGAACCCAATATAACAGCCACATGAACCATATAACCCAATATAGCAGCCACATAAAACATAGAACCCAATATAACAGCTCCCTGAATCTGAAACATACAAAATATAATAACTGATTAATTCAAAAATCAATCAATCACTGTTTGAAGGAAATTGGTTTGTCATTAAAGTATTAGTCCTCAAACCAACAATAAACGACCCGCTATCAAAATTCTCATCATTTATTTGAGTAATCTATTATTTATTTTTAATTAAATCTAGAGCTATTCCATCGAAAGTTTTAGTCACTGATAGTTATGTTAGGCCACCGCAACCCACAACTTGACTAAAATAACTTGGATGTGTAGCATTAAGTCACAAGGCATAGAAGTTTACACATATAAATATAATGTTTGATTTCTAAAAACGGGTCACTATTGCACAGCTACAACAAAAATCACATGAACTCTAGTATTCAATCAAACTGGTTACTAGTGCACAGCTACAACTAAAATCACAGGAACACTAGTATGCAATCAATCTGGTTACTATTGCACAGCTACAACTAAAATCACAGGAACACTAGTATGCAATCAATCTGGTTACTAGTGCACCGCTACAACTAAAATCACAGAAACACTAGTATGCAATCAAACTGGTTACTATTGCACAGCTACAACTAAAATCACAGGAACACTAGTATTCAATCAATCTTGTTACTAGTGCACAGCTACAACTAAAATCACAGAAACACTAGTATTCAATTAATCTTGTTACTATTGCACAGCTACAACTAAAATCACAGGAACACTAGTATTCAATCAAACTGGTTACTAGTGCACAGCTACAACTAAAATCACAGGAACACTAGTATTCAATCAAACTGGTTACTAGTGTACAGCTACAACACAAATCACAGGAACACTAGTATTCAATCAAACTGGTTACTAGTGCACAGCTACAACTAAAATCACAGGAACACTAGTATTCAATCAATCTTGTTACTATTGTACAGCTACAACTAAAATCACAGGAACACTAGTATTTAATCAAACTGGTTACTATTGTACAGCTACAACTAAAATCACAGGAACACTAGTATTCAATCAAACTGGTTACTAGTGCACAGCTACAACTAAAATCACAGGAACACTAGTATTCAATCAAACTGGTTACTATTGCACAGCTACAACTAAAATCACAGGAACACTAGTATTCAATCAATATGGTTACTATTGCACAGCTACAACTAAAATCACAGGAACACTAGTATGCAATCAAACTGGTTACTAGTGCACAGCTACAACTAAAATCACAGAAACACTAGTATTCAATCAATCTTGTTACTATTGCACAGCTACAACTAAAATCACAGGAACACTAGTATGCAATCAAACTGGTTACTAGTGCACAGCTACAACTAAAATCACAGGAACACTAGTATTCAATCAATCTTGTTACTATTGCACAGCTACAACTAAAATCACAGGAACACTAGTATGCAATCAATCTGGTTACTATTGTACAGCTACAACTAAAATCACAGGAACACTAGTATGCAATCAATCTGGTTACTATTGTACAGCTACAACTAAAATCACAGAAACACTAGTATTCAATCAAACTGGTTACTAGTGCACCGCTACAACTAAAATCACAGGAACACTAGTATGCAATCAATCTGGTTACTAGTGCACAGCTACAACTAAAATCACAGGAACACTAGTATTCAATCAATCTTGTTACTATTGCACAGCTACAACTAAAATCACAGGAGCACTAGTATGCAATCAAACTGGTTACTAGTGCACAGCTACAACTAAAATCACAGGAACACTAGTATTTAATCAAACTGGTTACTATTGTACAGCTACAGCTAAAATCACAGGAACACTAGTATGCAATCAAACTGGTTACTAGTGCACCGCTACAACTAAAATCACAGGAACACTAGTATGCAGTCAATCTGGTTACTAGTGCACAGCTACAACTAAAATCACAGGAACACTAGTATGCAATCAAACTGGTTACTAGTGCACAGCTACAACTAAAATCACAGGAACACTAGTATGCAATCAAACTGGTTACTAGTGCACAGCTACAACTAAAATCACAGGAACACTAGTATTTAATCAAACTGGTTACTATTGTACAGCTACAACTAAAATCACAGGAACACTAGTATTCAATCAAACTGGTTACTATTGTACAGCTACAACTAAAATCACATGAACACTAGTATTTAATCAAACTGGTTTCTATTGCACAGCTACAACTAAAATCACAGGAACACTATTCAATCAATCTGGTTACTAGTGCACAGCTACAACTAAAATCACAGGAACACTAGTATTCAATCAATCTTGTTACTATTGCACAGCTACAACTAAAATCACAGGAACACTAGTATGCAATCAATCTGGTTACTAGTGCACAGCTACAACTAAAATCACAGGAACACTAGTATTTAATCAAACTGGTTACTATTGTACAGCTACAACTAAAATCACAGGAACACTAGTATTCAATCAAACTGGTTACTATTGTACAGCTACAACTAAAATCACATGAACACTAGTATTTAATCAAACTGGTTACTATTGTACAGCTACAACTAAAATCACAGGAACACTAGTATTCAATCAAACTGGTTACTATTGTACAGCTACAAATAAAATCACAGGAACACTAGTATTTAATCAAACTGGTTACTATTGTACAGCTACAACTAAAATCACAGGAACACTAGTATGCAATCAAACTGGTTACTAGTGCACAGCTACAACTAAAATCACAGAAACACTAGTATTCAATCAATCTTGTTACTATTGCACAGCTACAACTAAAATCACAGGAACACTAGTATGCAATCAAACTGGTTACTAGTGCACAGCTACAACTAAAATCACAGGAACACTAGTATTCAATCAATCTTGTTACTATTGCACAGCTACAACTAAAATCACAGGAACACTAGTATGCAATCAATCTGGTTACTATTGTACAGCTACAACTAAAATCACAGGAACACTAGTATTCAATCAAACTGGTTACTAGTGCACAGCTACAACTAAAATCACAGGAACACTAGTATGCAATCAATCTGGTTACTAGTGCACAGCTACAACTAAAATCACAGGAACACTAGTATTCAATCAAACTGGTTACTAGTGCACAGCTACAACTAAAATCACAGGAACACTAGTATTCAATCAATCTTGTTACTAGTGCACAGCTACAACTAAAATCACAGGAACACTAGTATTCAATCAAACTGGTTACTAGTGCACAGCTACAACTAAAATCACAGGAACACTAGTATTCAATCAAACTGGTTACTATTGCACAGCTACAACTAAAATCACAGGAACACTAGTATTCAATCAATATGGTTACTATTGCACAGCTACAACTAAAATCACAGGAACACTAGTATGCAATCAAACTGGTTACTATTGCACAGCTACAACTAAAATCACAGGAACACTAGTATGCAATCAAACTGGTTACTAGTGCACAGCTACAACTAAAATCACAGAAACACTAGTATTCAATCAATCTTGTTACTATTGCACAGCTACAACTAAAATCACAGGAACACTAGTATGCAATCAAACTGGTTACTAGTGCACAGCTACAACTAAAATCACAGGAACACTAGTATGCAATCAATCTGGTTACTATTGTACAGCTACAACTAAAATCACAGAACCACTAGTATTCAATCAAACTGGTTACTAGTGCACCGCTACAACTAAAATCACAGGAACACTAGTATGCAATCAATCTGGTTACTAGTGCACAGCTACAACTAAAATCACAGGAACACTAGTATTCAATCAATCTTGTTACTATTGCACAGCTACAACTAAAATCACAGGAACACTAGTATGCAATCAAACTGGTTACTAGTGCACAGCTACAACTAAAATCACAGGAACACTAGTATTTAATCAAACTGGTTACTATTGTACAGCTACAACTAAAATCACAGGAACACTAGTATGCAATCAAACTGGTTACTAGTGCACCGCTACAACTAAAATCACAGGAACACTAGTATGCAGTCAATCTGGTTACTAGTGCACAGCTACAACTAAAATCACAGGAACACTAGTATGCAATCAAACCGGTTACTAGTGCACAGCTACAACTAAAATCACAGGAACACTAGTATGCAATCAAACTGGTTACTAGTGCACAGCTACAACTAAAATCACAGGAACACTAGTATTTAATCAAACTGGTTACTATTGTACAGCTACAACTAAAATCACAGGAACACTAGTATTCAATCAAACTGGTTACTATTGTACAGCTACAACTAAAATCTCATGAACACTAGTATTTAATCAAACTGGTTACTATTGCACAGCTACAACTAAAATCACAGGAACACTAGTATGCAATCAAACTGGTTACTAGTGCACAGTTACAACTAAAATCACAGGAACACTAGTATTTAATCAAACTGGTTACTATTGTACAGCTACAACTAAAATCACAGGAACACTAGTATTTAATCAAACTGGTTACTAGTGCACAGCTACAACTAAAATCACAGGAACACTAGTATTTAATCAAACTGGTTACTATTGTACAGCTACAACTAAAATCACAGGAACACTAGTATTCAATCAATCTGGTTACTAGTGCACAGCTACAACTAAAATCACAGGAACACTAGTATTCAATCAATCTGGTTACTAGTGCACAGCTACAACTAAAATCACAGGAACACTAGTATTCAATCAATCTTGTTACTATTGCACAGCTACAACTAAAATCACAGGAACACTAGTATGCAATCAATCTGGTTACTAGTGCACAGCTACAACTAAAATCACAGGAACACTAGTATTTAATCAAACTGGTTACTATTGTACAGCTACAACTAAAATCACAGGAACACTAGTATTCAATCAAACTGGTTACTATTGTACAGCTACAACTAAAATCACATGAACACTAGTATTTAATCAAACTGGTTACTATTGTACAGCTACAACTAAAATCACAGGAACACTAGTATTCAATCAAACTGGTTACTATTGTACAGCTACAACTAAAATCACAGGAACACTAGTATTTAATCAAACTGGTTACTATTGTACAGCTACAACTAAAATCACAGGAACACTAGTATTTAATCAAACTGGTTACTATTGTACAGCTACAACTAAAATCACATGAACACTAGTATGCAATCAATCTGGTTACTATTGCACAGCTACAACTAAAATCACAGGAACACTAGTTAGTGCAAGAGCATTAGTGAAAAAAACACAGGAACCTGGAATAAAATTGCAGAAAGCTGTTTTTTTCAGGAATGATACCTGGACATCTCCCCAGACGAATTCCGAAGATGCCCCAAAAATCCCCCTTGTGCATTTTTTTTAATTCAAGATGGCCGCCACCATGTAACGCCATTTTCGAAAAACAGGGGTATACCCTAATTCTTCACCTTTGTAGTTAGGAAAAAAATATTTTTGTGTCTCTACTTATGTTTTAAGGCACAAAGAGTTGATACAGATGATCAGGAATGATATCAGCACTTTTCTCAATACCAAAAATCCAAGATGGCCGCCATATTGTTCTGATTATGTTAAGCGATCTCTTAAAAACACACGAAAATATGAGATATCTATCTCGTTGTTGAACCTAAAATGTATTTTTTGGCCAAACCCATGGAATATAACACTTATTTAGATCACCATTATTTTATTATATTGAATTTATCAACATAAATCCCACATAGTAGTTAATTAAAAATAACACCAGGTAACGCCATTTAAAAAAAAGGGTTATACCCTAATCCCCCACTTTTGAAGTTAAAACAATGATTTTCGTGTCTCTACCTATGTTTTAAAGTACAAGGAGTTTATCCAGATGATCAGAAATAATATCAGTACTTTTCTTAATACCACAAATTCAAGATGGCCGCCATAATATTTTGTTAAGCGATCTCATAAAAAACCCGAAAATATGCGATAACTATCTCGTTGTTGAAACTAAAATGTATTTTTTAGCCGAACCCATAGAGTCTGGAACATATTTAGATGACCATATTTTATTATATTGTGTTTATCGACATGAATCCCACATGGTAGTTATAGTTAATTCTACCATGGTGGGTGACGCTTTGGAGTGTTTTCGAACTGCTTTCCCACTAGAAATATAGATTGAGATTTGTCAAGTTGACAAATTAATCTCAGGTAAATAATGAAATTATTGCGTTTCAATCATCCGAGCTGTCACAGTTTCTACATGTTTGGCCAATACAAAAAGAGCACATCGTTGTACAATATAGTCTAGATTTGTGAGATCCCCCCCCCCCCCTTGAACAAGCCACTCTGCACACGCAACTCACTCATTTTAGAACTCTTACTGGGGCGACTGCTCTTTCAGTTTGCGTTGGTTACAAACGACCATGATATAAAATCCGTTCCCAGACTGTAGATTCCACACCCTCCTGTACAGCAAAATATGCTCTGTATCATAATGGAGTTTAAACACGAGGCATTCATCCAATGCTGTTTTAATATGGGCTGACCGTCTTCGACGCTGGCACAAAAATTAAACAGAATTGGATTAATGCCCCGTGTTGGCTGGGGCAGTAGGTGACGTTGAAGGGAGGCTTTCTAGCAAAAATCAATTACAAGATAAGGACTTGCGCCTCACACGTTACATGTACATGACATCTTTGATAATCGTCCTGTAACAATGCTCTTTTAAATACTTACTTTTGTCCTTGATCTGCGAATGACAATATGTTTATTATCATGAAATATATCATTTAAATATCAAGATATTATATTTTTGAATATTAGGATATATATATTTCGTAATGAAGTTATGGCATTGTATGGTGTTGTAATGAGATGATTTTACATCAGAATATCGGAATATGACATTAAATTAATTGATGTCACAGTTTATCGTCAGGATATGATCTCTTTATGTCACGATAATATGAGGACAAGAAACATTAACGTCATGGTATGGTTTTGTAATGTCCAAATATTGCTCTTTATTATAGTAAAATGACGTTATGATGTCTGGATACAGCTTTCTAAATGCAGGATATGGTGGTTAAGCATCATTAAATATCATGATATAGCATATTAACATTACAATATGACATTTTAGTGTAAGAGGAAATGAAAGTAAAAGAGGGCAAGGCCACATGCTGTTCAAAGAGCATGTGTCTTAACGCTATCTAATTACTTTTCATTTATTGCATCTTCCGAAGTGCTTTTGTTGTTGGCAGTTTTGGAGTACCGGTATTTGAGCAATGTGGAGGCCTTTACTTACTGAATTATATTGCGATATATATGTTGAACTGACATGTGCCAGCCTGATATTGGAATGTTCTATGTCGATTCTGTATTACCATATGGTAACGTGCGTCTGTCAATATAATGTTATTGAAATGTTATACCTTGACATGACAATATAATATCCTGACATTAAAATCATGCCATATCCAGACTTCAAAGTGACAAAGCCTGACATTCTATGGTCACATTAAAATATTGTAGTGTCATATTCAGTCCTTATAATGTCACATTAGAATGCCGCCAAGCCCGCCATATTTTGATTTGATAATGTCATATCCTATCATAAAAAAATGAATATCTTGACATTCAAATCTTATTGTGTGATATAAAAGGACAAAATTTGGACATTATAATATCATGACGCTAAAGTGTCATATTCTGATAAATTATCATCCAATATCCTGGCATAAATATGCCAGATCCTGACTTCGAACTGTTTATTATACAATATTCGATATTAAATAGCATGTTTGTCATTATAATGACACACCATCACATTACAATGCTATATTGTGACCTCAATGTGTCAATTCATCAATGTATAAAGTCACATCATAATATTCAAGTACCATATCCTAATATTCAAATGTCATATCCTTACATTTAAATGTCATAGTGATGTTAAAATGATATATCACGAAATTGTAATGCATTTCGTGATAATATGATGTATATATTTTCATTTTAATACAGCAACGTGATGTTTAGCCACTATATACTGCCTTTATAAAGCTGTATTGAGCCATCATAACGTGATTTTGCTATATTAAACACCAATGTTTGGACATTATATTACATATCATGATATTAAAGTGTCATATCCTGATATCATATTCATATATCCTGACATAAAACTATCATATCCTGACGTTAAACGTGTTCAATCTGGTGTAATATTGTACTTAGCTCTGTTATTATGTACATTTACAATAATAATCACAACTAATACTCAACCAAAATCGAAAAACATTTTATATAGGCCTACTATATAAAATACCTACATTGGAATTAGTCGCTGTGTTTGAAACTGGAATTTCTTACGCTTCAAATGAATGAAAAATACCCTTATATTTAAAGACGAGAGATGTTAGAATTTTTAATCAATGATTTCTGCCATATGATATTTTGTAAATTTGATCAATCTATATCTATATTCCCATATGAAAAAGCAGTTGGACATCGCTTAATCGTGACATCTGCGCTAAAAGAGCTAACCAATATGGCAGCCATGTTGGATTTTGTGTTGATAAGCACATTCTATTTTAAAAACTGGTGATGGAAATATATTCTAGATTCCATGGCCCTGAAAAAAAAGTTTCAACAACATGATAATTATGGCATGTACATGATTTTCTGAGGGGGGGGGGGAACGCTTCACATAGTGGTCGCCATCTTGGATTTGTGGAGATAAGAAAAGGAATGATATCATTTCTGATCCTGTTGATGAGCTTTTTGTGTAGAGGCACCAAAATATTTTTTTTTAACTGCAAAAGTGAGGAATTGTGGTATATTCCTGTTGACGTTATATGGTGTTACATAACATTAAACTACCGGTATGTGGGATTTATGTTGATAAATTCAATATAATAAAATATTGGTGATCTAAATAAGTGCTAGACTCCATGGGTTTAGACGAAAAATACATTTTAGGCTCAACAACGAGATAGTTACCTCATATTTTCGTTTTTTTAATTAAGAGATCGCTCAACATACTCAGTATATCAATATGGCGGCCATCTTGGATTTTTGGTATTGAGAAAAGTACTGATATCATTTCAGATCATCTGGATGAACTCTTTGTGTCCTCAAACATAAGTAGAGACACCTAAATATTTTTTCGAACTGCAAAAGTGAGGAATTATGGTATACCCCTGTTTTTTTCGAAAATGGCGTTACATGGTGGCGGCCATTTTGAATTAAAAAAAATGCACAAGGGGGATTTTTGGGGCATTTTCGGAATTCGTCTGGGGAGATGTCCATGTATCATTCCTAAAAAAATCAGCTTTCTGCAATTTTATTCCAGGTTCAACCCTATTGCTCTTGCACTATAGTATGCAATCAATCTGGTTACTATTGCACAGCTACAACTAAAATCACAGGAACACTAGTATTCAATCAAACTGGTTACTATTGCACAGCTACAACTAAAATCTCAAGAACACTAGTATTCAACTAATCAATTAATACCCAAGTGAAAAAAAAGATATTGTGACTCGATACCATAACTCTCAAACTTGAAATATATTTTTTACTTCACCACTTAAAGCCTAAATTTGCGAACCAAACACATATTTGCCTGGAGTGAGGTACCAAAAAGGCTATTTATCAATCAATTTCAATTGTTATCATAGATATAGCGGATAAGTATACATATGTTCACACAGACATGTATGTGTGAATTTTGTAAAAAATACACCAAATAATTCCTTACTTCGCGCATGCGTGGTAACCATGGCGACGTGCTGGGGTCTGCCAGATTCCCAAGAGGATTATCCGTCATAGTGTCAGAGATATTTGTGAGATCTATAAAATATAACTTAGAATATAACTTAGAAAACAGAAAATTCACAACAAAACATTACATAGATCCGCTAATGAATCCCCACAGGAGATGCATTATTATTTAGTATACAGCATTGCGATGGAAGAAGTGTCGACAAGTTCATGTTCACCAGTTGATGTCTCGCATTAAAAGGTGTAATACATTTTCAGAAATATTCTTGATATTTTTATTTTTTCATATTGCATAACAGGGAGAATAAATAAACACATATATCGAAATCTTTCCACACCCATTTGCATGAGGTAAAGTCCATCTTATTAAAAGCTAGTTTTGTAAATATCCTTTTAATATGAGGTTAAATTGCCGAATCCCTCTTATATCCCGGTAATCCCCTTTTAAATTAAACTTTTTAATTCTCCATAATTCTCCATAAGTCAAATCTATAAATCTTTCTTTTATGGCTTATAGTACCCTTTTAAAAGAAAAATATCTTAATTTTCAATTCACATTTTTTTACATTTTTAAATGTTGTGTGATAAATGTTTTACATTAGTAAGTTAAATAACAAATTCCCTCATTTATCTGGGTCTTTATTCGATATATGCCTTTAATTTAAAATATATAAAAATCACGTTTTTTTATCAAGTTGAACTTTTTTGGGACGGCTGAATGGTATTTTACATTTACATTACATTTTTAAATTCCCCTTTTTATATAAGGTTAAATGGCCAATTCGTCCTTTTATACGAGGTTACCTATCTAAATCATCATTTTCTACATTAAATGTTTTCATGCATTTGAATTTGTGTCCCGCTACCACGAATCACAACTTCAAGTTTGTAAAAATACTCACACTTGCTTAATTTGAGACGAAACATTTTTGTACTAGGTATCACACTCACGCCATCTTTAGTCTTGGTTGCGTTGTAACTTACCATGCATGTTTACATCCGGGCATTGCCACTCAGGTTGAGACAGGAAGTTAACAATGGGGACGACAAAGGTTGCTGTCACGCCCTGTACGATGGGTAATCTAAATTACAAGGCAAAACAGTCGATTTAGTAAAACAAAACAGTTATTACTTTTTTACTCACTGTTACGGGGTGTTTATGTTGAAATAACACTAGGGGGGGGGGGGGGGAGGGGGGATTAATTATCAAAATGCATAGATCAAAATTTGGGACGTAACATACCGATTCGAAAGACTAATTTGAGACAGACGAGGTTGAGCTGACGTGAATTGACATTGTCATCTCATGAATCATACAAACATTACAGTGTGGTATATTTATCATTTGCTTTCACATCTTCAATAGTCAGAAATATGAAGAGAGAGACAAACTTTAATACATAGAAAATAAGTGTCAAATATCTATAAACGTTCAAGTTTGACAATCGCTCAAAATGCCCGGTAGCGCAGATAATATTCTGATAAAATATCATCCACGCTATTTCAAACCATTCCAAAGATAAATTTAAATAGTCATACGCTGAATAATATGAAATGGAATTAGTTAACTATCTCACAAAGATATACCAACATCATACAACTATATGAAACATCAATATCAATATTAACAGTATCACATTCTCGATAACAATAATATAACTATGTCAATCACACATCAGTCATTCATCACCACACACTACAAAATCATAGAAACAATAATACCCAACCCTAGCGACCTGGAAAATAGACAACAGATTAGTGATCATCGCGGTGAGGTTTACACAGTAAAAGCTATAAACACTCACCACGTCTGAACACGCTAGGCCCTCAAATTTTGAAACATGTTGTTCTCGAGAGGCGAAACATAAAAGTGTTGCCTGACAATGCCGACACGTATCTATTTAAACAAACATAATAGTTGTACAAGTCATACACAATCATACGATTCACATACACCCTGGTCAGTGAAAGAAACATCATGCCTCAAGCCATCTGCGACACGTAGGCCTATATATGAATCATTCTATGCTGACTTTGCTAGTGGCGTTGGGACAACACTGGCCCAACACATATCTACACCTCATACGGTGAACAAAATTTAGTTTCAGGATTAAATTGCATAATGAAACCGAAGTCTCCGGCCGTCTGGGCATGTCTGGGGGTAGATCCGCTAGACATGCCCAGAACCCCTTATCGGAAGAGCGAAGGAAAACTCTCTCAATAACCCACCATGCCCTATCATCCCCACCCACACATCATCATTTGTACATCATTTTATCTCATCAATTGACTACAAGGTTTTTATCGTATTACAATGTGCCGAAAAGTGACGTAAAGCAATTATTTACTACTACTACTACTACTACTGGAAGGTTTATTGTTGGGCCTCCGTCCACGGCGCTGGCCCAACATTGAGCCGGCATTAGATCAATGTGAGGTGTTTGCTGGGGACTGACCTGCATCCTATGGTACTTTGTGTCAAAGTTGCCAAACCGGCCACAAACAACACCGTGCTGAAGATCTGAGCCGTGATCTCTCCATGTCCTGCCGTACACACCGCTCCGGCCACGATGATACTCTGTGCGAGGTCACTGAAGATGGTCACCAGCAGGTGCTGGAACAAACAACAACCACTACAGACTGTTACACACAGCCAGGTCACTGAAGATGGTCACCATCAGGTGCTGGAACAAACAACAACCACTACAGACTGTTACACACACAGCCAGGTCACTGAAGAAGGTCACCATCAGGTGCTGGAACAAACAACAACCACTACAGACTGTTACACACATAGCCAGGTCACCGAAGATGGTCACCAGCAGGTGCTGGAACAAACAACAACCACTACAGACTGTTACACACACAGCCAGGTCACTGAAGAAGGTCACCATCAGGTGCTGGAACAAAACAACAACCACTACAGACTGTTACACACATAGCCAGGTCACTGAAGATGGTCACCATCAGATGCTGGAGCAAAACAACAAACCACTACAGACTGTTACACACACAGCCAGGTCACTGAAGAAGGTCACCATCAGGTGCTGGAACAAAACAACAACCACTACAGACTGTTACACACATAGCCAGGTCACTGAAGATGGTCACCATCAGATGCTGGAACAATCAACAACCACTACAGACTGTTACACACATAGTCAGGTCACTGAAGATGGTCAGCATCAGATGCTGGAACAAACAACAACCACTACAGACTGTTACACACACAGCACCGGCCATGATGATACGCTGTGCCAGGTCACTGAGGATGGTCACCATCAGATGCTGGAACAAATACAAACATTTAAGTCCCTAACACCACTACATAATATGTGGTACTCCAACAAAGATATCCCTAACACCACTACAGCACTACAGACTGTGATACAGACAGCTCCGACCACAAAGGCAAATTATACCTGGTCGTCAGCTTTTTACTAGGGACATGCTTTTCAACATTTCTTCCACATGTTTTCTAAATATTACCCAGTTCTCCTTTACTGTTCTGTGGGGTATTTCTGAGATAATCTTTTCACTAAGTTCTTAAGATTTTGCTTTGATTAGCTCCCACTGGCATTGCGGAAGCAGTGTACCAGTCTTGTTTTTTATTTGTGAAATACTTGTCTGATATCAATGTCTACAGCCACCATGTCATCGTGGTGAGATATACCTGGTACCACAGTGGATCTTTTCACTAAGGTTGAATTGTTTGTGAAGAGAATATCTAAGGCACGGTCGCGTCGGGTGGGCAGACGTTGGACTTGAGTCAGTGAGTGGTCGTTGGCTAGGTCTATCAACTGATTATTTGGAAGTGGATCATAAGCCGCAGAATTTACTTTACCAGTTTCCCAGTCCACATCACCATAGTTAATATCTCCTCCAACTATAACATGTTTTTCCTTGTCACTCAGGGTAGAGATGGAATCGTCCAGATGGTCGAGCAGATGCCTAAGTTTGGTGGAGTGTAGAAGCTGCCAATGTGCATTGAGCCTTTTGGCAATTCAACCTTAGCCCAAACCTCTTCTGCTGCAGAGTGCATTTGAACCTCATTTGCCACATAACCATCCTTGACAGCAAGGATGACACCACCGCCACTACTTGTTCTACCCTTTTGCCACGAGTTTGTCAAATATTGTGATGGCAAAACTTCTTAGCTGAACACAGTGCTGTTTAACTTCGTTTCCCATCCCAAGATGGCGTCTGGGTCAAGATAGTCTACTGCTGCTTGTAAAGAGGCTTTCTTGTTTCGTAAGCCATTGATGTTCACCACCAGAATGCGCCAGTTGCTTCCTTCCGATGCATTTTAGTTTTGAGAGCTATGTGAACAAAGGTGTTGGCTTTGCGGCGGTGATGAAGATTTTGTAACTGATTATGGGCCATATTTTCTTAGATGTCCATAATATAGCGATTTTTTGTCTCCAGCATATGTCTGCGTGAAATTACCTTTCCGTACATGTCTCCCATGTTATAATGTTGGTTCCTAACGAATAAATCATGAAACCTCTGACATTATTCTCCAAACCAAATATTGCGTTTGTTGAGGCTTCCCTGTTAAATGGCACTGATGCGCCACCTGGTGAATACCTTAGTATGTGTGGGATTCCTTTTGATCCCGATATATGGGATTGAGGCTAACTTGTCATGCTGTTGGCCTGCATGCTGTTGTTGGGCAGAGTGGACCAAGGGGGTCACTCGGTCTTTATGTACCAGAATCTCATAAAGGAAGGATGTAAATAAAACTGTGCAAAACCTTAAACGTTGTCTCCTCCCTTTCACTTTCTTCAAGAGTCCTAATGCTGGACAGAGTTCTTGGCTACAGAAGAGTACAAATGTAAATATGATAACTATATTTTATTTTGTAATGAAGCAGCAAACATTATTGTTCGAAAAAACGTCATCAGCTTAACTTCCTGTGTATTTCCCAGCTGTAAAATATCAAAAAATATATGTCGCCAGAATTATGTGTTCCCCTTTACATATTCTTTAAAAATATATTATTTTATTACAAAAAAGTAAATACAAATCATTATATATCTCAAATACGATTAACCATTAAGCAGATGACTCTGTGGATTGATTTGTGATTACTTTAGTAAAATATGTCATGTGTGGTATTGTGTATCCATTCAGTGAAAGAATGCAAAAACATAGAGATGCTATAAGCTTGTGAACTCCATTACGCAAAAACACTGAACATGCCTATATAATTTCATTTTGCCATAGTGCGACATACAGTGCAGTCATACTCCTGCGCCAGACTAATCATTTAACATGGTAGAAAAAAATAATGCACACGTGGTTCCGAGGTCAAATGCGTAACGGGGTGACCTCCTTTACGTATTGTCCTTTACTGCACTGATCATTACTGTTGTAATGGTTAGATAATATGTTCATATTCTGGATATTTTGCCCTGTTTAAATTGCGAGAATTGCAAGCGAAATGAAATGGAAATCTGGACTGGCCAATTGATCATAATTGATCATAAAAAGTGTATTTTTATGTGAATTCCACGATTATATACTGGAAAAAAAGGTTAGTACAACTTTATTAGGCTTGATGGTATATTAAAAGGATCTGATTAAAAATAGTTTTGATCTTTATGCAGTTTTAAATACAAAAAAATACAGTTGTAGAGCATATGTCAGGATAGTCTATACAATTCGGATATTGGAAAGAAGCATTTAAGGAAAGTGTAAAGTTGCTCACTGATTGTGTGAATGAGTTCACAGATACAGTAAAGGAGATCACAGTTCATAGTAGTCCTTATGAGTGTCTTCATAAACAAGTATATTATTCTATAATTTACCATGCGATAGCATAATTTGTCCTGGTGAGTAGTGCACTAGATATGTACTAATTTCTTAAGTATTTACACAGTGATATGACTGACTTTAACGATATGATGTAGAACGTAAATGAGTTCACCGCTATGGTATTTGTTGTAGCTTGACTATTCTCAAATAGTATTGCATGACATACTTTATGGTGAAAGTTGTTTGTTCATAGGGTGGACTGTAAATTAAATCTTCAGCTAATAAACTATCATAAAAAGATCGAATTATAAGGCAAACTTTTTTGAAAAAAGATGCACAGAGGGTAAAAATGCCTATATTCCAACAGAAATACTGTCAAAGGAACAGAAAGCGCAGGCAAGTAAAAATATCAAAGCGAAAATGAAGATGCAAAAAGAGGTCAGCTAAAAATGATGTAGAAGATGATGATATGGACGACAGGGCTTACACCTAGAAAACGAACCAACGGATTAAACCCTGAATCAAAGGGACCATGCGACACTACACACTATGAAATCTAGAAAGAGAATCAGACATGCTACGTACATCAAAGTTGATAAGAATAATTACGAAGCTAAATGATTACGTGACAGATATGGAAAAAACCTAAGGAAACACAAAAGCAAAG
Source organism: Flabesymbios commensalis (assembly GCA_964017125.1). Lineage (NCBI taxonomy): Eukaryota > Metazoa > Annelida > Polychaeta > Terebellida > Flabelligeridae > Flabesymbios > Flabesymbios commensalis. The sequence continues at coordinate 5,028,542 of OZ024915.1, forward strand.
CCAGGAAAACATACAATATATTAGGACAGTAAACAATCTGAGTCTTCAATTTAAGTTGTATTATACTTAGCAAAAAATATTGTACAAATTATGTTATGGGCAACGTTCTTATACTTTTGCTGAAATTGCTATAACTAATGTCTTGCTAGTGTTTTCGACTTTGCAAAGTGCTGTACTTACATGCTGCAGCTGAAATATGCGTTTGCACAGGCTAATTGCACCATGATCTTGTTCACTCATTGTTTGCTACGACCTTTTTGCTAATAGGGAATGCTTTTAGTTCGATTAATTTGAATAAAACGTTTCCTGTTGTAAATATACATGTCTTTTCGTCCAATAGGGCAAAGATGTTTTACGAATAATTCTGACACTCACTGGTTGTGTTTTTACTATGAGACGTATATCGGTATCAGCCAATACCGCACTCTACTGTACTAAATGTATAGGCCTACATGTTGTTCGACGAAATACAATCGCGTTTTCGTGTTGTTCTATCATATTCTAAATTAACCCTTTCTCTTTTGTTGTAACATTTTCTTGTTATTTCAATGAATTTAAATACATGACAACTACAATTATATATTTTTCTTAAATATTATAATGCATTACCTTAATATTTTATGATAATATATTTGAATAAATACAAATTAAAACAATGATTGTATATTGGGGAGCAACAATTTGTTTTGTCATCTCAATACAGACAGACAAAAAGGCATGAACATACATATGATTTGTACACCTAAAATAAAAGCTTGCATGATAAATGTAAAGAAACACAGAATATTTTGAAAACATGCATACTAGCTAAAGTTAAATAAATTGTCATAATATGTAGATGAGGACATATCTGCTTCTCGCATCTAATACCGATACATATCGGCTATCGTGACGCTAATAACCCTTTAAGTCCCCACGATGCATTAAAGCATCATTTTACATCCCTGAAAACATACTTAATTTTCCTACAATAACAGTTTTTAGAACGAAAATTTCCATGAAACTGGTTTACCATTACATGGCAATTTTCTTTAATTTTTAAACCACATCAAATCATCTTTATCCACTACAAGCCATCCGCGACAGCCATTCGTGGCTTGTAGTGGATGAAGATGACAATGGTAAATTCAGGCTCGAAAGGGTTAAGATATAGGCTCATCATCCTATGTTTATTGTCCATAAAAATTGCGGGTTTCAAATTAATTAAACAAAAATGTGTAAAACTCACTAATAAGTAAGAGGAAGAATCTTAATGATCTTTAATTTTTTTTCTCGTCGAAAAAACGTGAAAATTGCTGGTAAAAAAGAATGGTGTTTTAATGACGTGCGCGACGACGAGAAAGCTAGTGTTCTTTTGGCCTAATAATAATAATAATAAATAAAGATAAGTTCTTCTATAGTGCACATACAGTTCTCTGTGCTAATACTAAGATTTGAGCCCCCCCCCCCTTCAGGATAATATGTTGATCTCTTGGCCTTGTGATTACCTGACTCATTACGTGACTAGGTGACCTTCACAGAGATCAAAACATTTGTATGACATTTGGACAATGCTGGCCGACGTTGTACAAATGTTATACAACTGTGTTGGCTGGGTACGTGACCTTCACAGAGATCACAATTATGAAGTTGTGCTTCGAATTACCATATTGTTCTCTGTACGGTAATATGAGTTATATATTACAGATGGCTAACCCTTCAACCTTTACTACGATGAAATATTTTTTGTAAAAACTATGGAGACTTTTTCAATTTGAAATCACCATAGCTGTCTTAGGGGCCTTGCAAAGTTAAACAAATTACAGACATCCGAAAAAATAATGATAGAGCTCACCTCATCCATCCACCCCCATCCAATTTTTTTTTTTGAAACTAATCTCCGACATGGACAGAAAACTGTTGGTTTACCAATTTTCTATTTTTCATTCAAAAAGACCCTGGACTCACCCACCCACTCTTGATTTGTTTTGATGTTTGGATTTTTTTTAACTTTGCAAAGCCCCTTAGTCAGCTCTTATTGATTCATTTGAATACCTATGTTATGGGTCCACGATCAATAATATAAATATTCTAATTCTTTAGGTGCTAGGATCAACTTTAGACGTCAGAATCTGACTTCTATAATAGTTAGATTTTGACGTCATGTTAGATTCTGACGTCTAAAGTCGGTGGCCGCTGATTTCTCAATCAATGCTAAATTTCCATGAAATTTTGCCTACCCTGGAAATTTTGTGAAATTTGTATTTCAAAAGTTAGACTATTTGACATGTAGTGGAATTTAGTGATTGAAGCTGATAGCGTGCAATGGGTTTACAGAGGAGCGTCATAATTCACAAAAACTACATGTTAAATGGTCTAACTTTTAACCCTTTAACCGCCGGTGCCGCATATATTCGGATTTCCATTTTTTATTAGCACAATAAATACCACCTTTTAAACACGTTAAAGATAAAATGTGACATCAATCAGCAATATTTGAAAACAGTTGACCTCCATTTTGTCAAATCTGAATAATTTTCACTAACTTGAAGCTGTGGATCGCGTCAGCGAGACACAACTTCAAATGGGTGCAAATTCCAATAATTTGGCGGTTAAAGGGTTAAAATAAACAAAATTGTTCTTGCAATTTCCAGGACAGGTGCTGTAAAACTAGATACTAACGCTTGTCAAATTTCATGACAATCAGATATAATGCGTGAGCAATGAGCGAAAAACATGCAACGCAAATGTGACAGATTTAAAGTGACTTTTAGTTCAGTAATTGTTAATCTTTTTCTCTTATTACCAGCTTAAATCACAATAATTGGCAATGAAATGAGTGCTTACATATCAAGGTTTGCAAATGTTTGCTGTCAAGTTAAACAAATATGCGTATTTTCTTTTTGCCCAATGGGGCAATGATGTTTTACGAAAAATTATGACACTCACTGGTTATGTTTTCACTATGAGACGTATATCGGCATCAGCCAATACCGCACTCCTCTGTACTAAATGTATAGACCCACATGTTGTACACAAGCTGTATTCGTACGAGCGGGGAGTGCTATTGACTGAGCGTCGGCGATTCACCACCTTATGGTCATGTGTCTTGTCGACTGTACACTTCTTTGCGCCGTTGAAAGATTTGGACAGTCGTGTGAGAAAATACAAGCGGTGTTCACTTTCGTGCGGTATGGGAAAATACAGCACATGTCCAAGGAAAAAGGTGTTCGGACGAGTGCTGTATTTTACAATACCGCACTCAAATGACCACCGTCTACATATCATACATCATCCCTCGTTTTGGTGATCATGAATTGATTCATATACGTATTATAGTACTGTTCTGTCAACTTGATGGTAAGTGCAGTAATATGTCAATCGTGGATTTCTATCGTAAATGAAGTAAATGCAATAACGTGCGTAATAATTACTTTTTTGTATTATTGGGAGAAAATAACATAAGGGTCAAATAATGCCATGTAAATGATGGTAATGACTATTAAAACAGGCAATAGCATTCGATGTTTCGAATCAGAATAAAACTCTATTCGTGCATCTGACCAATATATGGCAGGACCCGGTGGCTCATTCGTATCGACTGGGGCTTGTAACCTGGGGGTAACAGGTTCGAGTCCCGGTCGGATATTTGTCATCGTGCTTGTGCTCCAAACTGTTCAAAGGCATGGAGTGTACAGTGCTGACTATGATACTATGCACTATAAAGAACCATTGAAGTCATTCGAAATAAGAGTAGGGCATAGTCCTGGCCTCGTGCTTCATTCTGTCGTTAAATTGCCTCAATGTGCAGAAAGAGACGTAAGGCAATATTCACTCGCACTAGACGTTCAGCTGATGCTGGTACAATGGTGGGCTAACGTCGCGGACAGTGGCCCAACATTGTACCAGCATTGGATTAATGTCTAGCGCTTGCGGGCACCCCCTTAGGTGGTGGGGGAGGGGGGGAGGGCGCTGTAAAAAATCACATGCTGTAATAATACAAACCAGCATCAGTCACGATTATACTTTATGGCAAGTTAATAAATAAGGTCACAATCCAATGATAGAAACTCAATAGCCTTGACTTGATACAATGACGTATGGGGGAGGGAGTCTTATATAACATCAATTTTACAGAGTTGCCATTCAATAAAGGTGGTTTTCAGTGGTTATTGTCTTAACCCTTTAAGCCCTCACGATGCTTTAAAGCATCATTGTATATCCCTGAAAACAGACTTAATTTTCCTAAAACCAAGGGTTTCAGAATGAATATTTCCATGAAACTAGTTTACCAATATGTGGCAATTTTCTTTACTTTCCCACCCACCACATCAAATCATCTTCATCCACTACAAATCGAGAATTGTGACAGCAATTCGCGGCTTGTAGTGGATGAAAATTACTATGGTAAATTCAGGCTTGAAAGGGTTAAATCAGCTATCGCGAATATAATATCACGTCAAGTCACTATATAATATACTGTGGTCTTTAAATGCTGGAACGAATAAACTATGGTTATATCCTGACCTAAACAACAATGTCAGCGACAAGAATATATAACGTTGCCGTTAAACCCTTTCCCCGCTAGCTATCTCATTTAGGATTTCACCCACTTGTAGCTGTGTCTCGCCACCGCGACCCAAACCTTCAACTGGTTTAAAATTACTCGTATTTGCTTAATTTAGAGAGGGACATGGCGCAATGGTTAGAGTGTGGCACTTGTCGATGTCGATGCCTGCCGTGCAGTTTCGAACCTCGCTTGGGCAAGGTATCATGGTATCATGCTTCTCCCCTCTTAATCTTGGACATTGTTTCGATGTTGTGTCCTTGGGCAAGGCACTTTATCATCTAATGCTTCACCTCACTCAGGTGAAAATAAGTACATGGTAGGACAGAGATGGCAATGTGTACGATAAGTTAAATGTGCCAAAATGGCTGCAGGACTGTATGTTTCCCGTGGATTTGAAATGGCACACGAATGAACAGGGTAGAATGTTAAGTCGGTAATGGGTCTTCATACTTGATATCAGTCTATAAACCTGCACCATTACCTTTAATTTGAGACCAAACATTTGCAAATCTTGATGTTTCACCCTTTCAAGTCTGAATTTACCATTGTCATCTTCATCCACTACAAGCCGCGAATTGCTGTCGCAATTCTCGACTTGTAGTGGATGGAGATGATTTGAAGAGGTTGAGAAATTAATGAAAATTACGATGTATTAGCAAAACAGTTGCATGGGAATTTTCATTAAAAAAAACCCTAGTTGTAGGAAAATTAAGTCTGTTTTGAGAGATGATACTTTAATGCATCGTGAGGGCTTAAAGGGTTAAACACACATTTAATTCAAATAGCTGTGACCCGGCTAACAAAGCTGATTTAATATGACTGTAGTCGTGCTGAGCGCTTCAAGGGTTAAATATGTTCCATAGTAGTGCTAATTTACTGAACCCAGTCACCATTAACCTCTTCAGCGCGGTGATCGTACATAGACGCCATAATCTGATGTCTACAGACGTCAGATTCTGACCGAATTTTCTACAGATAAATGCTTTGATAATTGTAAATAATATATGACAATTATCTTTAAATGTTCATGCACTTGAAGTTATCTTTATCCACTACAAGTCGAGAGTTGCGACAGCAGTGGATAAAGGTTCAAATGTTTGAGGCTAACGGGTTATAATACAAACTTCCGTGGCAATATTTCAATGAGGGCGATGAAAAAAGTACAAAATAAGGTGATAATTTACTGTGGAGCCGTGATTGAGTGACCTCAGCTTTAACACTTGTGCTGATTTACACTGACACTGTCCCAGCGCCAATCGTTCTTGTAGATGCTGGGCGGGGGGCCTAGGGTGGTGGTTAGCACCGCTGCCTTTCACGCCAGAGTTCGGGGTTCGGTTCCCGGTCTGGGCGGTTTGAAAGAAACAAAAAATGTTTCTTCCTCATCCACGTGTGAAAGTCAGTATTGTGGGGAGCCTCTGTGACCGAGAGCTAGCGTGCTCGGACTCAGACCGCCAGGGTTCGAATTTCAAATCCTGTGTCTGGAGGACAGTGTCATCTCAATCATCTCAGCATCCTCGGGAGGTTCTCCTGGCCCAGTTTAGCCTATATGTGCACAAAGGTGCCCTAAAGCCCGATTCATTTCATTTCATTTTCTTGTAGATGCTTAGTAAACTAAGTAATTCAACTTAGAAAATATGCTCTTTTAGACAAATACAGTAGTGTTCGTCTTTGGTCCATGGAAATTGCGTCAGATTCACCCTTGAACTGCCGGTCCCGAATTTGTTTTTATTATTAGCGCAATATCAGCTTTTAAATATTTAAAAGAAAAAACGTTACATCAATCAGCAAGATTTGAAACCAGTTGACCTCTATTTCAATTAAATCTAAATAATTCTCACTCACTTGAAATTGTGGATTGCGTCAGACATTTCAAGTGAATGAAAATTCTAATTTAATAATTTGACGGATAAGTAATTAAATGAGTGAAAAAGAGAAACACCCAATTCAGTCGTTAAAGGGTTGATAAATCGAATGACTAATGATTTTGTCAATAACTCCCTTTTTACATAACATGCTGGCATATGGGCAGAAAACACACATCCTGTATATTATGTGTGTTTAACCCCAAGATTATTAAAAGCATGATGTTGGACTCATCTCATACATCACCATCCTCGGGAGGTTCTCCTGGCTCAATTTAGCCCATATGTTCACAAAGGTGGCATAGTACCCCATTCATTTTATTTCACACATCTAATGCGCCCGCTGGGTAGAAAACAACACATGTATGTTTTGTGTGCTGCCTTGATCTAATGCGCGCGCTAATCTAAAACGGAGGAAAAAACATAGTGGTCTTATAGTAATTAATCCAAGAAAATACAACATTGTGTATTGATTGTATAAGATGTAAAGGGCAGAGCGGTGCTTATTTATTGATGAGGTTTTGCCTCAGTCACTTATTTCAGTTGTTGGTAAACTGTGAAATACAGTTATATATATGTTCATCAACAGTCACATGTGCAAGATTTATGTTGCATGTTTCATGTTTCAAAATTACCGGTTCAGTTTAATTGAAGCAAAAAAATAACGTGTTTTTTTTATTAAAGCAAACTACTACTTGCATCTACATATCATGAAAATGACGTTTAACTTTAATTTACTTATCATGTATATTTTCAAAATATCATTTTCTTAATCCTTTAAGGTCTTACGATGCATTAAAGCATAATATTACATCCCTGAAAACACACTTAATTTTCCTACAACTAGAGATTTTAGAATGGAAATGGCCATGAAACTAGTTTACTAATACGTGGTAATTTTCTTCAATTTCGACAATTGCGACAGCAATTCGCGCTTGTAGTGGATGAAGATGACAATGATAAATGTTTGAAAGGGTTGAAGGGACTACATATTGTTGACATGTCAATTTTGTCAAATAAATTTACATGAAGTTATAACCCTACCAATCCTCACGAAAGATATAGAAAAATCCAGACATTTCAACGTATGATTTTGTACCCTGGATACTGACTTAATTTCCTACACGTAACTGTTCTCATGTTTTGATGCTATAACAAATAATATTTGACAATTATCTTTAATTTGTCGCGCACTTCGTGTACTTCGTCCACTGCAAATTGACGAAGGTTTCAAAGGTTTGAATTGCGTTAAGGGCGGGGGCCCTGGTGCAGTAGAACAAATTCCTGCCTGGAAAGTCAGAGATCGCGGATTTGAGCCCCACTCAGGCCTTCAATTTTTGAAGAAACAAAATGTTTCTTCTCTGTTCACTCGTGAAGATTCAATATTGGAGGGAGCCTCCGTGAACGGGAGGTAGCGTGCTCGGCCTCGGACCGCCAGGGCTCTAAATTAGATTCCTGTGTCATTCATTTCACCGTCCTCAGCAGGTTCTCCTGTCCAGTTTAGCCTACATGTGCACAAAGGTGGCCTAAAACCTCATTCATTTAATTTTGCACTGGGTTAAGGTATAAAATAAAGTCGCAATTATTTTATTTATTGATCAGTTAACAGTAATAAATTCAGGAAAAAACACGAGTATTTTGTATTGATTGCATGAGATATGAACGACACAGTGGTAATTATTCATAGAAAATTGCTCGACTCATTTATTTCAGTTAATGGTAACCATGGTTTCCTTCCCATTCCTGTAAAACACAGTCCTATGCCATTCTCTTTTTTTAATTGAATTTTAGCAAACTACTTCTACTACTTCTACATATCGTGACAATGCTGCCTAACGTTACTTTACGTAGTTATCATGCATATTTCAAAAATATAATTTGGTAAAAATTTTGACTTCACGTGCATATATCATGTATATTTCCATGCGATTTTACCAAGCTAATCCTTCTTCTTGTGTTATGCATTTCCATATATCTCTATATCTTTGATAATTAAATCAGTATACATGATTTTTTTATTATGTCAATAAAATATATTTCTGTCTCGCTATATTTTAACCAATCAGAGGCGTCCACTGTATGCTGCTAAAACATGTAAAATACGAAATTCTCTCAAGATCTCTCTCTCTCTCTCTATTTATGAAGTTAAAAAATAAAAAATTATCTAATAATAGCTGATATTTTATATTATTAAAACCAGCAAATACTACAGGTTTAACCAATGATGGCTTAACGTTGGGCCATCATCTACGCCGCTCATCTAACATTGAGCCAACAATGTCTTATTCAATCAATGTGTACAATGGTTTTCATTATGAGATACATATCGGTTCAGCCCATATCGCACTCTTGCTGAAGGTTGAGCACAATGTATGGCAGTTGTCTTATGCAACTTGATTTGCGAAAAAAGACAATTTTTTTTCTTTATTCGTGCAGTATGGAAAAATACAGCACTCATTCAATAAATAATATTCACGAATGCTGTTTTTTCCCATATTGCACTGAAAGGAGCACCGTTTTCAATGTTACCTGGAATCCATTATTCGAGCAATATGAGATAATGCAGCACATGTCCAATAACAAGGTCTTCGCCTAAAGGCTCACACCTTATTTATTGGACGTGTGCTGCATTTCCCGTATCGCACTCAAATGAACACAGTTTTCAAATATTACTTGAATCCATTATTCGTGCGATATGGCAGGATGCAGCACATGTCCAATAAATAATATGTTCGCCTAATGGCTCACACCTTATTTATTAGACGTGTGCTGTATTTGCGCATATCGCACTCAAACGATCACCGTTTTCTAATGTTACCTGGAATCCAAAAAGCACGGTGAGATACCACGGGGGTACGTCGTCTAGCTTATACAACACTCTGTCTCTCTCGTGTACAGTAGAAGCGGCATGGCTCTTCTCATCTTTGCCGTTTGTCTGGGATGGGGTCCATTTGGGGTTTTCTGATGCACCGTTCTCTTGGCGTGACTGATTGGATACCATTCTGTACGCTATATCGCTCTGACCAATCACTGTCCCTGTAACTCAACAAATTAAAAAAATAATATTATACTGCGGAACGAAATGTATGTCATTGCATTGCATTGGATCGACTTTATTTTTGCCCAATCTTATGTCTTAACACGGAGAGTGGCCAATGGGTATCTATATTTAGCATTTATCCTGCCAAGTTAATTGATTTAAATTTTCACCCACTTGAAGTTGTGTCTCGCTACCGCGACCCACAGCTTCAAGTAGGTGATAATTATGCATATTTATTTAATTTAGGATCAACCATGTGCAAATCTTGATGTTTAAATACACATTTAATTTCCAATAAAAGTGATTTGATCGACTAATACAACAGATTAAAAGCGACACTAGTTGTGATCAGCGGGATAGGGGTTAACACTGAGTGGCATTTAAAGTAAGCACAAGACGTCGAACCAATGCTGGTCAAATGCTGGTCCAGTATCGCAACCCGACGCGCCCAGCTAACACACTAGGGGGAGGGGAAGTGATGATGGTCACATAAGCCACGGGCGGGAGCCCTAGGGTAGTGGTTAGCACCGCTGCCCTTCACGTCAGAGTTCGGAGTTCGGTTCCTGGTCTCGGCGGTTTGAAAGAAACAATGTTTCTTCCCCATCCACGTGTGAAAGTCAGTATTGTGGGGAGCCTCCGTGACCGAGAGGTAGCGTGCTCGGCCTCAGACCGTCAGGGCTCGAATTTCGAATCCTGTGTCTAGAGGACAGTTTTATCTCAATCATCTCACCATCCTCAGGAGGTTCTCCTGGCCCAGTTTAGCCTATATGTGCACAAATGTGGCCTAAAGCCCGACTCATTTCATTTTCACATAGGTCACACGCCTCTAGAGGATCGCGCATATTGCCAGCGAAAGGTTATCTAGTATATACTAATGGTGATTGTGGAAACCAAGCTAAGATATTTAGGCCTAACGCGAGAAAAATTGAACTAATGTTGGGTTAATGTTAGCCCACCGTCTATGACGTTGGCAAAACATTAATCCAGCATTGGGCCAGCAATGCCCGTTCACCGCTAGATGAGAATAGTAGCCATTCACATCTGACATGAAATGAAATAAATGAAATGAAACGAATGGGGTTTTTGGGCACTTTTGTGCACCGTGTTTAAAAATATTAAACATCAAATTTGCAAATTTGTGGTCTCAAATTAAACAGATCTGAGTAATTTTCATCCACTTGAAATTGTGGCTCGCGGTAGCGAGATACAACTGCAAGTGGGTAAAAACAACTTTTTACTTTTCAATTGTTAAATTGGACATTCAGTGTGCTAAAGGTAAAACAACTAATGTGTGCTGAAAGTGTATTAATAGTTCATTTAAAGTGAGAGAAAAACGTAACGATAAATAACCACAATAAAAAAAAAAAAAAAAATTGTATGTCATAATGAGCTGGTTTTTTCGCCAGTTTACGCAGTGTACAGTAATTGATCATTGCGCCATATAAAAATAAGCATTGAAAAGTCTATATTACTGTCTATTAATGCCATTTGGCCTACACACAGCGCGACGTGATACAATACTTATCACCCAAACATTTCACAGCGATATTTGATGGAGTTTCTCTCGATAAAATGTGTCTTGTCCGATAAAGCATTGGCTACACTGGCCCAACAACAAACCGTGGAGATTTATCGCGCATTAGAAGTGCTGAATATCGAGCGATTTGTTTTCTATCGCATAATTTAAAGCTATGGCTGACAGTGTGAACCAAAGACATCAAGATAATTTAATGCTATGATGGTATTTTTTCAGATGCGGGCGAACACATTCTTACAAATAAAAGGAAATATAATACAAGTGATGTAAGATGAACCTGTTAGAGATCCTTTTTATCCCGCTATTGATCATTTATTTACTTATCATTATTATTGAGTTGGCCTACATCATTGTCTAACCTGCTGTTTAACTGAATGAAGGAGTGCCCAGCGCGTGGCCATGCACGAAATTACGTCGATACACTGGTCTCAAACTTAACTCTACGAGACCGCAATTCGAACACTTTGACAGCTGCTTCTATGCAAATTGTAATGAAATGAATGGGGTTTTAGGCCACATTACATATAAACTGGGCCAGGAGAATCTAATGAGGATGGCGAAATTTGAGCCCTGACGGTCTGAGGCCGAGCACGCTACCTCTCAGTCACGGAGTTTCCCCACAATATTGAATCATTTCGAAGAAGTGGAGAAGAAACATTTTGTTTCCTTGAAACATGAAGACCAGAGTGGGGTTGGAACCCGCGATCTGCGACTTTCCAAGCATTCAGCTTTACCCACAGCACAAGGGACCCCTAGTGGGTGTAATAAGTTAAAAATAGTTTTAAATGGTGATAAAGCTCTGAAATTTTGACACAGTATAGGTATGATGATGTTATATCAGTTTAAGATGGGAGCCCACGAGGAATTTTTTTGCGATTTTTTAATTTCATGTTTTATGTTTTTGTTTTTTTAATTTATAAAAAATACCATAATCGATTTTAATTGTGAATTGTAACGAAAAAAATGTATTTTGTATTATTGGACTTATTAAGAGGAAGCCAACTAATTGCGTTCCGGAATAAAAAAAATAATAATCTTAATTTAAATTTAAAAAGGTCCACCGCTCTCCTTTTTTCAGTTAAAAATACAGCTATGTCCCTTCCCTTGCAAATTCTATATTTGGACCTAACTTGCATGAGAAATTAAAATATTGTGTCGAATAAACTTATTTTCTTCATTTTTATTTACACAATAGGCGCCAAAACTATAATATAAGCAAAAAAATAAATAATACAATTCATAGAATTGTGCTGCAATGACAAAATTGACGCTGATAATGAAACGCTTTAACCATATTATTCGGTTATTTGAGACCTACATTTATTTATAATGTTTACATTAACAGATTAGAAGGAATACATGTGTGTTTTATATGTCTAAAAATGAGATATTAGGACCAAATTAGAGCCATGTTGACAGTTCCCTTTATTCAGTCAAAATCAGCCTTCGCATCCTTGACCGTCCTGAAACCGCCTTTACTTTTCAATCTAGCACACAGAAAACCGTTTTTAGTAATATTGTTATATACGGACACTATGATCAAACAATATTAAATGCCAATTTAAATCATACAGTAAACCATCTTCTGTTCTCTTCCAATTATGATCAAAATCTGGTCAAAGTGGGATTAGTAAGCCGAAAAATAGTTCAAAGTGTGACACATTCAAACTATAGTTTATATGGCCGATAAATAAAAGGAGAATTTAACAAATAATAAAATATTCACTTATCATATAGACGGATCATTCTATGCTCATGATCACTGATGATGGTTTGTCAAATCTCGCTCTGTGTATCCGCCTGTTTAAAGCAATAAAACTATACCAAATTCCTATGTTAATGATTCTAATCCCCAAAGAGAAGATGCGTACTGAGGTGAAAATGGTTTAACAATACCTCTTCAGTACTCCGTCTTTGTCACAGTTTACAGTGAGCCAAGTATTTGCAATATGTCGACTTTATTGTTTAAAAAACATATATTTAAAAAAAACACACAATAAACTCAAAAAATGCACATACTTAACTCAAATGTTAACAATGATCCAAGTCACTTGAGAATCATCACAAAAAAATGTAACCGCATAGCTGACTTATAATTATTCTAAAATTCAAATATACTATAAATTGCAATAATGTATCTCGATTTATCATCATGTAAAGTATACAGTATTCATACTTGACATGTTCAGCAGCGCGTACTGGATATGTCACTTTGTGGTTGCCGAGTTCTTGAGTTATCATCATTATCACACACACTGTAAACTGATATAAATGCTTCCAGTCGTTTTAATCCCAGTTAGAGTTACAGAGTGACATTTATTTGTTGTTTTGTTTTAATATATGTTATATCACTTGCCAATTAACAAACAATCAATGAAAGTTGTGTCATTTCGTGTCAATGTGGTAACACATATTATAATAATTATTGATTAGCAGTTATACCATATCAAAATTATTTTCTAATTATCTAGAATCAATGTTAATATTTTAAAAAAATGTGTACATGGCTGCACATGCAGACAACATTTAGAAACACAAGTATATATTTCTTCCCGTTATATATATCACCTGTGAAAATAGAAGGAAAATTATGTTAGAAAATACAGAGCACAATGTTGATGATATATCATTTATCATTAGCATATTAAATTGGATCACATAACATAGCAGGTGGACTATTGGCTCGCACCGAACCAATTTTAGTGCAAGAAAAATATTTAATCCGCTTTGTACAAGCTTTACTTTATTTAGGTGATTTTCGAACTGAATCATGTAGAAAGGTACACATCATTAACTAAAGGCTTCCAACATGTTCTCAACTTTGATTAACATAAATCAGATCAATTCATATTACAGAAACTACACAGGATAAAACTTTTATACAAGAAACATTTAGCTATGCATAGACTACATAATTCGCAGCCTACATATACAGACACTTTTAACTTTAATATATATATTTTTTTTAATTCAGTGATTTATACAATCCTCTGTGTAATCTAGATTAGGTGGTATAAACATATTTTTATTTACCAATTACAACAGTACAAAAACAAGATTGTAGTAGGCTGTGGTGAAGCAGCTGACCACATGATCACCAACGATACCGGACTTCTCTATCCCTTTTCTTTGCCACATACATGTACATGGTATTGTTTGATACATTGTTGTATTGTGTATGTTTATCTGTATTAGTCAGGCGCACAACGGGACCAAATATGGCAAAACTGTGATAAATAGGGCCTAAGTCTGAACGATTTACCTTATTAAGCATAAAAATATTATAAATGTGTCTAATCAGTGTAATGATAATAATAAACTCAATAAAAAATAAGCGATAAGAAACCTGTTTTTTGTGAGTATAATAAATAAAATGTAGACCTATGCCTGCTTCTATTTAAGCTAGATATGATTTTATGTAGTAAAATGAAATGAATCGGGCTTTAGGCCACCTTTGTGCACATATAGGCCAAACTGGGCCAGGAGAACCTCCTGAGGATGGTGAAATGATTGAGATGACACTGTCCTCAAGACACAGGATTCGAAATTCGAGCCCTGGCGGTCTGAGGCCGAGCACGCTACTTCTCGGTCACGGAGGCTCCCCACAATACTGACTTTCACACGTGGATGGAGAAGAAACATTTTTGTCTCTTTCAAACCGCCGAGACCGGGAACCGAACCCCGAACTCTGGCGTGAAAGGCAGCGGTGCTAACCACTACCCTAGGGCCCCCGCCCGATTTTATGTAGTAACTATTCAAATTTGAACTATGTGACATGATAGATAAATATAATTTATATTAGAATAATTTATTCATTTTTGTTTAATTTACCATTTTCACACACGATTTAATTAAAAAAAATAGAATAAAATAATAAAAGATAATTGTCAATGAGTCACTTGTATGTGAGCGTTGACACTTTTATCATATTAAATGATCTATTCGCTCAATATAATGCAGCTTACCAACTCTATTTCGTATAGCCCAAACTGTCTGAATCTAAAAGTTTGAGCCACTGATTGCGACGGTACAAATAAGTGTAGTAATTGATGTTGCGCTCACGGCTGAGGCATGGCCACAGTTTATCAAGTCAAAAATAGCTTTGTTAGAATCAGTAACATTTCACCTATATTTAGCCATTTTAAGCTTGTTTTCAGCAACGTCGCTAACATTTTATGGGGATGTTGTCAAAATTAGTGTGTAGATCGCTCTCACGCATCGCCATGATAACAAACATTGATTTCCCTGTTCAAACAAATTTCACAATCCACACCCACATCTTCGCTGTGTACAGCTGTCCACGATTACACTTCAAAGACCCCACCAACATAAACAGAGCAAAACAGAGGATATATTGAAGTACAAGTCCTCAAATTTTGACAGCTTTATCATTTTTTTAATTTATCAGATATAAATGTCGAGCTTATTACATATACTACCCGCCCTTTCTTCTTCTATACACTCTTTGTTAATGCTATATACGAAATGACAACGATCTGTCCTATATGTATATACCCAGAAATACGTTTATATTTCAAATCAAAACCCCCAAATTGCCTTTGAATGCAATTAGTTAAAATACCTTATTGATTATACCTCTTCAATCATTGCCATATAGTTTATTTAAACGTTTTAGCGCCTGGACCGTCTTTATACGTCAGAATCTGACGTCTGCGTCAGAATATGACGTCTGTAGACGTCTGATTCTGACGTATAAAGACGACCCCACAATTATATAATTAAAATATTTATAGTGGCCGTAGTCCCATGCTATAGCTTTTCAAATGAATCAGAAAAAGCTTACTAAGAAATTAATGATGATTTCAAATTGAACAAAACCCTTTGCGGGTCCATAGTATATATAAAATAATTCCGCGCTGTAAAGGTTTACGCTATGGCATCGCTTTGATCTAATTAAAACACACCACTACATTATTTTGTCCGACCACTACATTCTAAGCCGGGAATGGAGTGGCATATCCAGCAATAAATCAAGGGGGGTGCTCAGATTTCAAAGAAACCATTCAACAGCAGGGACCTATAGGGGGCAGACCCCCGCAAAATTTTTAAAAAAACACACCAAATGGTGCGATTTCGTGGTATCTTTGCTGTAAAACGAAGATATGAGATACTGGCTGAAATGTCAGTTTTAACATAATGACAGATTAACCTAGCCTACTCTAGTCCAGCTATTTAAGCTAACACAACCACACAATGGAAAAAAACCGTAAACATGATCATTAGCTCATTTAATAGCGAGTGCGAACTACTAGGCATATTAAATGAGCTTGATAAAAATAAACAGCTGTCGATCCAATGTTGCGTTAATGTTTGGCCAGCGTAGCAGACGGTGGAGCAACAATAATATTAATCAAACGTTGGGTCACCCTCATTGTGATAATCATTAAGCAACCTTGTTTGTGGAATGCCGAGTATGCAATTATGCACGTCCTAATTATGCAATAATCATCTATTAAACGTGATAACATGTCATTGAAAAAAGTTGTTGACCATTAAAATGCTTACAACCTTCACTAATGATCACTTAAAATTCCTGAGATATTTATTTTTATTTCACCCTTATTAATTTGCCACCCTCCCCTATGGCAGAATATTTTTTAATGCAAATGTTATATTCCAGCTCATCATCAGTTAGGCCTATATCAGATATTTGTTTTAGTATTGGTTGTAGTTCCACATTTTTAAAACAACTCTACTGCCAATTTTCAATTCTTATTCTTGATTTCGTCTCTGGTAAAAAAACTGTTGAGTGCCAGCTGTATCTGAATTATTTCGTGCCAGTGGCTATACTGGAGGTCTATATATTGCACTGAGAAAATACGAAAAATTCAAATAGGCCCTAAAAACAATTAAATTTTGGAAATTGAAAAAGCGACCCTGTTTTGTATCCATTTGTTCCCAAAACTGAGTCTCAGAGATGATATATCTTGAGCAATAAATTCGCCATCACCCAGGTGAAAGAATCAAGGTAATTGAGGAATAATCTTTATCCCGTGGTCCTATTTATTTTATTTTATGCAACGCCAAGTGCTGGAGAGGATAGCACGTCTAACTCTAAGCCGTTGTCCGTTTCAAGCGATCCCCATACAACGGGTGTGAAGTGGTATACCGGAAGCAGTGTATAGTTGTGTACAGTATAGCGATAGTTGTGTTCAGCGCTCGATTCGAATTGATAAGTCGTGGAAAATGATTCTTTTTCACATTCAAACAGAAGCAGCCTCTCCGGATAAATTGGTGCATCAAATGGCCACACATCTTAGCTATCCTCATGCAAACTTAGAGCATGTAACTGTGGCCGAGTTAGTCAAACACTCGCGCCCCGTTTTGGTAGTCGACGTAAAAAGCACTCCTGAATCAATGAAACCCAGCTATTTATGTCTAATAATATAACCATTAAAATGCCTGTGATATATTTATTCAGTTGAAATTGTTGACAGACTCATACTTTATCATATAAATATGTTTCATATTATAAATGATACAAAATCGCTTCGAAAAATGATAATATATGTCTATCATAATGAGGTGTATGGAGTTGGTAAGATAGTTGCGTTGCTATATAGCACCAAATGGTTAGTTGTGTTTAGATCACAACCCAGCTAACATGAGACGTTGGGCCAACGTTGGTTTACTGTTGGCCCACCGTCTACGCCGTTGGCCCAACAGTAAACCAACGTTGGGCCAACGTCTCATGTTTGCTGAGAAGCGACAAGAATTCGGCGGGCTTGGTCTTCATGTATCATCTTTATTATACGTAGCGCCCAAATAGTTAATGCAACCCTCATGTGGTAAACCAAATGAATGAAATGCGGTCAAGTTATGTAATTAAGCTGGTCAAGCAACAAACAATGGGCGTTGACACAATGTTCACGTGAAGTTGGTCCAGCAGTATAAACGGTGGAGCAACATTAAACCAACATGGGGGGAGTGGCCAGCTGTCCAAGTCAAGTCAAAAGTCAAGTTTGTGTTGTATCTCAAGATAAATATAATAATGAATAATGTTTTTCCTCTAATGTGTTTGTCGATACCTATGCGAAATCTGCTCGATTATGTTATTGTTGACCAATGCCTGTTGAAGGTTGAGCCACAGTGCGTGACGATGACCCAACAACAAAGCGTCTTGTGTTTTTCCGCTGAACCAACTACCACTGAGCCCTCACGCAGCCTATTGGGTGATAATATTACTGTGCACCTGGATATAATTTGTTCCTTAAACTCTAATTCTGTCCGAAAATTAATCATTTTGATCTTCCTACCATTTTCACAATAATGCCGCATCCATGGGCAGAGTTATATCAACAAATCATCTTTAACCCGGCACGATTTTCACAAAAATGCCGGCATATTAATCAAACCTGAAACTGAGTTGTTTTTATTATTATTAGGCTATATTATTAGCTATAACATAGCGTCGTTCGCAGTGACAAATATCTCAATATGTTATAAAAATATAGTCTTGAAAATATACAGTAGAATATTATTCTACATAAAAAACATTTGTTTTCAAACTTCAAGTCAATGGATATACAAAAGTTTGAAAAACGACCTAATATTAATATCAATAATGTAAGTAATAAGGTAACCATTACGAAAAGCATAGTTTGGGCGTATCATTCTGTACAGATTAACAACTTAGCAGCATGATAGCGCACAGTGAGGTATAATACATACTACTGCTGGTCTTGACATATATATATACCATTTATTTATATTAAATACATTTATTGTTGTCTTAACAAGATTACAAATTATGAATGCTCACACTCAGCGTAACTAACGATCTTACGTTAATGGACATCATATGCCGTATGGACATCATATGCCGTATCCTACTACCAAGTTTGCTCTAAGGATAAGTGGGGTTATATACTAAATTCTAATGACTAATTTATGATTGTGGGTGATTTAATACTATTACATTAGGTTAAAATGATTTATGTTAGTTAAACGTTACGTGCTGTAACCGGAGGAATTTTGACAGATAATGAGAAAGTCGGAAATAAAAATAAGCCAACACATGCTCTTTAATCATGGTAGGAAGCATCCTCGAATAAAGGCGGGTTTTCATACGGGTCCGGTCGTTTAAAAAGGGCCGTGTAATAATTCGTGGATGTCTTTATTTTATTGGACGGCAGCATGAGCTGATGTTCAATCAATAAATATGGTTATAGAAATTATTCTAGCACAGTTATGGCTATAAAAACTGAATAATTAACTAGAAAAGGAGTTCCCGAACTCCGTGGCCCGGCTTTTAGTCTGTTTGAGTGCTATATAACAAAAAATCAGTGTATTGGTCTTCCTCATAGGCCAGAATCCTAATGTCTTCGACGTGTATTATTCCACCACCATCGTCGGTGCTGGCCAACATTCATTCAATACTTGCCTACGATGTACCTGATACAGAGGATGTAGGCCTACCCACCAAATTCCGGTTCAATGTTGGGCCAGCATTGCAACACATTGCTGGTTCAATGCCGGTCAATCGTCTGCTATGCTAACTCAGCACTAATCTATCACCGGGTCTGTTGTATACTTTGCGCAAACACGCGTCATTCACCCGATGCTGTTTCAATGTTGACCCACATTCTTCGACGCTGGCCCGTCATTGAAACAGCATTGGGTGATTGTACCATCTTTCTAACTGCTGCATTATGCTGGTGACCTTTCAAATCCCGGCGTCAGAAACACCAGATAACACGATACATTGGCCCAATGCTTATGTAATGCTGGGCCACCGTCTGCGACGCTGGGCCAACATTATTCCAACCAAAACCCTTTAAGCTCAACAAACATAATCGTGAATAATATTATTTCTGAACACTTGGTAAAGACAAAAGTACTTAACTTAAGGGCCTGAAACGTTATATTCGACATGTTCATAAGGACTGGTGTACAGAAATGTCAACCGTTTCCTACACACAGCACCCCCCTTCTTTCCCATTTCATGTATATGGTCAATGGAGCTCGACAAATATATATTTATAACTTTGCCGCATCATTAAGACATCGTCGTAGCAATCATATCTAAAATGACAAAAATATGAACAAATACGGTTTATTTTGTGTAAATATATCCTTTTTGAGCCTCGTAATTAGATTGGTTAAATAAAAAATTAAATACGCTATATCTTATTATTGAATTAAATCACGTTAAAAAAATTTTTTTATAAAAAACATGTTTTTCTGAGCACAATGACGATGGTGCGCAAATCAATTTTGCTACACACATGGCTGAAAGTATTTAACCATTGCATTTGTCAATGTCGGTATTCTTTTTTGATCAAAACAATACAATTTCATTTTTGTTACTATAGGGTAATAATTATATATGTATAATGAATCATATATAAGCAATATAAATTCAGAACAAAATTTATTTGTGATTTTAAAGTAGAACGTGTTTCTGTATGGTTATTGCTAAAACAGGTCAACGTTACTGGGTTGCATAATTTAAACAAACGCTTTTTCAAACTTTCACGACAGCTGTGATTTTTCTGTGTAGTATATCTAATTCATCAATTATATCTTCGCCCGCGGTATGTATTTTTGCTTAATTGTACGTTTATATTACCAACGATGATTATTCAAACCCAAGCGTGACTTTATAAAATTGTATTTAAATAAAACAGACACATCTCTGTTAAAATCACTCATGCATGACGTGAATCCGACAGGTGTCTTTAAAAGGACGTAAGCTAATAACATGAATAAGCTCACGGCCACATCGATTATTTGATTGCGGCCGGAGCCGTATAGAACTCCGCCATTTATTCTAGGATGCTTCCTACCCTGGTATTATAATGGTCTATAATGGTCTACATGTAATATGGTGTACTATGACGCATATGCTTGCTTGACCAGAGCAAACTGAAATTGGATTCTACAACTGTAACATTTGTATTTACCATTTGATGTAGCTTCCAATGGCAGTTGGTTTAACAATTGAAAATCAAAAGTCATTGGAGTAGAGTAACACTTGATGATTTTATTAATTGGCCCTTTGATACGTCACATTAGAGACTGCAATTTGATGTGGTACACTGTGGCATATGCACATAAACTTACCTGTTTAATTTATTTTTTATTATCATTGCTTTTGGAAATGGGCTTAACACTGAACACACCTTCCCTGCTGACGTCTAGGTTCGCCGCCATAAATGCGGGTGCATTGATGTGACTGACAGTAGTTCTGTGTGAATTCATTCAGTCTCACCAAAGGAGACACGATACTGGGCCAACATTACCCCAGCGTTAGTTTGGAGTGTCTTGTTTGCTAGTGTTTGTTATTATATACACCTATAATATATATGAACAATGTCTGGAATAACCACCCTAACTAAAGCACACATAAAAACGGCATATTGTAGTGTATACCATTAACACCATCTTATTACTTCTTCATTGGCCCACTCACATAACAAATCTTTGGATAGTATAAACAATATTCACCATTAAACTGTATTGGGATAATTAAATGGGTGCAACACAACTAGCTGCTATTGATCTATATATCAACACAACTATCACAGCGGTGGTCCTACCATCTAAATATTGTACATTTACTTTACAACTACTTACACATGCTCAGGGAACTTTGTATGCAGTGTTAAATCGTGATATATTACATTATAATATTTCAATAAGTATATGTTTTATTGTTCTGTTTAACTATAATCGTATTCTCAAGGCTCATTTCACTGACCCAGTAGTGCGTTTTATGATGACTACCAAAACGGGGCGCGAGTGTTTCACGATCTTGGCCACAGTTACAGGCTCTAAGTTTGCATGAGGGTAGCTAAGATGTGTGACCATTTGATGCACCAATTCATTTGGAGAGGCTGATTTGGTTTGAATGAGAAAATGGTCCATTTTCCACGACTTATCAATTTGAATCGAGCGCTGAACACAACTATCGCTATACTGTACACAACTATACACTGCTTCTGGTATACCACTTCACACCCGTTGCCATAGCCTACTGTTGATTGTGCTTGTGGTGTGTTATAATTATCATAGGGTAGGTTAGTCTATGATAATTACTATCAATCTTAGCATATATACTTTGGAACAACGTTTTTTCAAGGTATTCTATGATAATTATCATGAATCTTAGCATATTTATTCTCCATAACGTTGTTTCAAGTTTCGCGCAACGTTTCAATTATTGGCCAAGACTAACACAAAGTTGATATATTTTACTCTGTTTCTTTTCAAAAAAAAATGAATGTTTGAAAAATATGTCCATCTCACACTAATGAAGGGTGGTCAGGAGAAAGAAAACCATTCGCAACAAATTCCTACTTTTAGGTGCTCTGAATGGTCAAATTTGAAAGATTTGAATTGTAAAGATTTGCTTCTGTCGCCACATAGGGGCTATGTGGCTATCATTAATTTGACTTCCAGTTTAAAACATGCAAAAATGGTACATAATCATTATTAATAATTGGGTATTTTTTTGAACATGTTATTAACTTTGGTTGACGGGAACAGGTCGAGACGACCTCTACAATGCTTGTCAACCATATTAGTGAATTAAAATTATATAATAAAATAATATGACAGTATAATATAAAACCAACTGTTCATTGGCTATAGGTACTGCCATACTTATCATGTAAGGCAGAATCATATCCAGTGTTTAAAATAGCAATGCTTTTGTGTACATGCTATTTAAAAATGTACATACATAGTATAGATTATAAATTTTGCGATATGTACACATAAAATAAAATAAACGATAATTGGCTGTCATTTGTTTCCCGCACCAAAACAAGAGATAAAATATCTACACTGTGCTCTACACAGTGTAGCAAAAAAGGACAATCTGGAAAGCGTGGAAACCTAATTAAAACCTCTAAATGCTTTAGTTGTTTATTATATAAAAGGAGAGACAGCTAGGGTATGTGTAAAGGGAAAATAGTAAAAACTTTTTACCATGGGCCTACATACATCCCTAAATAAAAGTAATACTATAAACCTAGAATGCATCTACTGACCATGGGCCTACATACATCCCTATATAAAAGTATTACTATAAACCTGGAATGCATCTACTGACGTCAGCTCATATAGCCGTCGCGCAGCCGAAAAATGCTGAGTAGTACCACATATGCAATATTAGACTGGAGGAAAAACAATCCCAAACTCAAAGAGTAAATCAGTTGATTAGAGATCTTTGAAATTCAGCGTAAGGACCCACCTCGTCTGGAAACAAAGGCGACTGAAAAATCGCTAAACCTGAAAATAAAACAGAAAAAAATAAAATAATAATTTTGAGGGGAACAGCCATCCATGCCATGTGGTAATTCTCTAAGTCAGATCATGACAAGCGTGATCATGTAGAGTGATCTCGGTCTGCTCCGAACAGTATCAGAGACTGTCTCCGGCCTGAATTCGAGCCGGGCAGACAACACAATGCAACATTCGCAGATTATCATTCATAGGTTGATCACTTAAGGTGCCATTTGCGCTGGATGTATAGATATATATTCAATACACTAGTATAAGTTAGGCGGGGCGGTTCGTCAGCTGCCAACATATGAGTATTGACAACGGAGCCCTCCGTCCTTAGTCATGCATGGCTGGTGACATCTCAAATAGCCGATCTCGCAGCCGATTCAAATTGCACAGGTAGTTTGAGACACAAAATATTCCGCTGTATTCGACAATTTCCACAAGCACAAGCCAGGCTCCAGGTGGTACATCGATTATTCACATCAAATAAGTTTATCATGGTGAGATATTATTCATTCAGGTTCTTCTTAAAAATCTGCAAGCTAGTAGCATCCGAGATAACAAAAGGTGAAGTGTTCCATAAGCGAGCAGTGTGATAAAAATAAGTACATTGGAACTGAACAGTCTTGCACAGAGGTAATTTGAATAGAGCACCCTGTTTTGCCCAGTTCATTGTCTAATCTGAGTCTTTAATCTGTTAATGGCGCCAATGATGCATCCCAGACACCAGCCCTTTAAATCGGAAGGAGTATATATTTAGGTATGGAGGGGGCTGGAACCAACATGTCGGACACTAGTGGATTAATTGTATATAAAATTATTGGTTGAAAAATTACCACTATGAAAATTAAGGGGGGTGCTCCAGCACCCTGAGCATCCCCCTGGATACGCCCCTGGAATGGAGAGTTATTGTTGACCAAGTACAGACCAATTATCATGGTGGGCCTATGGTGACATAATAAGTCAGGTGTGACCGAGCTGTTGCTTATGAGGGATCCTCATTATGTTTGGATGTGTTTTAAATCAGTTAAGACCCTCGGAGTTCTACATTCATAGCTGTGGTAAAAGCCTTGGTCTTCGGCCTCGGGCTTTTTCACAGTTAATAATGTAGAGTTCCTCGGGCTTTATCCTATACGGAATACCAACATGACCAATCCGATGGTCCATTCCTCTCAGCCGTGTGTGTAGTAAAATAGGTTTTGTTAGCATGCTCAAGTAAAATGACTTTTTATATAAAAAATATGTTCTACCATGCAGTAGTAGTAGTAGTAGTAAATAATTAGCTTACTTCAACAATAATAAATTGATATACAGTGTATTTTTTTTTCAAGACCAACTTAATTATGTTCGTCTGAAGGTGACGATTTGCAAAAAATAAATTATATTTTTTTTAAATAATTTCTCAATTTTAAAAGTTGGAGGTCGTAAATACAATATATTATTACATCAAATTTGGCTAACTAAATCAGTCAAAAAAGATACTGAAAGAATGAAATTTTTTACAATGGGCGTACACCCATGATATGGACATTCAGATGAATCAAAAAAAGCTAACTAAGACATTTCTGATGATTCCAAATTGAACAAAACCCTTTGGTTGTCATGTTTTATACAAAAATAATTCAGCACTGTAAGGGTTAACATACACAGAGCACTGTGCAGCCTGTTCCAACCAGACACAGACGGCACGCGTGTATCAAAATGCGGACAGCTCTCCCAGCAAACACGAAGACTTGACCCAATGTTGTTTCAATGTTGGTCCAGCGCCGTTTGGCGGTGGGCCAACATTGAAACAACATTGGGTCAAATCATCGCATTTGCTGGAGCTCAACACTGGTGTCTGTCTACGCCCAACCCTCCCCCACCATAATATTCTCGCCAGCCGATCAGGGTACTTTTAGCAAGACATCCGGCCAATCACAAGCTTACTACAATACTTGAAATTGAGAGCCGGGAACATATGACGTCAACCATCTGCAAATTTTAACATGCGAAGTAGCAGTGTCTACGGTGGGCAGTGTAGGGTTAACACTATACTGCTTTGCTGACTAAGGAATACCAACATGACCAATCCAATGGTCCATTACTATCAGCTATGTGTGTATAGTTTATACTGCTTTGCTCACTAAGGAATACCAACATGACCAATCCAATGGTCCATTACTGTCAGCTATGTGTGTATATTTTATATTGCTTCGCTCACTAAGGAATACCAACATGACCAATCCAATGGTCCATTACTGTCAGCTATGTGTGTATAGTTTATATTGCTTTTCTCACTAAGGAATACCAACATGACCAATCCAATGGTCCATTACTGTCAGCCATGTGTGTATATTTTATATTGCTTCGCTCACTAAGGAATACCAACATGACCAATCCAATGGTCCATTACTGTCAGCTATGTGTGTATAGTTTATATTGCTTTGCTGACTAAGGAATACCAACATGACCAATCCAATGGTCCATTACTGTCAGCTATGTGTGTATAGTTTATACTGCTTTGCTGACTAAGGAATGCCAACATGACCAATCCAATGGTCCATTACTATCAGCTATGTGTGTATAGTTTATATTGCTTCGCTCACTAAGGAATGCCAACAGGACCAATCCAATGGTCCATTACTGTCAGCTATGTGTGGATAGTTTATATTGCTTTGCTCACTAAGGAATAGCAACAGGACCAATCCAATGGTCCATTACTGTCAGCCATGTGTGTATATTTTTCATATTTTTCTAATTGTACAAGCTGGATGTCGTAATTACAATATATTAATACATTAAATTTGGCAAAATAGTTCAGTAAAAAGAAAGTATTATATGTACTGTAATTCACCTTGACTGATCAATTGGTAGGTTTTTATATCCACAACTGCGGCAAAATATTTGTATAACTTTATTTATTCTTTGAAGATCAGCTGATATACTCTTCTTTAAGGCGTCCTCAAACTATTACCCAAGACTCTGTACAATAAGATTTCACCATACAAATTCGTGTAATACATTGTGCAGAGCTGTCCCCTTTTAACGGGAGTTGGAACTATGCTTTGGCAAGTGTATCATCATATAAAACAAGTGATAATTTCACCACTTTAGCCGCTAATTAAAAAATAATTTTTTCCAGGTTTGACAGTTAAGACAATATCTCTGCAGTATTTATTTTTAGAACGAAAATAACTGCTAATATAGCAGAAAAGTCATGTTATATTATCATCGAGAGGGGAGTGACAATATGTCGTCAAGCATAGTGACCACAAAGGAGATCAGAGGCAAAACATTGGTAACAACCATAACTTGGCAGACGTGTCCTTTAATTTAAACTTTTATTATGTAAACAAATATATTTAGAACACAAAAGCAATATTATAAAATTATAATATGTAAGCCTTCTCTCTCGGACCCCAGCCATCAATGTCACTGAGGACTGGAGCATTAGCAGTATATTGATATCTTGAAAACAAGACACGTTCATTTTTATGACACAATTTATTTATAGGTGAATTTGAATAATTTTCTATTTCTCCTGCCGTTACTAGTAACAAGGTGTTCATTGTTTTCCCGCGGTACATGGTGTAGCCGAATGGGGACATAAATATGTAAAATTAACCCGCTTGTGATGAGCCCCGGAGATCTCCGTGATATAGGGAGACCATTCAGATACGAGCCCCGGAGATCTCCGGGTCTGATTGCATAAGATAACTATGACGTCATAAAGTAATCTCGTTTCAGAAACAGCCCAGTAGCATAATATTCTCGCATTCAACGGGTTAACGTGAAACACTCACAACTTGCACGTGATTTAGTGTCTTTGATGAACGTATTAATTTTATCTTTGTTGTGACTCCTATGTAGAATGTGTTCAGGTATATTTCCAAAAATTCGTTCATTTTAACTAATTAATTGTATTAAGTTTTGACGTGGAACAAAAGCCACACACCTTGAATATTCAAATATTGCTTCTTAGACAGAAATGTATTCAATTTATTATTGGCATAAAAATTACTTTACCTGCAGATCGTGACACTTTGCGACAAAGATATCCACTGATGGACAAGAATATTCTCCTCCTCAATGGTAATACCCATTTGTGGCGTGAATGATTTCAGCAGTAACAATAACATGCTTTATATCAACAAAATATTTCTGTTCAGGTACATTCCGAATAATAAACAAGACAAATTACCCTCATCATTAGACTATAATAAATAGTAATATTATGTTTTCCTTTGCCCTATCTTGTTTTTCTTTTCCCGTATCTACCCTTGCACACATCGTCACTTGCCAGCAAATACGGGAAGATGAACCAATGATGGTGTAATGCTGGACCAGCATTACAAACCTTGGACCAGCATTACACTATAATTGAGTTGACGTCTTGTGTTAGCTGGGCGTCTCTTGTTGTTTGTAAACAATGAATATGCATACTTGTTTATATGGGCGCATCAACCCCTGAGGTACCAAAGGGAAGAAGACAGTTAAAAAGTATTGATAACTAACCAACAAATTATTGGATAAAAAATATAAGTAAATCTCTGTCAATACCTATTTTTCTGATTTTTATGATGTAAAGTATGTATTGTTTTTTAATAGGATCAATGTCATAATTACTCGTCGTAATATGGTAAAATCATACTTGATAGATGGTAAAAGCATTAGTTCCAACTCCCAATACCGGGGGACAGCACTGAGAGCAATTTCACGTTTTGGGGAGAGTTGACTATCTTATTGTACGGGGTCTTTGCTATTACACGACGTGGGGCGTTTTTGAACAGCCGGACCTTAATACAAACACACCGTTTATTTCAGGCTTGATCCCACCCTGTTTAGAACCTTTAACTCCATGTTGTCATGAGCCAGTCGCACGCTGTGGTCAGCCTGATGAAATAAACTGTTGTTTCTCTAAAACCTAACTGTCAGAGCAGGGTTCGAACCCCCGATCTCCGATTTTCCAGGCAAGCAGCTACAACCACTGCTACGGGGCACCGCCCTTTGACAAACACAGAAATACTCACCTTTCATGTCTTGTTGTCTTGATGGCGTCTCTCTTGATATTCGGATTGTTGTAGTGGTTCACTAAGTGGTCTACCTAGCCACAGCTTACCAATGGACGTGCGATAGGTGCTGGATGGGCGATGTGTTCTAGATGTCTTTATCGACCTGTGGTGAAATAAACCTACTAGTTACTATGATGTATATTTTGGCGAATTCATTAAACCATATTCAACAATCAGTTACAGAAGAATTAGACTTGTTGTAACATATTTTGAGATCACTATATATCATCTTACAATATATCGTGGGCGGGGGCCTAGGGTGTCGGTTAGCACCGCTGCCTTTCACGCTAGAGTTCGGGGTTCATTTCCCGGTCTCGGCGGTTTGAAAGAAACATTTTTTTGTATTTCCCATCCACGTGTGAAAGTCAGTATTGTGGGGGGGGGGGGGGGCTCCGTTACCGAGAGGTAGCGTGCTCGGCCTCAGACCTCCAGGGTTTGAATTTCGAATCATGTCTGGAGGGCAGTTTCATCTCACTCATCTCACCATTCTCAGAAAGTTCTCCTGGCGCAATGTAGCCTATATGTGCACAAAAGTGGCCTAAAGCCCGATTCATTTCATTTTACTTGCAATAAAATATGTTTATTTTAATACAGTAGTGTACAATCGTATAAGCTGATGAATACAACAAGTAGCAATTGTGAAGCGCTGAATTCAATAAAGGTAAGGTGCACGTTTAATTATAGTCTGATATCAAATCTGAAGACCAATCAGCCGACTTTACCTTTCACCCTCCTGGTGACTGGACCTGTTCAGTCGCGTGTCATTTCAACTCCATGGAGAGCATACAGCCTTACAGCCATTTTGGCGCAATCAGCTTATTTTACACATTCTCATCTCTGTTCCAAGTAAAGTATTTAAGGGTGAAGTGCCTTGCCCAAGGACATAACATCGCAACAAATGCCCAAGATTGAGAGGGGAGAAACATGTTATTTTTCTTTAAATACTGCACCAAGCAGGGTTCAAAACCGCACGGCAGACATCGAAATCGACAAAGGGCCACGCTCCAACCATTACGCCGTGTCACTCACTAAAATTACTCATATTGGTTTACGTTGAGACCACAAATTTGCCAATCTTGATGTTTAAAGACACACCGCGTTCCCAATAACAGTGATTTCATACACCAAAAAAACGGATTAAAAATAGTCGTACTTGGCGCTCCAAAGCTGATTAACCAATCTCAATTGGTCAAAAGTCATGCAACTAAAATGGTGTTATTTTCTAATATGCTCCACAATTTTGCCCCACCTCATACTCCGGACTGCCAACTGCTAACAATGTTTTTTTATTGTTATTTGGGATGCCATTAAGATATTTGAATGGGTGACTTGCGCTCATACAAATCCCACGGAGCTGTACAGGCTCCTTGACTAGATGTACCACATCATGTGATGATCATGTTATGCTAAAGTTATTATATGGTGCGGTGGTTAAAGCTGTCTGCTTGGAAAGCTGGAGATCACGGGCTCGAACCCCACTCTGGCCTTCAAGTTTCAAAGAAACAAACATTTTCTTCCACACTCACTCGTAAAGATTCAATATTGTGGGGAACTTCCGTAACCGAGAGGTAGCGTGCTCGGCCTCAGACTGCCGGGGCTCGAATTTGAAATCCCCTGTCTGGAGGGCAGTGTCATCCCCATCCTCAGGAGGGAGTTGGACCAATGTTGGGCCGACGTAGTAGACGGTTGGCCAGCATTGACCCAACATTGAGTCGATGTTTGCTGGGATGCGTTTAGGTGACAAGTCACCCGACAGCGGTCGATGCGTCCGATCTTTATGCCTCGTCGGATGAGTGGCATTGACGGTTGGACACACGTGCGACCATCGGCATCTTTTGATGATCGGCTGGCAATTTGACAGTTCGGTTAGGACATGAGTTACTAGTATTAATAATCGTACAATGTCTGGCTCGAAAATTGATAGAAATAATATAGCTGAAGATATTTAAACGGACATACACAGAGCGTAAATAACGGATCAGAGGAATAATGGGGGGGGGGGGGTGAAGTGCGAAACATTGCTCTTCCCATGCATTTTTTATACAAACATATTTTTAAAGCTGTATCACAAACTGTTTATTCTCCGGCTTATGAATAATGAGAGATGAAGTGATGTAGGGACGTATGGAGCAGTTTGAATTTGTCTATTTCCGAACTGAAGTTTTTTAAATAAAAGTTGCATAGCGCCTATATCTTCAGCAGGCCGAGCTCAGAGGCGCACAAATCCTTAGCGTGATCTTATGTCATAATCGAGGCTAAAGGAGGTTCGTCAACAGGGAGCCGGGATGCTGAGGAGCTAGGGTGGGAAAGCCATTCAAATACGTGAGATTTAAGTAATAATTTCCAGAATGTTAAGATTGTTTTGGAATTACGTATTGGCACAGGCAGGGCGTTCCATTAGGCTGGACCAGATATAGAGAAAGCTCTTGACCCAGTCTTGGTATTTTTACGAGGAACAACAAATTTATTTGAATTGTGGAGCATAGATTTTTTGAGCATTTCAGCTGCATTTAAATTCTATTTTTCGTATTTATCCTACCTCAAAATATCTCGGATTTAGTTAAAATATGTGGCAGGACATTTATCCCCCCCCCCCCCCCCCCACTAGACTCCTTAACACATATCAGGTACACAACCTCAGCTTCTGCCCATTATCTTGCTCTCCACTATAGCTATAGGTCACGATAAAAGATGATTCTCTCACTCAACCCGCCTAATTCTAAGTGTACCTGAAACAGCCAAAGTTGAGAATAACCACTAGTAGTAATAACCATATAGCTAAGAGACATGGTATAAGACCATTCTCTGACTCAACCAGATTAGCCCTTAATGTAACCCTAACTTTAATCACCCTAATAGCCAAAGATGAGCCCAACTAATAGTAGTAACTGCTAGCTATCAGAAATGGTAAAAGACCATCCTGCAACTCAGTCCGACTGAATATATCATGTCTAAAGGTAACCTAGCTAAATGATGAGGGAATGGAGTGGAAATAAGTTCTCATGAATTATCAAAATGATTAGTGTTATTGCATAGCTATTGTTTTTTTGTTTGATTTTGTAATAGTGTGGTGGCTACTTGATAGCGGCACCACAGTGCACTCAGGTGTTATTTCCGACTCAGATTATATGAATGGATATATTGCTATGATGTATTTTATGTTATGGTAATGCATATATGTTTGTATATTCTTGGTAAAAATAAATCTGTCTGTCTGTGTCTGTGTGTTATCTGTTGTATGTCTCCCTGCTCCCAAACCACTTCCTTATATACCCTTTCTTATCCAGCCAATTTACCTGTCATCCATAGGTGAACTTACTCCACAGAAATAACTCTCTAAACACCTGCTTTTACAGATATAAGTACTTATACCACCTGATATCATAATTTAAACATCTCATAAAACAATAAAATACGTATGGTGACCTATACGATCACACAAACAATAACATAATCAAAGAAATATTAGGACAAATGTTTTCACTCAGCCGCGTAGTAGTACACATGCATTGTCAATGGGAGTATTTTCTATTAATTGTAACATTGATATTTACAATAAGGGTACATTTTTAAGTCATCTTAACCTTACAATAACCTGTTATAATATACACTCTATGTATCTGTTGATTAAATCCGCTTGAAAATTAATATAAAACACTTTAATTTACTGTCAAACAATCCACCATTTTGACTTCAGTGCTTAGGCATTAAAGAGACATGCCCAGGACTAAAATCATAAAACAATCGGTGATTTTATTTTAGCTTACCAATATGACCATATGATGTAAACATGTCCATAGACTAGAACTGTAAAAGTTTTTAATTTTTTGTGCTGTGCATTCACCAGTTAGGCTGGATATAGTAACGAAATTTCTGATTTCCAATTATTGACAATCATGTCAAAAATAAGAAATACGGGAATTTCGTCTCTATATCCAGCCTAGCTGGTAAGTGCGCAGCACAAAAATTTAAACACTTCTGCGGTTCTAGTCTATGGACATGTTTACTTCATATATAGTCATATTATTAAAATAAAATAAAATCACCGATTTTTGATGATTTTAAACCTGGGCATGTCCCTTTAAGTCAATGGCACACTATTTTCGGCCACTTCTCAGATCTAGGACACATTTTTATCGCCACAAAATTATTTAGATATAAACATATCACGCCTAAATAAAATAATATTTCTCAAGCTGATTAGCCATAAATTATCATGCCATACAGAACAATCTTATAAAAATCGACGATTGCACAGAAAATGCGGTTTAAATTCGTAAAAAAATCCAAACATGACTGACCCAGATAAATATGGCCAATTAGCTCCATTTTGCAATCAATATCGGCGCTTTCTTAACCCTCTATAGTGTAATTTAAAGTACTGATAAGCGCATAAAAATAGCATCAAAACAACTCTAAAGATAACCACATTTTGATAGTATAGAAATAAAAGTAACATATATCAGAAAACATAGCAAAAATTAATAATCGGTAACTTCCCCTATTAACATTTACAATCTACCCGAACAATCTACCCGAACAGGATACGTTCTGCTTTACCACAGGTCAATAATTACTCCATGATTACCTGACATATGACATGAAAAAAAATAAAACGGTAGTAAAATACCTGTTGAAAATAATAGTATTACAGTCTGTAAATAAATTCGCCTGACTAAAGATAAATAAATCGACCCAAATACAAAACATAATGACATTGATATACTGCAAATACTATTGGGTTGTCATTCTGGCAAAACAATCTAGATAAATTGCGAACAAAGATTTTATGATGAATTTTGGTAGATATATGTCCCAACTAACATTTCCGAAAAGTCCCAAGCAAAATTCGAGAAATTGACTAAAACTAATTTTCAATAATTGATCGCTTGCGAAAATCGAAATTTTTCAAGTTTTTTTTTCATTTTGCAAATGTTACGTATCGTTACTTATGTTTTTGGCCACCAGGAATCGATTGCATCTATCTGTTTTGTCTTTGAATGCAAATAATGGTTGATTTAAAATTGATTTAGAGAATTTTCAGTAAAAAAATAATTATATTTTAGTGATTTTTTTGTGTATATGAGTATATGATGTAGTCTTATTTAAATTATTATTTTTAGTATAGATAATTATCTCGTATTTAATGGGTAGCTTGTGTGGCAGAGTGACCACCTATAATATCGTTATTTGGTTTGTCTGTCAAATATTAGTATTGATCACATGACTCTATTAAGTGTATATTTGAAATCAAAGAAAAAACTCAATTGTGAGCGATCACTAAATGATCGCAGCCTAAAGTTACGCTAATTATTTTTCAAATTAAATGTCATTAATTGATGTATTTCATTACAGGTCAAGATTTTTATTAGATAATCACCATTTGTCGACTGATAATATCAAGTTTATAAGTCAACAAATTATAATAGCGAAGTTAAGGAGAAGGTTTGAGCTCTCTTAATTATCTATGCCAGTGGCTACAACGCAATATCCAAGTATTTTACAGTTTAATAAGTGATATTTTATGTAGAACATGTATTTAATGGCCTCTAAAATACTATATTATGGAACCGCTGCTGTTTAATATGAGGTCAGAATTCAGGCATTTGCCCACAACTAGAATTAAATAAATAACTTTGTTATCAATCACAGCCAGGTTACATAGAATTTCTGTACGCCTAGATCGTTATTAAGAAAACAAGACTCTTAACAAGATCATTTGCATAACTTGAAACTAAATGACCAAGTACAAAACAATAAAAACATTAGAAAAACAAACGAAAATTATTATAAATAAAAAAAACATCAATAAACATAAATATAAACGTTGGTTTAAACATAGGTTGACGTTTTTATACTTAGCAAAGCGAATTTATCATACATCGTATAACAGTGGTGATGAAATAGACATTCTTTTGTATTGTGTATTTGATCATATATGGTTAGGTACGCTGCAATGTACATAGGTTTTTATTGTTAAAACTTGTGACTTAAAGGGTTTAAATTAATATGATAATAAAATAGCATATGCACAAAGCAATTGTGGATATTTTCCATGTAAATATTTCGAATTGACATTACAAATGTACATAACTAATACAAAATATACATCACAAAAGTTGATTTAAAATTGTCTTTTATAATTGAAGTTGCAAAAAAAACGTTTCAAATGTTTCTTATTTTCTGATATTCAGATTCTTTGACTCTCTAAACATAGGAATCCATATATTACATTAACAATTTGCAGAATTAGTGGTGAAGATATGTGATTTTTAGGAGAAAGCTAGTGCATGTTGTGGCCATCTTGAATTTCGCTATTCTGCATAAGAGGAGACATGTAAAACAATGTCAGCCACCCAGGTATTGTTCTTTGAAAATTACTAAACACATTTATGTTTCTAGTTTGCTTGTAACAAAGATATGCCATCACTCCATTTTTTCATCACATCAAGTACCCCTGGCTGGCTGACTATTCGTCGATTTAGCAAATTTGAACAGGAGTTTTGCTTGGGACTTTTCAAGATTGCTAGCTGGTACCTCTATCTATCATAGGAAATTATAAAACCTTTGTTAGCAATTTGTCCAGATTTCTGTGGATTTAGTGCCAGAATGACTACACTACTATACCTAGATAGGCCATACACAACCAGTCACTCACTGTTACTGAACTGATAAAAAAACTAAAAGCAAAAACTATGAAATACTCAAGCATAAATTAAATGAAATGAATCAGGCTCCAGGCCACTGTTGTGCAAATACAGGCTGGTGATGGTGAGATGAGTGAGATGACACTGCACTGCCCTCCAGATGCAGGATTCGAAATTCAAACCCTTGAGGTCTGAGGCCGAGGACGCTACATCTCGGTCACAGACGCTCCCCACAATACTGAGTTTTTTTACGAGTGGATGGGGAAGAAAAATTTCTGTTTCAATCAAACCGCCGAGACCGGGAAACGAACTCGTGAAAGGCAGCAGTGCTAACTATCCACTAGGAGGCGTAAAGAAACACACAAACTATGGTATAGCGCAGAATGTGAGACAAAACGACACAAATATAGACGATTTAAAAATAAATATCGAGCACTTAAGAACAACCAATCACTTCAACAATTAAGACATGCAACCAAAGAATACAAAAAGGAAATTAACACGTCATTCAACAAATACAAAAGTAAAATTTCAAAACAAATTCGTAACCTGAGTTCAAGTAACCCAAAAGGTTTTTGGAAAATTATAAACAAAGATAGCCCCCCTGAACCTGTAAATGACTTACCACTAGATGGTTTAAAAAAATTTATTTTGAGAGTTCGAATTCTGGGAACGGAGAAGATATCATTGATAGGCCAAATCTCGACATTAACATGGATAATCAATTTTTAAATGAACTTTTTACTGAAATTGAAGTGAACAAAGTTAAAAAACAATAAATGTGGAGGAATAGACTTAATTTTAAATGAATTTATCAAAAATTCCCCGGATATATTAATATAAATAATTGTTAAGCTTTTTAATGTAATACTTGACAGCGAACTTATTCACACAGACTGGTGTTTACGTATAATAAAACCAATTTTTAAAAACAAGGGTGACCCCAGGGACCCGTCGAATTATCGTGGAACTACTGTTCTTAGCTATCTGGGAAAGCTCTTTACAAACTGTATCAATACCAGATTAACCTCTTATTCTAAGTCGTGTGATAATATTGGAAATGGACAAGCAGGTTTTAGGCAAGGTTTTTCAACCGCTGATCACATGTTTTCCTTAAAGACACTAATTGATCTAGATTTGTTTAAGAAAAAGATATTGTACTGCTGTTTCGGGGACTACAGCAAAGCCTTTGACACAGTGCTGCGCTGTGGTCTAAACTACTAGCAAAGGGTATTGGTGACAAATTAATTAAGTCAATTTATTCGATGTATAATAACGCGAAATCTTGCATTTCGATGTCTGGTAAAACATCAGGATATTTTGCTTGAGAAACAGGTGCTCGACAGGGTGAAAATTTATCACCATTGTTATTTTCAATTTTTTCTGTCCGATTTAAGAGATTATTCAAGCAACAAATACAATGGATTGTCATTTATTAACATTTCTGATCTTTCAAACGATATTAATCTTGACACGTATTTAAAGCTTTATGTTCTTCTCTACGCAGAAGATACTGTCATTTTAGCAGAGAGTCCGAGAGAACTGCAGCTAGCTCTGGATGCAATGGATCGATATTGTACACTATGGAAACTTAAAATGAATGTATCCAAAAGAAAAGTGTTTGTATCCTCTGTTGGCTATGTAAGAAATAGACCAGAATTTACGTTTGGTGATGTTAAATAAGAAATTGTCAGAGATTATCAATATCTTGGGCTTATTTTTAATTAGAATTGGAAATTTAACAAAGCAAAACAGAAATTATATGAGAAAGTTAGTGGGGTAATGTTCTCTCTACTACGTAAAGCTAGGTGTTTCTTTCTACCTCTTGATGTTCTTCTTAAACTGTTTAACCATATAGTTGTTCCCATCATTACATATGGTTGCGAAATATGGGGACGTGAGAACATCGATATTATCGAGAAATTACAATTAAGATTATTAAAATATATATTAAATGGTAATAAATTTACATGCTCAAATATGATGTATGGTGAAGTCGGCACTCCTCCTCTAATTGTAAATATTAAATCAAGAGTGCTCTTATTTTGGCGCTCACTTATCATATGTGATGAAAATAATAGATGTAATAAAATTTGTTCAATATTATATAGATTATTACTTACATTGCATGTTTTGGATGCGTATACGTCACCATGGATTAAGTTTGTCAAAGACACATTAAATAATATAGGTTTATCTGGTATTTGGAACAGCCAGTCTCTCCCGGCAAGCCGTGAGTGTTTTGGACAATCAATAAAAGTTAGACTGAGAGACCAGTTTATCCATCAATGGATAACAAAAATAAACGAATCTGGAAAGTGTATAATTTATAGAACGTTTAAGACCACTTTTTCTTTTGAAAATTACTTGATTTCTTTACCACGTAAGCTGAATATTATATTTACTAAATTCCGTTGCAGAAATCACAGGTTGCCGATAGAAACTGGCTGTAGAGAACGGGTTCTCCGAGACACCCGTGTATGTACCAAATGTGACATTGCACCAAGATACATTGGCGATGAATTTTAGTACTTGTTCGTATGTGTTTTTTAAAACAGAGAGAATAGAACTCCTCTTAAAACAATACCATACAAGTCCATCTACATTGAAGCTACACACGTTGCTGAATATTTCTTCCGGAAATATACACAGAAATGTGTGCATATTGATATCTAAAATTATGAATAGTTTTTTATTAAACTGTAATTCAATGATTACATGTGTTTACTTGATGTCTACTTGACGTTTCCCCACATCATAATACTAAACATGTTAACTATTTATTGTGTGTATAGCTAAAATCGAGATGGATTGCATGTTCATTATTTTGTATTAATCATGTATATTCCAGCTTTGCCTGGCACTGCATGTCTTTAAAAAAAAAACAGTAATAAATCACTTGTTCACTTGTTCACTTGTCAACGTGAAAGCATTCATGACGTTGACATGTAATTTTCAATGTAAAAGTACGATTTTATGTATATTTCCCTCATAGAGTTAAATGTCGCTAAGTTGTCATGTCAGTGGGGAGTGACTCTGTGTCTTTATTCTCATAAAATAAAAACGATATGTTTTTTTATAACAATGATCACGTCTTGAGCCCTCCTAGACAGAAGTGTGGACGCGACTATTGGCGATAGCTATGACGATGCAAACATGTAGTGTGTTGTATGATGGCCGCTTGTTGAGACAGTGAGTGTTTATTGCGCCTGGCAACTAGACTTATAATCATATGATAAATGCAAATATTTTTGAAAGTTGTTTTCTTGAAATAATGATATATAATGTACATTTCCATGCTAAGATGGTGTATTATTAAGTTTATACGTACTATTTTTGTCTTTACAAACAATAATTTCAATTTTCACAAATATTTTTTGTGTTCGAATATAAGTGCACCTGTTTTCGAAAACTAAGTGCATCTTCAAATATAAGTGCATGCACGTGTATGCGCGGGGATATGGTAGGTGTTGGTAGGTGGCAAACGAGGTTGACAGATAATTCTGAAGTCGATACTTAGATATTGGTAGGTGACGAACCATCATGTCTGACTTTTGTTAGTATAGATAGATATTTATGACGACCAGTCTGTGCAAACATATATTCAATTCAATTCAATTCATTCAATTCATTTTATTTATTTATGCTTGCAACATACATACATACATGCAAATAATTATAAAAATGCAAAGGAGACCTGCAAAAGGCTTATGATAAGCCGCTTCCATGCAGGCCACCCTTTAATAAAGTAATATATATAGTTTCTAAAAAACTGCATACGTCGCGGGGAAGACGGGGAGACAAAAAAACGGCCAAAAATAAAATAGTAACATTAATGCGGAGGGAGAAGCAGACGAACACGAGTGTAGTCTATGTATCAACGCAAAAACAGAGACACAAATTAAATATATTAAGAACGTTAAAATTAGCGGACTGCATGGATATAAAAAATAATAATTATATAATATAATCTTATATAATAACCCTCACCTTGGCCAAAGATAGGGCCAAAGAGGGCCAGCGCTCAAAGTACACCGTGTATTACGAAACAGCATTTTTTAAACATATATAGCAGTTTGGTATTAAACATATTGAGTTGTATGCATTTACAAGAAAACATTTAAGATATACTGAAAATCCTTTTCGACTATGAGTTTTTATTTTATCTGTTATAAGGCTGCTTAATTTATTTAAAATATCCGGAATGCCAAAACGCATACATTTTTGAGCAAATACATGTTTTACTCGTGCAACTGAGTAGTTTTTTTTTTGTTTGATGTTATAATGGTAGATTACTGGTTGTAAAAGTGAAGACATGTTAATGAAATATGCAGTTAAATTGTTAAGTATCAGGTCGAAACAAAACGTTAACAGTTGAAGCTTAAACATACCATCAATTTTAAGCACATTTAGCTTCTTGAAGAGGGACTCGCTGTGAGAGAGGTAGCCACTCGAACATATAATTCGCATGGCTTTCCTGATTGAAACCCCAGTACTTAAGACCATAAAGTATATGTGTTTTAATCAGCCCATTATATGTGGTTAAAATAATTTCAAAAGGAACCATGTGTTTAAGCCGGTACATAATTCCTATAATATTTAAAATTTTAGAAGCTATTTTGGCTATGTGTGAATCCCCTTTTAAATGCTTGTGTATTGTTAACCCTAAAAAATTAAATTCATCAGCAAATTCTATTTTGATATTTTCAATCTCTATATTTGGTATTTTGACTTATATAGGCGAATAGTATCAGGTTTTAAAGGGGAAAACAATATGCCAAAGCTGAATTTTTCAGGGAACCTTCCAAAAACCATTAGAAACAACCTACTAAAACTCCCCGTGATTCCTGCTGGAGCCTTTTCCATTATTCAAGATGGCGTCCAAGATGGCCGCCAAAATGTTTAAACCGCTATATCTCCGCTTGTAATCAACATAACTTGATGATTTTAATGTCTACATGTACATTTATCGCCATAAGGATTACGTTGAAACAGGCTCTGAGTCACTAAATAGTCAAGCTTATAATTTATTTGAAATTTAGGGTATATTGATAATTGAAATAGCAAGATTTTCATATGTGTGAAATTTCAAATACTATTTCAATCTTTAACATATCAGAAATTGAAAATAAATAATATATGTGACTATTTCGTGACTCAAAGCCTGTTTAATTGTAGTCCTTTTGTAATAAAGGACATTCTGATATAAAAATCATGCAGTTATTTTGATTACAAGCGGAGATGTTAGGTGGTCGATTTATGCAAACATCCACTCTAACACCCTGGAAATGAAATGAAATGAATCGGGCTTTAGGCCACCTTTGTGCACATATAGGCTAAACTGGGCCAGGAGAACCTCC
>OZ024915.1:5073845-5160151 GCA_964017125.1 Flabesymbios commensalis
GGAGGGCTGTGTAATCTCATTCATCTCACCATTCTCAGAAGGTTCTCCTGGCTCAGTTTAGCCTGTATGTGCACAATGGTGGCCTAAAACCCCATTCTTACTCATCCCCTTTTGCTTCCCCTCCATCACATATTAGGGCATACCATTACCATTTTTACACCTTTCCGTCACCTTTTAATGTCTCGTTGTCGCACTTTAGCATTGCCTCGTCGTTCTTTAACGCCTCCCCATTGCCCTTTGACACATCCCTGTCTCTCCTTATTGCCTCTTGTTCGCCCTTCAACGACTCTGTGATGCCCTTTGACACTTTTTCGTTGCCCTTTAATGCATCCTCGTTACCTCTTAACATCCCCGTCATACATGAAC
The DNA here is from genome assembly GCA_964017125.1 of Flabesymbios commensalis. Taxonomy (NCBI): domain Eukaryota; kingdom Metazoa; phylum Annelida; class Polychaeta; order Terebellida; family Flabelligeridae; genus Flabesymbios; species Flabesymbios commensalis. Next base: position 5,074,212 of record OZ024915.1, read on the forward strand.
GCATCTTACTTGCCCTTTTATGCCTCTCCATTGCCTTTTAACGGCTCTTCAGCGCCCTTTAACGCCTTCTCGCCGTCCTTAAACGCCTCCCCATCGCACTTTAACGCTTTCCCATTGCCATTTAACGCTTTCCCATTGCCATTTAACGCTTCCTCGCCGCACCTTAACGCCTCTTTGTCGTCCTTCAACGCCTTTACATTGCCCTTCAACACCTCTTCGTCGCCTTTCAACGCTTCTCCATTGCCTCCTGCCCTTTTAGTTATGTTGATTACAAGCGAAGATATAGCGGTTTGAACATTTTGGCAGCCATATTGGACGCCATCTTGAATAATGGAAAAGGCTCCAGCGGGAATCACGGGGGGTTTTAGTATGTTGTTTCTAATGGTATTGGGAAGGTTTCCTAAAAAATTGAGCTTTGGCATATGTTTTTCCCCTTCAGCATGATTACAGGTCTAATACTATTCGCCTAATATGCGTCATTAAAAATGAACATTACATTATATTATACAGTGCATGATATGGTGAAAATGGGATAAAATAGCTGCTATTGCTATAAAAAGTAGATGATGATGAAAATAATAATAATAATAATAATAATAATAATAATAATAATAATAATAATAATAATAATAATAATAATAATAATAATAATAATAATAATAATAATAATAATAATAATAATAATAATAATAATAATAATAATAATAATAATAATAATAATAATAATAATAATAATGATAATGATAATAATAATAATAATAATAATAATAATAATAATAGTAATAATAATAATAATAATAATAATAATAATAATAATAATAATAATAATAATAATAATAATAATAATAATAATAATAATAATAATAATAATACAACAACAACAACAACAACAACAACAACAACAACAACAACAACAACAACAACAACAACAACAACAACAACAACAACAACAACAACAATAATAATAATAATAATAATAATAATAATAATAATAATAATAATAATAATAATAATAATAATAATAATAATAATAATAATAATAATAATAATAATAATAATAATAATAATAATAATAATAATAATAATAATAATAATAATAATAATAATAATAATAATAATAATAATAATAATAATAATAATAATAATAATAATAATAATTTCCCCTTAATATTATAGAAATCATAACTACAACAATAATAAGAGAAATATTTTCATTTTCACTCCTATCTGAGAGCACTGAAGAAATCATATAATATTATGTTTTTTGCTAAGGTTTTGAATATCTTGGCACAAAGATACGAATGAAAACGTTAAAGAAGGTAACTATGTCTAGTATACGTCAGCACTTACCACCTTTTGGAAGATCTAGCTTTGTGCAAACTTTAAACTGCTATAACTCAGTCAATATAGCAGCTAGACTAGAAGATAATTTACAACGAAAGCACATATGTAGTTTAGCACCTTTATTTTAATACAAATATACTTTATGCTCTGACTTGGGGCCCTCAACATATATACAAAACACACATAAATATACAATATTTCAAAATTAGAAACAAAATTGCATTTCTGCACATGTGATGACATATAGATATTTCCGTACATATGACATGTGACAATCCATAAAAGGAATAATAAACAATTTTAGTTTTCTTTTACAAATTAGCTACATACCGAAAGAAACAGTATTAAAAGAATATTCTGGTGAAGTTTAAAATAAAATTACAATGTGTTGGAAATATAATGAAATACAACACAACATTAAATAAATACACAACATTAATTACACAACAATACAATATACATTGACCGTTTAAGTATTTAGTACATAGAATATGTAACATTGCAGAATGTAACATAACATGAAATATAAAACTAACTATTTTGCATAATATGCTCTAATAGTAACTTATGATACCCTACTTTAAATTGGGACAAAGATTCTGCATTTCTAATATCATTGGGAATTGAGTTCCATATACAAACACCTATGTATGACAGGGATTTAGAATGTGATCTTGGAAGGTACAATTTATTTTGAGCTGATGATCTGAAGCTATAACTTACACAATCTGCTACATTTGTAAACACATCTTGAATATAAGAAGGCGTTTGATCTTTTACACTTTTATAAATCAGACAAGTTTGTTTAGACTTGACTAATTCTTTAAATGGGAGCCAATTTAACTTTTTAAACATTTCTTTACTTGGTGATAAAGGTGTGGTCGTTCCCGATAAAAAAATACGCAAAATTAATAATAATGGCGGATAATAATAATTTGCATCAAGGAAAAACATGATAATCAGCTATTCACACAGGACATGGCAGCACGACGATAACTTACAATTTGTTTTAATTACCATTATTAGTGATCCATAATCATGTTGCTATTTTCAATCACGACCTAGTTAACTCGACATAATGAGAGTTGTCATGGATTAGTATATATTGTGTTTCGGTAGCGCGATGGTTTCACCTCTGTTTTTGGCGTGTGGAACATATATTATGTATATACTTTTTAAATACTTTTCATGCTTATCCTTTTTGTACATTCATGTATATGACTGCAGTCGCTGCCTAGCTGTCAGAGACTTTTCTAAGCCTGTTCTAGCGCTGCGCGACCAATGGTGTTTATACTATTATAATATCATATGATGAAATGTTAAAACAGCATGCGAAAGTTGTATTGAGCATGTATATAAAGAACATTTGACCTTCACGATATGATGGTTATACCTGACTATCATCCGAATTATGCTTAAACTGTTAAAGCCATGAGTTAGTTATTTTTTTTACCCACTTGTTGTGTCTCGCTACTGCGACCCGAAAGCTCAAGCGGGTAAAATTACTGTTCAATTTGCGCCCTATAATGTCATACTTGCTAACTAACCGAACACGCTAGCCCATGCGCTGCTGAGTGGTTTGTTTCGATTCGTTCATGTGAAGCTAGAATTGCTGACGCATTTTAAAGCTGGGAAACACATTGGTATCAACCGATATCACATCGGTATCAGCCATATAACACCGTTATCAACCATATAACACCGCTATCAACCGGTATCAGGCGATATCACATCGGTATCAGCCATATAACACCGTTATCAACCATATAACACCGCTATCAACCGGTATCAACCGATATCACATCGGTATCAGCCATATAACACCGTTATCAACCATATAACACCGCTATCAACCGGTATCAACCGATATCACATCGGTATCAGCCATATAACACAGTTATCAACCATATAACACCGCTATCAACCGGTATCAACCGATATCACATCGGTATCAGCCATATAACACCGTTATCAACCATATAACACCGCTATCAACCGGTATCAGGCGATATCACATCGGTATCAGGCGATATCACATCGGTATTAACCGATATCACATCGGTATCAGCCAATATCACATCGGTATCAGCCGATATCACATCGGTATCAGCCGATATTGCAACGGTATCAACAGATATCACATCGTCTCAGGCGATATCACATATGAATACGTTACAATGTCATAGTTTACGTACCGTTTATAAAGACGTTACAACGTCCTAGTCTACGTTACGTATATGATGATGCTACAGCGCACTGGTTTACGTTATGTGTATTAATACGTTATCCTAGACTACGTTACCGCTAAAAAGACGTTACAACGTTCTGGTTTACGTTACCAATAAGAAGACGTCAAGCTCACCTGGTCTACGTTACGTCTATGAAGACGTTACAGCTTTATATACTTCTCCCGTTATTGTTCTCCCAAGGTGAGGGTGACGGTAACGTAAGACCTTTTATAGCTGAAGAAACAATCAATATCTCCGCTAGATAAGTAAACACGCCACCTCGAACAAAAATTGATCTAATGTTGGGCCAACGTCCAAGACGGTGGGCCAACATTGAGCCAATATTATTTCAATGTATCGTGTTTTCTAGGAGTATAATTTATATTCCCGTATTGTTTCTATTTACTTCCCAAAGCGCTAAATTACTGTCATGTAAACCATGGGGACTAACAGGTTGTTTTTCAATTTCAAATCATCATAAACATCTTAGTTAGCTCTTTCTGCTTCATTTGAATACATAGGCCTATCCCAGCAAACACGAAACGTTGATCCAATGCTGGTTTAATGTTGGGCCAGCGTCGCAGACGGTGACCCAACATTACACCAGCATTGGATCAACATGTCGTGTTTGCTGGGATGGTACGGGTCAACGACCATTAGAAATATTTTTCCTGTACAGACGTTATATCATGACGTCTAAAGTCTATCCCCGCGCTGTAAGGATTTAATATGCATCAATAGACATTATTATTTATATTTTATTGTAAATATCCAACGCATCGTTATTTTAATAATGTACGTCGATGTTGGAAAGCGGTAGCTATTAGCCTAATAATAGATAGATTCCGTGTAATAGGCCTATGTTTATGCTCATCGCCCCTAGCAACTTATAATCCTCAAAATGAAATATGTGTCTACCACGTTCGATAATACGTTGGTTGTTCAACATTTACACAGCTGCAAAAAATGGTGATGAATATGTCTCATAATAGAGGAAGATGTCATGTAATGGAGGAAGCTGCGGCCGCAAAGTCGGGAGGTCGTGTGCTCGAATTTGACACAGGCTAACAAGATCTCGGAGTTATGACACTTTGGGGATGATTAGCTACCAAGGACCCGCAGGTGCTTGTGGAGACCGAGCCTAGGTGACTCTGGGATAGGTTCGGTGGTCAGTCGCATTGAGGTCAGACTTATTACATCCTCACCAAGTGACAGGAAGTTGGTGTCAAGTAGTTGGTGTCAAGTAGTCCCACGACCAATACGGACCTGCTGTGTCAACCCACATTATACGGACTGCGCAGGCACACCACTCAGACGGGATATAATAAAAAAAAGCCCCAGTTTGGGCACGCCAAAATAAATATAAAAAAAGTGACGAAAATGACTTTCAGTGGATTAAGAAGACTTTTAGTGGATGAAGTTCACTTTTAGTGGATGAAAATGACTTGCAGTGGATGAAGATGACTTGTAGTGGATGAAGATGACTTGTAGTTGATGAAGATGACTTGTAGTGAACGGAGATGACTTGTAGAGGATGAAGATGACATGTACTGGATGAAGATGACTTGTAGTGGATGAAGATCACTTGTAGTGAATGAAAATGACTTGTAGTGGATGAAGATGACTAGTAGTGGATAAAGATGACTTGTAGTGAACGGAGATGACTTGTAGAGGATGAAGATGACTTGTACTGGATGAAGATGACTTGTAGTGGATGAGGATGACTTGTAATGGATGAAAACGACTTGTAGTGGATGAAGATGACTTGTAGTGGATGAAAATGACTTGTAGTGAATGAAGAGGACTTGTAGTTGGTGAAGATGACTTGTAGTGGATAAAGATGACTTATAGTGGATGTGGGTGACTTGTAGTGGATGAAGATGACTTGTAGTGGATGAAAATGACTTGTAGTGGATGAAGATGACTTGTAGTGGATGAAGATGACTTGTAGTGAACGAAGATGACTTGTAGTAGATGAAGATGACTTGTAGTTGATGAAGATGACTTTTCGTGGATGAAGATGTCCTGTAGTGGATGAAGATGACATGTAGTAAATAAAGATGACTTGCAGTTGATGAGGATGTCTTGTAGTGGATGAAGATGACTTGTAGTGGATGAAGATGACTTGAAGTGGATGAAGATGACTTGAAGTGGATGAAGATGACTTGTAGTGGATGAAGATGACTTGTAGTGGATGAATATGACTTGTAGTGGATGAAGATGACTTGTAATAGATAAAGGTGACTTGTAGTGGATGAAGATGACTTGCAGTGAATGAAGATCACTTGTAGTGGATGAAGATGACTTGTAGTGGATGAAGAGGACTTGTAGTAAATAAAGATGACTTGTAGTTGATAATGATCTCTGTAGTGGATAAAGATTTCTTGTAGTGGATGAATATGACTTGTAGTGGGTGAATATGACTTGTTGTGGATGAAGTTGACTTGTAATAAATAGAGGTGACTTGTATTGGATGAAAATGGCTTGTAGTGAATGAAGATGACTTGTAGTGGATGAAGGTGACTTGTAGTGGATGAATATGACTTGCAGTGGGTGAATATGACTTGTAGTAGATGAAGTTGACTTGTAATAAATAGAGGTGACTTGTATTGAATGAAGATGGCTTTTAGTGAATGAAGATGACTTGTAGTGGAGGAAGGTGACTTGTAGTGGATGACGATGACTTCTGGCGGATACAGATGATTTGTAATGGATGAAGGTCACTTGTTATGGATGAAGATCACTTGTAGTGGAGCGGAGATCAGATCCCAAGCTCTATACTGATCAATGTAAATAAATAAAAGTAAGCTTAATCAGAATGATTCAGCGAAAATCGCTCTTTAATGTGAAAGTCAGCTGAACCATTTTACCGCGGGGATCGTCTTAGACGTCAGAATCTGACGCCTAGAGGCGTCAGATTCTCACGTATAAAGAAGAACCCCGCAGTGAAAAAAATAAAATATGTCTAATGGCAGTAGACCTATAACATTTATGATGATTTCGAATTGGAAAAACCCCTTTGGTTTCCATGATTTGTACAAGCATATTTCAGTGCTGTAAGGTTTTAGTGATCAAGCCTACTTCAATCATCACAGATCCAATTCTAGTTATTTAGTCCGGTCAATCGGCTGAAAAAATGGCCTTAACCTTGAACTAATTGCAACAGATTTTTTATACTGTTTTGAACTTAGAAAATGTGATTTTTATTAAGTAAACCTAAGAACAAATAGGATACCTCGTTTTTTGTATTAAAAGGTGTATCGGCCTCATCACTTAACCTACTAGTGAGGGTGAGTTCGGGATAGCTTTCGAGTCCATATGTTTTTCTATACGTAGGATTACGATTTTCACATCAACTAAAGGTCATCTGGAGGTAATTTTTAAAATGGCCGCCTTTTAATGGTCACTGACTAAATGGCCGTCATTAAATTGCAATGATTTCCAAACGTTTTTCTGTCTAAACATTGGTTTTAAATTATCTTGAATCGCTTTCACTTATTTTGAAAAGACAAAATGACAAGGTCATGTTACAAGGGTCAATGTCATGGTCACTTAATACCCCAAATTAGCTAAAATATCAGTCACGTGCATATTTTTGTTTAATGATTCATAAAAATATAATACGATATGATTTATATTATCGCTAAATTAGTTGTTAATTGATTTTGTTATTGTTTACGGGTGATAACATGTCAAGGTCATGCTGCACAGGCCAAGGTCATGGCCATTTAATAATCAAAACTAGCCAAAATATTGGTCAAGTGCATGCTTTCTGTTTAATTATTTAAAAGATATACAAGATGATAACAGTCCAACAGCTGTAAATTGGTTGTTGATTGGTTGATTAATTTATTGTTATTATTTACGGGTCATGAATAGCAAGATCATGTGGCACAGGTTGAGGTCATTGCCATGTAGGATTACAAATAAGACCAAATATCGGTTTCGCGCATATTTTCCCGGTTGTTCAAATATAATATATGCTGATACTGACTCTAATAGTTGTAAATTAGTTGTTGATTGAGTTTTATTTCTGATGAATAGCACAATATCAAGTTCGTGTTGTAGCCTAGGCCTACAGGTCAAGGTACGATACGATTTATTATATCGCTAAACCAGTTGTTAGTTGATTTTTTTATTGTTTATAGGTGATAAAATTTCAAGGTCATGCTGCGCAGGTCAAGGTAATGGCCATTTAGTAATCAAAATTAGTTTTATTGTTATTGTTTAGGGGTGATGAATATCAAGGTCATGAGGCACAGGTCGAGGTCATTGTCATGAAGGATTACAAATTATCCCAAATATTGGATTCCTGCATATTTTTGCCAGATATTTTAATAAAATATTAGTTTATACTGTTGCAAATAGTTGTGAATTAGTTGTTGGTTGATTTTTATTTCGGATCAATAGTACAATATCAAGTTCGCGTTGTACAGGTCAAGGTCATGGGCATCTACATGATCTAAAAAATGAAATTGGCCAAAATATATCCCTCGTGCACATTATTTTGTTTAATTATTTAAATAAAATATAGCATGAGACTGATTCAAACAGTTTCAAATTGATGTGAATAGGAAGCGAGCTGTTCTGTGTATATATTGGTTGCAGCTAAATGTCAATAGTATGATTTAAAAAAAGAAGAAATGCTCACAATGCCTACTGCTGGATAAATTAATTGGAAACCTATCCTTGATGCATGAATTTATTAACTGGTTAACAGTATTATCACTGGACGACGATATCAATTACAAGCACTAAAACAGTGATAAGTGCAAGTACTTAGCATAAGACCAATATAAGTACTAGACCATGAGCAGTTACATTGTAAGGCATAAGGCAAAAACGCTGAAGATGTGGGAATGAACATTATATCTACGGTACATGTAACCTTGTGTCTTACCATACACGATAGCAATATTACAGTAAACCATCATACACGAAATCACCCAATGCATTGCTAAAAACTACAATTTAGATAACACTACTGCATAAACCACTAAACCATGACTACACAACTAGAAGAGGCGCTAAAGGGTGCCAAAGAGGCGATAAAGGGTGATGAAAATGTGCTAAAGGGTGAGAGGAACACATTACATTGCGACAAAGAAGTACTAAAAGGCAACAAAGATGCAATAAAACGCGATTGTTAGATGTTTAGGGGCGGCAAAAAAGCGTTAAGGTAATGAATGGGCGGTAAAGGGCTACAATAAAGTTTTAAAGGGCACCGTAGAGGCATTAGATGGTGATGAGAAGGTGATAAAATGGCGTTGTGATGGGTTAGCTGGTGAATCAAAGGCGTCAAAGGCGACAGAGTGACATTAAAGGGCAATGGGGATGCATTAAAGGGCGATAAATATGCGTTAAAAGGCAATAAAGATATATTAAATGACAACAGAATGGCCTTCAGTTGCAACAAAAAATACTCAAGGGCTAAAAAGATGCATAAAGGAAAGTTATTAAAGTCTGACGGGATGCATTAATAGGTAATGGTTAAACAATGAAGGGTGATATAGAGGCATTAAATGCTGACAAAAAGACGTTAAGATCGATGTAGAGGCATTAAAGGGCGATGGAGAGGCCTTAAAGGGCGACGAGGAAGCATCAAAGGGCGCTAATAGCGATTGGAAGGCAATAAAGGGTGATGGGAAGGCCTTAAGTAGTGATGGGGAGGTGTTTAATGGCCATAGTGATGAATTGCATATTGACGAAAAAGATCAATGGGGAAGGCGTTAAAAGGTGCCAGTCAGGCGCTAAAGTTCAATGAGGAGGCATTAAAGGGCGTCGAATATGTGTAAGAATGGAGATTCATCAAGGAGCAGCGGAAAGGCTTTTAATTTGCAGCAAAAATTAAAGGGCGATGGAGAGGTGTTAAAGAGTGACGAGAGAGTTGTTACCTTGCGATGGTTTACTGGCGACACACTAAAACGCGATGGGGAGGTGTTAAAGGGCAAGTTTGAGGCATTACATGTTGACAAGCAGGCGTTTAAGGGAATTTGAGATGCGTTAAGGGAGGGTTTCATTTGTAACAGATACGCTAAGGCGCTACGAATAAACCTAAAGGAAGACGACTGCATTAATAAATGATGGTTATGCATAATTCAGGGCGATGTAGAGGCATTAATTTCGAAAAATGCATTATAGGTCGATAGAAAGGCACCAAAGGTTGAAGTAGAGGTGCTAAAGAGTGATGAGGACGATTTAAGAACAACGCAGAGACGCCAATCCCATATGGCGATGGGAAGGCGTTAAAGAGCGAAGGATAGCATTCAAAGGGCTACAAAGACGACTTCAAGAGCTACGAAGATGCATTAAATGGCGACAAAAAGGTATCAAGCGCAACAAAAAAAGCCCTTATGCGCCATAGAGACGCATAAAGGGCCACAAGAAAACGTTAAAGTGTGACAGGTGACAATTACATATCAAAGGGTGAAGTGGAGGCATTAAAGGGCGACTATAAGGCGTTAAAAGTCGATCGGGAAGCATTGAAGGGTGACGAAGAGGCGTCAATTGGTGATTGGAAGACGTTAGTAGGCAAAGGAGAGGCGTTAAAAGGCGCCAGAAAAACATTCACGGTCTATGGAGAGGCGTTAAAAGGCCTCTGAGATGTGTTAAAAGGTGACGGAAAAGCGAAGAGGTGCTGGAAGGTGATGGAAAGGTGTTAAAGGGTAATGGAGAGGTAATGAAGGGCGATGCAAATGCATGAAGGAAGACAGAAAATCATTAAAGAAAGACACAGAGCTTTGAAAGTGACAGTTTCGCAAAAAATGGTGATGTGGACGAGATAATGGGCGACCAGGAAGCGTCAAAGGGCATATTTTTGGTCACTTGGTCTCAAAATAGATCTTTTAACCTTGCGGATGACCGTAAATCACTAAAATGATGCCAGAAATTGATTTTCTGCTCAAAATTCACACAGAAAAGAGGTATTAAACTTGTTCGTAGTGTTATCTGTTACAAATCATGTTTTTCACTTACTTGACCTTGAAATTGAGGTTTTGACCTTGAAGATGACATTTAATCATCAAAACAATACCAGAAATGGATTATTTAGTCAAAATCACATCAAACATATATATTACACTTCTTGCTATTTGTGTTCGTAGGAAATCATATTTGTTATACCTTTGACCTTGAAATTGACTTTTAACCTTGAAGTTGACCTTGAAGATGACCTTCAATCACCAAAATAATAACATAAATAGATTTTCTAGTAAAACATCACACAGAAAAGAGGTAATACACTTGTTTGTTGGGTTATCTATTACAAATCATATTTTTCCTTTACTTGAACTTGAAATTGAGGATTTGACCTTGAAGATGATCATTAATCATCAAAGTAATACGAGAAATAGATTTTTAAATCAAAATCACATCAAACATAGATATTACACTTTGTGCCATTTGTGTTTGTTAAAAATCATTTTTTTATACCTTTGACCTTGGAATTTACCTTCAGACCTTGAAGATAACCTTGAAGATGACCTTCAATCGCCAAAATAATACTATTTATGGATTTTCCAGTCAAAATTCCATGAAATGAGGTATTACACATGTTCCTAGTATTATTTCCTAGAAATCATATTTTCGTTTATTTAACCTTCGATTTGACCTTTGACCTTGAAGATGACCTTGAATCAAAAATATAATATTAGAAATGAATTCTCCAGTTAAAATTACAGAATCTTATTTTCTGAAAAATCATATTTGACCTTGAATTTTGCCTTGTTCCGCATCGAATATTTCTTAAGATTTTTAGTATGTTAACCTGGATGTATTTATGAAGCCAAAACACCTGAAATTATTTCTGTTGCAATTTGTTCAAGGTCAAATGACTTTTTGACTGGACTAATTATGGTACTTAAGCAGTTAAGGTCACCTTTAACTGTCACCATCGATTTGTTCGACTATTTGCTCGAAGTATACTGAATTCATTATGATGATTTTTAAATTAAACAACATTTTTCAATTGTTGAATGCATTTAAAATAATCTGAAACATCTAAGCTGACCTAAACCATTGAATAATCGTGCTTATTGCCAGTGGATTGAAGTTGATTGAAGTAGCCTTACAGCCTTACACCGCTGAAATAGTTATATATAAACCAATAGAACAAATGAGTTTTACAATTTAGTTAGCTCTTTCTGATTTATTTGAATACCTATGTTATATGTGTATGGTTATTATAAATATTTCTTTCTTCCAGTGCGGGGACCGTCTTTAGACGATGTTTACAGACGTCATATTCTGACGCATAAAGACGATCCCCGCATTAAAGAGCTAGATCATTAAGCTGATTGACTTTCAAATTAAAACTCGATTTTTCTCTGGATCACTCCCCAGCAGCGTCGTAAACAGTGGACCAACATTGAGCCGACATTAGTCATCGTGTTATGTCTGCTAGGTCTGTTTAAGATGACTTTCATTCTAAGGGACGTAATATGCCTGAATATAATCGTAGATGACACAGATATAAAGCTAACAAACAGACTGTAGGTTATCGTAGATGACTCAGACATGAAGCTAACAAACAGACTGTAGGTTATCGTAGATGACTCAGATATAAAGCTAACAAACAGACTGTAGGTTATCGTAGATGACTCAGATATGAAGCTAACAAACAGACTGTAGGTTATCGTAAATGACACGGATATGAAGCTAACAAACAGACTGTAGGTTATCGTAGATGACACGGATATGAAGCTAACAAACAGACTGTAGGTTATCGTAGATGACACGGATATGAAGCTAACAAACAGACTGTAGGTTATCGTAGATGACTCAGATATGAATCTGACAAACAGACTGTAGGTTATCGTAAATGACTCAGATATGAAGCTAACAAACAGACTGTAGGTTATCGTAAATGACACGGATATGAAGCTAACAAACAGACTGTAGGTTATCGTAGATGACTCAGACATGAAGCTAACAAACAGACTGTAGGTTATCGTAGATGACTCAGATATGAAGCTAACAAACAGACTGTAGGTTATCGTAGATGACTCAGATATGAATCTAACAAACAGACTGTAGGTTATCGTAGATGACTCAGATATGAATTAACAAACAGACTGTAGGTTATCGTAGATGACTCAGATATGAATCTGACAAACAGACTGTAGGTTATCGTAAATGACTCAGATATGAATCTGACAAACAGACTGTAGGTTATTGTAGATGACTCAGATATGAATTAACAAACAGACTGTAGGTTATCGTAGATGACTCAGATATGAATCTAACAAACAGATTGTAGGTTATCGTAGATGACTCAGATATGAAGCTAACAAACAGATTGTAGGTTATCGTAGATGACTCAGATATGAATTAACAAACAGACTGTAGGTTATCGTAGATGACTCAGATATGAATCTAACAAACAGACTGTAGGTTATCGTAGATGACTCAGATATGAATCTAACAAACAGATTGTAGGTTATTGTAGATGACTCAGCTATGAATTAACAAACAGACTGTAGGTTATCGTAGATGACTCAGATATGAATTAACAAAAATACTGTAGGTTATCGTAGATGACTCAGATATGAATTAACAAACAGACTGTAGGTTATCGTAGATGACTCAGATATGAATCTGACAAACAGACTCTAGGTTATCGTAGATGACTCAGATATGAATCTAACAAACAGATTGTAGGTTATCGTAGATGACTCAGATATGAATCTAACAAACAGACTGTAGGTTATCGTAGATGACTCAGATATGAAGCTAACAAACAGACTGTAGGTTATCGTAGATGACTCAGATATGAATCTGACAAACAGACTGTAGGTTATCGTAGATGACTCAGATATGAATCTAACAAACAGATTGTAGGTTATTGTAGATGACTCAGATATGAATTAACAAACAGACTGTAAGTTATCGTAGATGACTCAGATATGAATTAACAAAAATACTGTAGGTTATCGTAGATGACTCAGATATGAATTAACAAACAGACTGTAGGTTATCGTAGATGACTCAGATATGAATCTAACAAACAGATTGTAGGTTATCGTAGATGACTCAGATATGAATCTGACAAACAGACTGTAGGTTATCGTAGATGACTCAGATATGAATCTAACAAACAGACTGTAGGTTATCGTAGATGACTCAGATATGAATCTGACAAACAGACTGTAGGTTATCGTAGATGACTCAGATATGAATCTAACAAACAGACTGTAGGTTATCGTAGATGACTCATATATGAATTAACAAACAGACTGTAGGTTATCGTGGATGACTCAGATATGAATTACAAAAATACTGTAGGTTATCGTAGATGACTCAGATATGAATTAACAAACAGACTGTAGGTTATCGTAGATGACTCAGATATGAATCTGACAAACAGACTGTAGGTTATCGTAGATGACTCAGATATGAATCTGACAAACAGACTGTAGGTTATCGTTGATGACTCAGATATGAAGCTAACAAACAGACTGTAGGTTATCGTAGATGACTCAGATATGAATTAACAAACAGACTGTAGGCTATCGTAGATGACTCAGATATGAATCTGACAAACAGACTGTAGGTTATCGTAGATGACTCAGATATGAATCTGACAAACAGACTGTAGGTTATCGTAGATGACTCAGATATGAATCTGACAAACAGACTGTAGGTTATCATAGATGACTCAGATATGAATCTAACAAACAGATTGTAGGTTATTGTAGATGACTCAGATATGAATCTAACAAACAGATTGTAGGTTATTGTAGATGACTCAGATATGAATTAACAAACAGACTGTAGGTTATCGTAGATGACTCAGATATGAATTAACAAACAGACTGTAGGCTATCGTAGATGACTCAGATATGAATCTGACAAACAGACTGTAGGTTATCGTAGATGACTCAGATATGAATCTGACAAACAGACTGTAGGTTATCGTAGATGACTCAGATATGAATCTGACAAACAGACTGTAGGTTATCATAGATGACTCAGATATGAATCTAACAAACAGATTGTAGGTTATTGTAGATGACTCAGATATGAAGCTAACAAACAGACTGTAGGTTATCGTAGATGACTCAGATATGAATCTGACAAACAGACTGTAGGTTATCGTAGATGACTCAGATATGAATCTGACAAACAGACTGTAGGTTATCATAGATGACTCAGATATGAATCTAACAAACAGATTGTAGGTTATTGTAGATGACTCAGATATGAATTAACAAACAGACTGTAGGTTATCGTAGATGACTCAGATATGAATTAACAAAAATACTGTAGGTTATCGTAGATGACTCAGATATGAATCTGACAAACAGACTGTAGGTTATCGTAGATGACTCAGATATGAATCTAACAAACAGACTGTAGGTTATCGTAGATGACTCAGATATGAAGTTAACAAACAGACTGTAGGTTATCGTAGATGACTCAGATATGAATTAACAAACAGACTGTAGGCTATCGTAGATGACTCAGATATGAATTAACAAAAATACTGTAGGTTATCGTAGATGACTCAGATATGAATTAACAAACAGACTGTAGGTTATCGTAGATGACTCAGATATAAATCTGACAAACAGACTGTAGGTTATCGTTGATGACTCAGATATGAATCTGACAAACAGACTGTAGGTTATCGCAGATGACTCAGATATGAATTAACAAACAGACTGTAGGTTATCGTAGATGACTCAGATATGAATTAACAAACAGACTGTAGGTTATCGTAGATGACTCAGATATGAATCTGACAAACAGACTGTAGGTTATCGTAGATGACTCAGATATGAATCTAACAAACAGATTGTAGGTTATCGTAGATGACTCAGATATGAATCTAACAAACAGACTGTAGGTTATCGTAGATGACTCAGATATGAATCTGACAAACAGACTGTAGGTTATCGTAAATGACTCAGATATGAATCTGACAAACAGACTGTAGGTTATCGTAAATGACTCAGATATGAAGCTGACAAACAGACTGTAGACTAAATAGATATACCACTGACCCAGCAACCAAGATACATTCACCCAATGATGTTTTAATGCTGGGTCACCGTCTGCAACACTGGCCCAACATTAAAACAACATTGCGTCAACGGATCTCGTTTAACCCTTACAGTGCGGGGATCGACTTTAGACGTTAGAATCCGACGTCTGTAGACGTTAGATTCTGACGTCTAAAGTCGTTCCCCACACTGTGAGAGTAAAACTATCTACAACGGCCGTAGACCCATAATATAAGTATTAAATGAATTAGAAAGAGCCAACTTAGACATTTATGATGATTAAAAAATGAAAAAAATCAAACTTTGGTTTCCATGGTTTGTACAAAAACAATTCAGCTCTTTAACCTCTTCAGACCTGAATTTACCATTGTCATCTTCATCCACTACAAGCCGACTTGTAGTGGACGAAAACGATCTGATGTTGTTCAAAAAATAAAGAAAATTGCATCGTATTGGTTAACCAGTTTCATGGAAATTGTCGTTCTAAAACCCTTGGTTGTAGCAAAATTAATTCTGTTTTCAGAGATGTAAAATGCATCATGAGGGCTTAAAGGGTTAGCGGTTAATGAGATTCAGTGTCTAAGCCCTTTACATTATATCTATATCTGACGTCAGCTCACCGCAACTAGTCCATATTGTGTCACAAATGTCCAAGCTGTTTATATTATATCTATGTCTGGCGTCAGATCACCGCAACTAGTCCATATTGTGTCACAATCTGTGTCTAAGCCCTTTATATTATATCTATATCTGGCGTCGGCTCACCGCAACTGGTCCATATTGTGTCACAATCTGTGTCTAAGCCCTTTATATTATATCTATATCAGGCGTCGGCTCACCGCAACTGGTCCATATTGTGTCACAATCTGTGTCTAAGCCATTTATATTATATCTATATCTGGCGTCAGCTCACCGCAACTGGTCCATATTGTGTCACAAATGGCTAAGCCCTTTATATTATATCTATATCTGGCGTCAGCTCACCGCAACTGGTCTATACTGTGTCACAATCAGTGTCTAAGCACTTTATATTGCTCTATATCTGGCATCAGATCACCGCAACTGGTCCATATTGTGTCACAAATGTCTAAGCCCTTTATATTATATCTATGTCCGGCATTGGATCACCGCAACTGGTGCATATTGTGTCACCATCAGTGTCTAAGTCCTTTATATTATATCTATATCTGGCGTCAGATCACCACAACTGGTCCATATTGTGTCACAAATGTCTAAGCCCTTTATTTTATATCTATGTCCGGCGTTGGATCACCGCAACTGGTCCATATTGTGTCCCAATCAGTGTCTAAGTCTTTTATAATATATCTATATCTGGCGTCAACTCACCGCACGTGGTTCAGATTGTGTCACAAATGTCTAAGCCCTTTATTTTATATCTATGTCCGGCGTCAGCTCACCGCAACTGGTGCATATTGTGTCGCCATCAGTGTCTAAGTCCTTTATATTATATCTATATCTGGCGTCAACTCACCGCACGTGGTTCAGATTGTGTCACAAATGTCTAAGCCCTTTATTTTATATCTATGTCCGGCGTCGGATCACCGCAACTGGTCCATATTGTGTCCCAATCAGTGTCTAAGTCCTTTATATTATATCTATATCTGGCGTCGACTCACCGCACGTGGTCCATATTGTGTCACAAATGTCTAAGCCCTTTATTTTATATCTATGTCCGGCGTCAGCTCACCGCAACTGGTCCATATTGTGTCACCATCAGTGTCTAAGTCCTTTATATTTTATCTATATCTGGCGTCGACTCACCGCACGTGGTCCATATTGAGTCACAATCTGTGTCTAAGACCTTTATATTTTATCTATATCTGGCGTCGACTCACCGCACGTGGTCCATATTGAGTCACAATCAGTGTCTAAGACCTTTATATTATATCTATATCTGGCGTCGACTCACCGCACGTGGTCCATATTGAGTCACAATCAGTGTCTAAGACCTTTATATTATATCTATATCTGGCGTCGGCTCACCGCACGCGGTCCATATTGTGTCACGAACACACCCCTTTTGAATCCCAACCTGCGTGAGACGTTGACCCACAGCTACAGATCCCATACCCACTCAATTCCAGAGCGGGGGCCCTATCGTAGTGGTTAGCACTGCTGGCTTTCACGCTAGAGTTCGAGGTTCGTTTCCGGGTCTCGGGGGTTTGAAAGAAACAAAAATGTTTCTTCTCCATCCACTCGTAAAACTCAGTATTGTGCTCAGCCTCAGATCTCGAGGGTTTGAATTTCGAACCACGTGTCTAGAGGGCAGTGTCATCTTACCCACCTCACCATCCTCAAAAAGTTATCGTGGCCCAATTCAGCCTGTATGTACACAAAAGTGGCCTAAAGCCTGATTCGTTTCATTTACAGATTCTATACCCACTCAATTCGAAATTTTCAGGAAAAAATAAAGCGTGTGTCTTTTAACCCTTACAACCCCGGCGAGATGAAGTTCATCAAGTGATGAACGTTGATAAATGTTCATGACAAATCATGGATATTAATGAACACTTGATGAACTAATGTTGTTCATGATTTAGTACATGAAGTTAATATGGAGAGGTTCATGAACAGTCATGAATTTTTATGAACTTGGTGGAATGAATTCAGTTCATTGCTTGTTCATGAACTTTAAGGAATTATTATGAACTTGATAAGTCTTAATTCGGCTCATGACTAGTTCATGAAAGTTCATGAGGGACTGTTTCATGAAATGTTATGAACATGATTAGTCTCATTATTTAGTTCATGGTTGTTCGTTAAAAATCATGAACTTTGGTGAATTATTATGTACTTGATAATTCTTAATTCTGTGCATGGCTAGTTCATGAGAGAGTTCCATGAACTTTAATAAATTAATTTGAACTTGGATAAGTTTTACTTCTGTTCATAGCTAGTTCATGAAAGTTCATGAGGGACAGTTTCATGAACTGTGATAAATTGTTTCGAGTTTGAAATCTTAATTTAGTTTTTGTTCATGAAAGTTTTTGAACTGTGTTGAATGACAGCCTAATTACCCTGGCAAGTATGGTGTCAACTACGCAATGGTTAATTACTGATTAATTAGCATATAGTTCATGGTTGTTCGTTAAAGTTCACACTTTGATGAATTATTATGAACTTGATACGGCTTAATTCGGTTTATGGCTAGTTCATGAAAGTTCACGAGGGACAGCTTTATGAACTGTGATAAATTGTTTCGAGTTTGAAATTTAAATTTAGTTTTTGTTCATGAAAGTTCATGGACAAATTACCCTGGCGAGTATGCTGTCAACTACGCAATGGCTAATTAACTAATTAATTAGCATATTGAGACAATCTGAGTTAGATTAACAACCACAGAATACAGAGATAGATATTTATTGCCATAAAGAAAGTCATTACTGACTTATTTGTCATAAAAATGATAGAATATATTTACATGTATATACAATATGGTTAATTTGCTAAAATCACACGACAATTTATATGGTACCACATTAGTTAAAATCATGTTAAAAGGCATTGCCATAGTAAAACACTGGATATTGCGATAAAATAACAGATAATTGATTACTACTTGAACAATATATGTGAACATAGGGGGTCTATCATTTTCCGCACCAAAACCAGAGATAAAATAGCTACTATATGTATGATCTACAAATCATATATGACAGCAAGAAGACACTCTGGAAAGCGTAGAAAACTAATGACGTATACATATGCATAATTATGGTACTGGAGTATGTACAGTGAAGTAGGAAAGCGACGTTAAGGATTATATAGTACTGTAAAATGAAACATAATCTCAGGTAAATGTAATAAATGTAGAAGTCCACGAAACAAGTAACTCCGAGCCATGTGACCATGCACGCACAGTCGCAATTTGCCCGGATATTCCATGATATTATCGAGTGTTGCAGACTTAGTGATGTAATAACAATACAAATTACGGATAATAATTATGTGTGCCAGCCACGCAGGACATGGCACTCACACAATAGCATTAAAGTTTATTCAATTACACAGTAATTTATTATCTACAATATTGGCCCTCGCACAATAACCATACATCTTATTTTAATTCACTATATTGTTTAGTTCATACCATTTCAATCACGACATAGTTAGTACCACATAAGCGGAGTTACAATCGAAGAAAAACATTCCCGACTTCATAGAGTAAATCAGTTGACTTAGCAACTCTGAGATCCTCCATAAGGCCCCACCTCGTCTGATAACAAAGGCAACGGAAACGTCCCTGACCGGCCCTAAAAAGCCAAATAATAAGATCCGAGAGCAACAGCCGTCTTGATATGTGGCAATACGCTAAGTCAGATCATGAAATATGGATGATATAGAAACAGGTGACTTATAATTGTTCTAGATAACAATGTAACGTAATAACAACCGTTTATTATGAGCCGATATGTGGCATGCTTAGGGTTTAAAAACAGTTGTAGGTGTATTTTGCTAAGCATATTACTAACGGTCGACGTGTAGATGACATAATGTATATAAATTTGTCGTTATTTGAGAGTGAATCAAATTTAGTGTTGTGAAGTTTGCTTTCGGCAAGTAAACTAGTTCTGTGTGTAGCGAAGTAAGAAAAGGTAATTGAAAAGTGAATTTCGTGACAAATGTGCTGTTCTAGTGGTATTTTTTGCGGCTTGACATGCCTTCCTCGTTCAATTTCTAGCATATGTGAGCTTATTCTTAATCTTGATAGTGCCTTTATCCACCTTGTGTTGGGGATGTAAAACAGATATTTTTCTGGCGAGTGGTCGAATTTGAACTTTATGTACGTTCGTAATTTTATGGAGTTTCGGGCTTTGCTAGACCAATCAACTTGATATGTATTATTATGTCAAACATAATTTAACTTGTTTGATGAGACGATTGGCATGTTCTACCCTATGATTTTTCCAAACGTCGCGGTGGTTTGCTCGGAATAATAATGACCTGATGTGAGAGCACCAATTTGTTTCACCAATAAAGTCAAGAGACGCCAGTGAGTTGTACACGATTCTCAAATAACAGCTTTTAGGCAAGGAGATCAAGCGAATCCAGTATTTCAAAGCTAGAATTTGTTGTTTTAAAAAGAGAGGATACCTTCCTGTATCCCCATAAATAGTAGCTGGTGTGGTTTGTTGTTTGACTACAAGCATAGTTTTCAAGAATGATAAATGGACCATCTCAAAGTCCAATATTTCTTTACCAATAAATAGTACCTCGCTACCATACATCAGTATGGGCTCTATTTGGGCTTGGAATACTTTTAGAGACAATTATGGCGTCAGAGTTGTACTAAGTTGTGACTACAATGTCTAATTGTGAATATTGCTTTGCGACCTTGTTCAGCCAGATACGAATGGTTTATTACAAATATATTTTTATTATTACTACACCAAAGACCTAAATATTTATATTTGTCCACAATTTCAAGCGTATTTTCGGCCTGTGTATTTTTGTTTTAGCAATGCTTATTATCAGTTTCGTTATTTCACAGTACTTGTAAAATAAGTCAATTTGTGCCTGTAGGCTCTCTGCAAATTCTGAAAAGAGGATTATGTCGTCGACAAAAAGGAGGCACGCAAGGTATATGTCTCCTATCTTAAGACCATATTTAGGATTTAAATATTTTCCGAGATCCTGCAGGAATTCATTGAAAAGTTTGGGGCTAAGGACACCTCCCTGCATGACACTATAACGGCTTTTAATAGGCTTGCTAATCCTGCAATTTCATTTAACTCGACTACTAGATTTAAGAAACATAGATTTGATTGTTTTCAGAAATTTTCCGTCGACATGGCATTGCTGCAGTTGCAGGATAAGTGCATCTCTGTTTAAATAATGGAAAGCTTTGGTCAAATCTATATAAAGCCTCTTTGTGGAGGATCATCGGCACACTAAGTTTTTGAATGACAATCTATTTTCGAGTACAGATTCAAAAACTTTTGCAAGAGAGGGAATCAGAAAAACTTTCCGATAGCCCTGTGGATCTGACTTATCACCCATTTTGTGACATGGGTATATCAACCCTTGTGCCCAGTCATCTGGATAATCTGCCGAATCGAAAATGGTATTGAATAATGTTGTCAGTAAAGGTATAAAATATTTAATGTCCGAAGAATATAACTCTGTCAATATAATCCCGTCAACTCTCAACGCTTTACCTTTTTTTATTCTACTTAGAGCTTTCGGTCCAAGTCTTGTATTCTACCCCCGACCAATCGAAGTGTGGTTCAGCCTGTCACATGACAAGATCGGCCTATCACCACCGTCATTCAGTTGTTATTTAAACTAGGGGGTAGAAAAGGAGACTTGGGCCGAGCATTCTCTACTTCGTCCAATTGAATTTTACTATTGAGAATGTCATTCGATATGTCGTATTTATATCTATCAATAGGTATTTTTGTTGTATAGTTTTGAATTTTGTATCTGCGTTTTGACTGGTAGGTGACTCACTTTGTTTTAGAAAACAATTGTAAAATTGGTATAGTTCAATTGTGCTTTCGCTAAGGTTCTGTCGTCGCAGGCGTTTCCAGAAACCCCAATAATCTTTTGAATTGTTACTACACATCTCTTCAATATTTACTTTCAAGTTTGTATTACAGTTTCGCCTTTTTCTTTGCATCATGCGTTTGTAATTGTTGCATAAGTTATGGTAGTAATTGTTGTTCTCGGTGTGAGTTTAATTCGACCGCTTTGCATAAGTGTTTATAGTTTTTCTAAGCTCATTGCATTCAGAATCAAACCAGGCATTGCTTGGCATCTGTTTCATGGAGCTGCTATTCTTGTTAATGTTGACTTTTTTGCAAATGCCAGAAGATGCAGTAATGATAAGCTTATGTATGAGGCTACATATATAATCGCTTGATCGATCAGTGTTGGCATTTAATATCAGTTGATATATTATATTATTACACTCATCTCTTCGTAGAGATATTTTATATTGGTCAGTTCGCGATACATTCCAGATATATTTATGATAAGCTTTATACATAGTCACATGGTCATAAACTTTCACGGATTCATGTGTATTGCAAAGTGGTTCAATTTCCAGGCCAAACTCGATAGGACAATGGTCGGATTCGACTAATTTAGGTGCTATTGCAAAGTCTGTTATCATATTATAACAGTTTGGGTCAAATAGCATGTAATCTATTGCACTTTTACCATTAATATTATATTATGTAAAAGAGCCTCTGTGTTTATCCTGGTAAATTCTACTATTTGCAATAATAAGACCTGTATGTTTACAAAGTTCTAATAACAGTTCACCATAGGTGCTTGCCTTAGTGTCCATATTATAACGCTAAGAATCGGCTAAGATATTAGAGCATACAACATTTGGCTGACCACCGTTAAAAGCAGTAAATTCATCTGTTATAATATCCGGTAAGGTACTTGTGCGGGCATTGAAATCCCCACAAAGAAAAATATCATAATTGTTTGCACATTTACTATATTGTAGTTCAAAAATGTCAAAAATATCTTTATGTCATTATAACTGGAATCTATTGGTGATTCATAAATGACACCAAGCATTATTCTTTCATTAGTATTTGTATTAACACTGCTCTTAAATGTGATCCACACCAAGCACTCATTTAGTCTTTTAATTTCGATATGTTTGGTCAGCCGATTAGCAACTAAAATAGCTTCACTTTTTTATATCTCACGTGCCGTGAAAAATTATAGACAGTATAACTTGAGAAATGGATAGTCTTCTGAGAGTCTAGCATACTTTCAACTAAACAAACAATATCATGCTGTCAAATGTACTCACATAACTGTTTGTTTTGTAATTTATCCGCTATTCAGCGAATGTACCAAGACAGTATGTTCACACGATGACACTCAGGCGAGTTTTCAGGCACTGATTGTCTGGAAAATTGTTCACTAACTCTGTGGAAAGCTCTTCAGTTTCTGAAAAATAATATTTTAAAATAATGATTTTCTCAGTTTTCTGTTCAGTTCTGTGTAATACTGTCAGAGAGGTGACCTCTTTTTTTAATTAACAAAATGAAGCCTAAATAGCTTGCTGTGTTTAGGTAAGAAGTTACATCATAAAAATCTAATCCCGGTGTATGTATTTTACAGGCCAAAAGATTTAGACTGGAAAGTTAATTAATTTTTATCAACAATTCGTGAACATCAGCACGAATTTAGTTTGTGAACATCATGAACTTAGTTTAAGTGTTGCTGGCTTATGTGGTTCAATATTAAACAACCTGAGTTCCTTTTCGCTCATGAACAACCTCAATTTCATGAACATTATGCTCGGAACTTCAGCTTGACAGTTCATGAATGTCTCATTTGTTTTTCAGAAACACTCATGAACAGTTCATGAACACGTTTAATGAACGCTTATGAATATTCATGAACAATCTGGTTCGTGAATTATTTTAGTTTTTGGCCGTTCATGAACTAGGTTGACAGTTTATGAATTTCATGAATTTCTCATTTGTTGTTCAAGAGCATACATGAATAGTTCATGAACACATTTCATGAACGTTCATGAATGCTCATTAACTATCTGGTTCCTGAATTTGACCGTTCATGAACAACCCATATTCATGAACAAAGTGAGTTCATGAACTCATAAATTTTCATGAAAGTCTAATTTGTTGTTCAAGAATATCCATGAACCGTTCATGAACACGTTGATGAACGTTCATGAACGTTCATAGTTTTTTGTTCACGAACATTCATGAACTATTCATGAATGTTCATGAACAGTTCATGATCATTTCACCTGGGGAATCCTAAATATTTCTTATACAAACCATTGAGCCCGAATGATTTTTCTTTCAATTTGAAAACCTCATAATCGAGATAATCGAAACAGCTCACATAGTGTGTCAAACACTGACATATTATTAATAACAAAGGTACTAACTTTAGTCATTTGAAGCTAGAATTGCTAACGCAATTTCCAGCTTCAAATATTACTATTTATGAAAAATAGACATGTCTAAAATTAAATTATTGGATCATCTAAGCATCTACTAAAAACTATTTTATCAAAATTAGGTGATACTTTTATTGGTCTAAAACATCGCATCCTATCATTTAGGTAAGATCTGAACCATTCCAGGGCGTTTCCTTTTATAGAGAAGTCATGCTCTAGTCTAGAGAGTATGGTTGCATGGTCAACAGTATAGGTAACATATGTAAAACCATGTCCATGTAAGACCAGAGTGGGGTTTGAACCTACGATCTCCAACTTTCCTATGCAACATGGCCCGTCCTGTACATGGTCTTACATATCGTCGCCTCGGAGCTAAAGGATCCTATCTGCCACTCTGACGAGTGTCAGATAGGATTCTTTAGCTCCGAGGCGACGATATGCTACCTATTTATTCAGTTATTGGGTCATTAGGTATCACAAACAGAGTAAATTTAACCAATAACACTTCAGAATTATTTTAATGTTTATTGCATTGATATGTTCATGAATAGATACGAACTTTCAATATTTTATTAATCAATTATTTTGTTACAATATTTCATTGACCAATTATTATTATGTTCAAAGTCAACACTTGTTGACGGGATGGCAAAGTAAGACTTGTAAAAAGTAGCATAAGTTCGGAGTCAACACGTTTTGACTGGATGACAAAGTAAATTTTTTTAATTATATAGAGCTAAAGCAAACATTGTTCAGCTGAAATTCAAAATTAGATTCCTACTATATGCGGAGATAATTTTCCGGAGCAGACTGTGAAATTGAAACGCTTCTATGACCATTGATGTTAATAGACTGTTTAACTGCAGTTTAGCTATAGGGTGTCAACGGTCTAATCCCTTCACTACAAATGGTGCATGTGTTGTCGCTAATTGCAATGATTGCTATAAAGACACAACATTGCTCAAGCCGTTATTTTCTCACATGTGACTGATCTATTTTGTACCCTTATCATAGTAATTGAACGGTTCCGTGCAAGAACGTGTTATGTGCATGTTTTACAGTTTTGAGAAAAACGACTTCGAAGTTTAAGTTCAATATTTTTTTTCCTTCAGGAGCTTCCGCGTAAAATAAGTTTGTTTATCAATAATATTTGTAAAGTAAGTTTAGTAATCATATCTGAGACTCCCAGCATGCCTTGCGCACATTTTCAAAGTTTGTTAACTGGTATTTGCAAATTTTGTTCTAGTTTAATATCACAATAATTTATGGTAAATGACATTACCATTTTATTGCTTTATGCATTTTTTTCCAGAAATCATGGATATCGATTATATATCAGTAAAACAGTGACTTCACAACCATTCATCTGAATACTTTTGCACACTTAGAATTATTATTGTTGATATTTGTAAAATCATGTTAATAGAGCTTACCATTTCTGATTTGTGATTCTATTATTTGCAAGAACATGTTAAGTGAGCTCATCGGTAGGATTTGCTACATGTTATTTAGTCATTTACTTGTAAACGCACTGAACAGTTTTTTATAGTGAAATTTGACTCACTAACAGCCATAAGCATGTACTTGCTTCTGAGAAAAGTGCTTTATAATGGTCGTAGAGCTAAGATTTTTTACACAATAATCTTCCCTACCTCAGAACCGCGAATCCGTCGTTATCAGCAAGAACCTGTTAATCGCGCTTAACAGGTTATTGCATGGAGCCCTTCAATTGTCACAAGCCCCCTGTCTGCCTAGTTAACATTACGTAACGTCCTGTGTAGGCATAAGCATAACGTCATTGTCACTAATTAGGGCGCTAATCCCTTTGACCCTTCCAGTCTTGGAGTTTATGAAATGTCACCTAAAAAACATAACATATGTATCTCAAAGTTGTTTTGGATTCATTAATTGTTGAGGACCTGTACACATGTATGTTTCGTCTGAGAATGATAATTGAGGTAAAATAAAATTTGCATTGCAATGATGTTGCAAAAATATTATAATTCATGATAATGTATGAAGCAATTATTTACGGAGATATGTTTATGCTGGCTGTCAGTTAGTATTGTGATAATCAATACCATTGCCATCTAAGTTAATTTTGAAAAGCCCAAGACATCGCACCTCAATATCGGAGTCATTCATATTTTTACTATCACAGCATTAACACAACAGACACATGCTAAAATTTAAACTAAAAACATTTTTTGCCTGTAGGTATTATATTGTCACTGCTCAGTAACAATTGCCATTACCCTTCGATCTGACTTTTGATCAGTATGACGCTACGCCGTAAATAAACATAACGGCATTGTCTGGGAGGGGGGCACCGATTATTGCGGCTAATCCTATTTGACATGCGTGGCTCAATAATTTAATAAGGTATTATTTTACCACTAAAAGAACAGCTACAAGTTATATATAACCCACGCTAATTATCCTCTAGATATTATCTTTGGTACGAGTTGACATATAATGATGGTATACGAGTTGACATCTGTTGTATGGTGAGAGAAGCCAACTCTGATACTCACCTTTTTGGGTACGAGTTGACATCACTTGTGGCAACTTGTGGTATGAGTTGACATCTATTAGTGGTACGAGTTGACATGGGTACGAGTTGACATGGGTACGAGCTGACATCTATTGTGTGATAATAGATGTCAAATCGTACATTCATCTGATACTTGCCTTGTTGGGTACGAGTTGACATCTAATTGTGGTACGAGTTGACATCACTTGTGGTACGAGTTGACATCTATTGGTGGTACGAGTCGACATGGGTATGAGTTGACATGGGTACGAGTTGACCGGTATTCACACTAAAACGGTCCCGACAAAAAGTGGGAGAATATTTAGGGACATCTGCTTTATTTAGATCGACAATATTTTTAACCCCTGGAGCACTGACGTCGACCAGCCTTACCACACTAAAGTTTTTTGTAATTTAATTCAAACCTAATATGTAACCAAATTTTGGAGCTGAGAAATGTCTTATATAAAATTAATCGGGTTGTATGCCTCCTTTGTGCACATATATATACTAAACTGGGCCAGGAGAACCCCCTGAGGGTGATGAGATGAATGAGATGACACTGTCCTTCAAACACAGTATTCGAAATGCGAGTCCTGTCGCTTTGTGGTCGAGCACGCTACCTCTCAATCACGGAGGCTCTCCACAATATTGAATCTTTACGAGTGAGCGGGGAAGAAACATTTTGTTTCTTTGAAACTTGAAGGCAATTTTTGACTATCCAAGCATGCACCTTTTACCAGTGCACTAGGGTGCCGCCCGAAAAAAATGTCTTCAAATCAGTGAAACTGATGTACGTTGTGCCTTAGTTGTACAGATCAAAGTAATTTTCAGTCCCTTGAAGTTGTGGATCGCGGTAGCGAAACACAACTTTAAGGGACTGAAAATTTCAATTGAAAACCTCAGCACTCCAGGGGTTAACGCAGCAGGACATTCAGCCATTATGTCACACTGCAGACACATTTTATTCCAGTTCTATTACGCAGTAAAGTAAAAAAATCAACCATGTTTAATCTACAGTCACGTAAATGTGATTTATATGAGATATTAAACTAATTACATTCCTAATGTGAGTGAGTGAGTGAGTGAGTGAGTGAGTGAGTGAGTGAGTGAGTGAGTGAGTGAGTGAGTGAGTGAGTGAGTGAGTGAGTGAGTGAGTGAGTGAGTGAGTGAGTGAGTAAGTGAGTGAGTGAGTGAGTGAGTGAGTGAGTCAGTCAGTCAGTCAGTGAGTCAGTGAGTGAGTCAGTGAGTCAGTGAGTCAGTGAGTTTTTTTGAAGATAATTCATTAAGACGACATCAAACGGTAATGTTTCTTTAATCGTTCCATTTATTATCAAGTACATATTGTAATACGTTATCACAGGTACAATGGAGTATGTATCAACTCGTCTAACTTTGACACGGTAGATATACAGAAAGTATGACCCTTACTGCACGGGGATTAACTTTAGACGTCAGAATCTGACGTCTGTAGACGTGATATTTTGACGTCTATAGTCGATCCCCGCAATGAAAGAGTAACATGTTCATAACATAGGTATGGCTCTGATTTTGTATTGGTATTGTATTTATGTTAGCAATCTAATTGTAATCTATATGGGTTGTATTTCACTTAAATATTCATTGTAAACCTTTCAAATTAATTTTGTTAGTATAATTATCTTGTCGTTGTTTTTTTGCTATAATTGTATAAATATTTATCATACATCAAAGT
Organism: Flabesymbios commensalis; assembly: GCA_964017125.1. Lineage (NCBI taxonomy): Eukaryota > Metazoa > Annelida > Polychaeta > Terebellida > Flabelligeridae > Flabesymbios > Flabesymbios commensalis. The sequence goes on from OZ024915.1 coordinate 5,102,953, forward strand.
GACATTAAACAGCCAATATTCAAGCCCGACTTGCGATAAAAATTGAATACTGTTGGATCAGGTTATAATACTTTGCGTAGTACAGTGTATGCAATATATCGCAATGTGAATATAAATAAAGTGCAATGATTATCACAGATACAATACCAGCTATAGACCAATATCCCATAAATATTGATCGGATAAGGAAGATTTAACAGTAAATATCATTCGTGATATTGGTTTGGATGCAATAATGATATGTGTTCTGTATCATTAGACAATCCTGATTTGGTGATATACCTACTAAAATCAAATTATGTTTGTCAACTTTAAAATATAGCACAATATTGTGCGTGTCAATAGACGTTATATACTTTGTTATGATTTGTATTTGTTCCAAGGTTTCCAAATAAAGCCATGATGTGGCAGAAAAATGCATTGATTGTTGTATCAGTCAGAAATATAGTCTCAAACAAGTAGTAGAATATAGAAGTGGAATATATTGGTACAATATCATTTAATTGCGTACCCCAAAGCTGATAAAAAACTTGACACATCGCAAACGTTTCGTGTTAGATGTGTTATATCAGTATGCATTGATGACATTGTGTTTCAACGTGTTTAATGCTATCTACATGCTTAACCTAAATATAACAACTTTCTAAAACTAATAATAAAATAATAATATAAAATTAAGTTTGGCATCAATACAATGTAGAATTATCATTTGCAATACCATTTTGCACTTCAAATGACATAAGTTATACATATATATTTATTTCAATCACATCTATTGCGACTAAATATAAATAATGTTCTACATAATAAATAACGTTTTACATAAGGAAGCACTTTTCGCAGTTGGCACAAGGTTTGAGTGAAGCTAGACATTATATCAGGCACACAATAAAGAGACATATTCCTATATGTTTCACATAATGCTAAAGGTCATTACATTCTGAAGCAGAACTATATTTTATCGTGTACTGTGTACTGTGTAAACAATTGTATGCAGATCAGGTGATATGAGCAAGGTCAAAACAAGTGTGGCATATCTGGGTCAGTGGGAGGTCAGAAGCCACGGGTGTGACATATCTGGGTCAGTGGGAGGTCAGAGGTCACGGTCTATATTCAGTGGATCCTGTACTATCCTGCTGTGGATCTCCAGGAAAAGAGGGACGTATGTGAGGAAGTCCATGTAGTCCACCACCCCCTTATTCTCACGGTTAAACTTGGTCAGCACCTGAAAAAATTAACAGATATATTTAACCGACAGGTTATTTAACCCTTTCAAGCCTGAGTTTACAATAGTCATCTTCATTCACTACAAGCCGCGAATTGCTGTCGCAATTCTCGACTTTTAGTGAATGAAGATGATTTGTATGGTTTAAAAATTAAAGAAAATTACCATGTATTGGTAAACCGTTTTGATGGAAATTTTCGTATTAAAACCCTTGGTTTAAGAAAATTAAGACTGTTTTTAGGGATGTGAAATGATGCTTTAATGCATCGTGAGGGCTTAAAGGGTTAATGTGAATCTCCACCCACTTCAAGTTGTGTATCGCTCAAGTGGGTGAAAATTACTAGTATTTGTTAAATTCGAGTCCAAACATTTGCAAATCGTGATGTTCTACAGTGTGTTCTATACTCACTATGTCAGTGTGTTCTATACTCACTATGTCAATGTGTTCTCACTATGTCAGTGTGTTATATATTCACTATGTCAGTGTGTTCTATACTCACTATGTCAGTGTGTTCTATACTCACTATGTCAGTGTGTTCTCACACCACTATGTCAGTGTGTTCTATACTCACTATGTCAGTGTGTTCTATACTCACTATGTCAGTGTGTGCTATACTCACTATGTCAGTGTGTTCTATACTCACTATGTCAGTGTGTTCTATACTCACTATGTCAGTGTGTTCTATACTCAATATGTCAGTGTGTTCTCACTATGTCAGTGTGTTCCATGCTCACTATGTCAGTGTGTTATATGCTCACTATGTCAGTGTGTTCTATACTCACTATGTCAGTGTTTCTATACTCACTGTGTCAGTGTGTTCTATACTCACTATGTCAGTGTGTTCTCACTATGTCAGTGTGTTCTATACTCACTATGTCAGTGTGTTCTATACTCACTATTTCAGTGTGTTCTATACTCACTATGTCAGTGTGTTCTATACTCACTATGTCAGTGTGTTCTATACTCACTATGTCAGTGTGTTCTATACTCACTATGTCAGTGTGTTCTATACTCACTATGTCAGTGTGTTCCATACTCACTATGTCAGTGTGTTCTATACTCACTATGTCAGTGTGTTCTCACTATATCAGTGTGTTCTATACTCACTATGTCAGTGTGTTCTATGCTCACTATGTCAGTGTGTTCTATACTCACTATGTCAGTGTGTTCTATACTCACTATGTCAGTGTGATCTCACTATGTCAGTGTGTTCTATACTCACTATGTCAGTGTGTTCTATACTCACTATGTCAGTGTGTTCTATACTCACTATGTCAGTGTGTTCTCACTATGTCAGTGTGTTCTATACTCAATATGTCAGTGTGTTCTATACTCACTATGTCAGTGTGTTCTCACTATGTCAGTGTGTTCTCACTATGTCAGTGTGTTCTATACTCACTATGTCAGTGTGTTCTATACTCACTATGTCAGTGTGTTCTCACTATGTCAGTGTGTTCTATACTCACTATGTCAGTGTGTTCTATACTCACTGTGTCCTATACTTACTATGTCAGTGTGTTCTATACTCAATATGTCAGTGTGTTCTCACTATGTCAGTGTATTCTCACTATGTCAGTGTGTTCTATACTCACTATGTCAGTGTGTTCTCACTATGTCAGTGTATTCTCACTATGTCAGTGTGTTCTATACTCACTATGTCAGTGTGTTCCATACTCACTATGTCAGTGTGTTCTATACTCACTATGTCAGTGTGTTCTATACTCTCTATGTCAGTGTGTTCTCACTATGTCAGTGTATTCTCACTATGTCAGTGTGTTCTATACTCACTATGTCAGTGTGTTCCATACTCACTATGTCAGTGTGTTCTATACTCACTATGTCAGTGTGTTCTATACTCACTATGTCAGTGTGTTATATGCTCACTATGTCAGTGTGTTCTATACTCACTATGTCAGTGTGTTCTATACTCACTATGTCAGTGTGTTCTATACTCACTATGTCAGTGTGTTCTATACTCACTATGTCAGTGTGTTATATGCTCACTATGTCAGTGTGTTCTATACTCACTATGTCAGTGTGTTCTATACTCACTATGTCAGTGTGTTCTATACTCACTATGTCAGTGTGTGCTATACTCACTATGTCAGTGTGTTCTATACTCACTATGTCAGTGTGTTCTATACTCACTATGTCAGTGTGTTCTATACTCACTATGTCAGTGTGTTCTCACTGTGCCAGTGTGTTCTATACTCAATATGTCAGTGTGTTCTCACTATGTCAGTGTGTTCCATGCTCACTATGTCAGTGTGTTATATGCTCACTATGTCAGTGTGTTCTATACTCACTATGTCAGTGTTTCTATACTCACTGTGTCAGTGTGTTCTATACTCACTATGTCAGTGTGTTCTCACTATGTCAGTGTGATCTATACTCACTATGTCAGTGTGTTCTATACTCACTATTTCAGTGTGTTCTATACTCACTATGTCAGTGTGTTCTATACTCACTATGTCAGTGTGTTCTATACTCAATATGTCAGTGTGTTCTCACTATGTCAGTGTGTTCTCACTATGTCAGTGTGTTCTATACTCTCTATGTCAGTGTGTTCTCACTATGTCAGTGTATTCTCACTATGTCAGTGTGTTCTATACTCACTATGTCAGTGTGTTCCATACTCACTATGTCAGTGTGTTCTATACTCACTATGTCAGTGTGTTCTATACTCACTATGTCAGTGTGTTCTATACTCACCATGGCAGTGTGTTCTATACTCACTATGTCAGTGTGTTCCATACTCACTATATCAGTGTGTTCTATACTCACTATGTCAGTGTGTTCTATACTCACTATGTCAGTGTGTTCTATACTCACTATGTCAGTGTGTTATATGCTCACTATGTCAGTGTGTTCTATACTCACTATGTCAGTGTGTTCTATACTCACTATGTCAGTGTGTTCTATACTCACTATGTCACTGTGTTCCATACTCACTATGTCAGTGTGTTCTATACTCACTATGTCAGTGTGTTCTATACTCACTATGTCAGTGTGTTCTATACTCACTATGTCAGTGTGTTCTATACTCACTGTGTCAGCGTGTTCTATACTCACTATGTCAGTGTGTTCTATACTCACTATGTCAGTGTGTTCTATACTCACTATGTCAGTGTGTTATATGCTCACTATGTCAGTGTGTTCTATACTCACTATGTCAGTGTGTTCTATACTCACTATGTCAATGTGTTCTATACTCACTATGTCAGTGTGTTCTATACTCACTATGTCAGTGTGTTATATGCTCACTATGTCAGTGTGTTCTATACTCACTATGTCAGTGTGTTCTATACTCACTATGTCAGTGTGTTCTATACTCACTATGTCAGTGTGTTCTATACTCACTATGTCAGTGTGTTCTATACTCACTATGTCAGTGTGTTCTATACTCACTATGTCAGTGTGTTCTATACTCACTATGTCAGTGTGTTCTATACTCACTATGTCAGTGTGTTCAGGTGTCAGACCACCAGCCTCAAGCTCCACCTGGAGGGCTTTAGCCGCAATCATACCTATAGGTATGTCCTCCTCGTCACCTTCAAGAAGGTCAAACAACTCCTACAACACAACATAGAAGTTAACCTTCCACAAGGTCACATAGCGCCTACAAAATAACATGATACAAGTTGACCTTCAAGAAGGTCAAACAACTCCTACAACACAACATAACACAGGTTAACCTTCTTAAAGTCAAATAGCTCCTACAAGAAAATAAAACACAGGTTAACCTTCTAGAAGGTCAAATAGCTCCTACACCATAACATAATATATGTTTAACTTCTAGAAGGTCAAACAGCTTATACAACACAACAAAATGCAGGGTAACTTTCAAGAAGATCAAATAGTTCACATAACACATCATAAATACAGGTTAACTTTCTAGGTCAATCTCATGCACAATATTTGTCCTGCGATGAATGAGTTTTAACGCCTTTGTTGAGATATCTATTCGGTATGAATTTATGTTACTCGATGGGTCACAGAGGATTATACGAACGTTCAGTTCCTATGTTTTTGGCGCTTGTAACCATTCTATCGAGGTTGATAAAATTGCCGTTTAATTAGTAGGCTGTGTGTCAGGAGCACCTTACGCTCGCCTCACAGTCCCCTCACTCACGAGCGTCGTACGAATGTTTGCTCGTACGGCGATCGCACACGCTCTATAATAGGCCAGTAATTACAATTTGATGCAGCACACTACGATGACCGTACGAACAACAGTGCTATTATTGGGTTCGATAGTTCTATCCCGTCAAAGCCTGGTTCCAATGACCCCTTCGTGAAATAGGTAGGCCGAACTTATAAATTAGAAATGGTGATCAATAACCTGTTTCTTGACAAGCTCAGTAGTCCAGGAGTCAAGTTGAAAAAAAACAATTTCGTTTACCCCCCACCACACATTTGTTTTGTAAATTGTAACATGTTTGGGGAAATGTCACGTACAATTTCTGACCTGATGTAGTTCCAAATTATGGTATCACTAAATAGTTATAGCACATTTCAGGTCCTAGAGGTAACTTGATAAATACTATCAAGCATGAAAAAACGTACATTGCGATATATTATTTCAAATACTTTTGTAAGGTATATAGTATATATAGCCTGGGTAATATTTCCAACATAGTATTTTTGGCTTTGTGCCAAAGTAATTCACTTTTCCAAGATGGCCTCCAAAAATCTTGTAAACAGCATATCTCCTGCATCGTGAATCCAATGGGGTTAAAAATTAAAATAGAGATGCAAGAGGGAGTACTGGACATGCTATTAACTTTTGAAAATAAGCAACATTCGGATCTATGAATTTATTGAATTTCAAATCAGCTTACAAACTTACCTCACATTTCTCGATCTTCACATTGAGAGCTTCAAAGTCTATTTTGTTGATGAGTTTCTTGATCAATGGACTGGAAAGAACAAGAAAATGATGAGGTCAACATCAACGTTAAGTGTACAACAAATAATAAGTGTTTTGTGAGATACACTTTTACACACTTTTAAAACATTTGAAAAATAATTTAACCCTTGAAATATTTGTATATAAACCAAGAGATCAAAGATTTTTTAATGTGAAGTCGTCATGAATGTATTAGTTAGCTCTTTCTGCTTCGTATGAATACCTATGTTATGGGTATTTAGCCATTATATTCTGTATCTGTATCTGTATATTACGTGGCAGTACGCACTATTGTGCTATCGCGCCACGGGAGTAACATAGCAAGGCCTGTTATCATTCATGATATCATTCATGGCCTTATATATGTGCCAAGTACTACATGTTGTGGATTTTTTTGGGGTCTCGCTGGATGGAAACTGCGCCTACGTCCATTGAGGTCCTTTTACGTCCAACTCAAAGGCAGTCAGACGAGCCATCTGATTTACGTGGTTCTCTGAGCCCCACGAGTGTATACAACACCTGGCAGTCTCAGGCGGTCACCCATCCAATTATTAACCGGGCGCGACGTTGCTTAACTTCAGTGATCGAGCACAAGCCGTTGATCGAACGCCGTATTCCGTATATAGTAATATATATATATATTGTGAGTAGGTGATTCTTTCAGTGCGGGGATAGACATTAGACATCACAATCTGAATTCTATTCCGCACACTGAAAGGGTTAAACATGTTAATTTGTAGGCCCCTGATAATAAAATAAATACATATTAATTATTCATAAAGATGATAACCATTTAACTGCCAAATTATTTATTTGAAATTTTCACCCACTTAAAGTTGCGTCTCGCTGACGCGATCCCCAACTTCAAGTGGGTGAAAATTATTCAGATTTGACAACATAGACTTCAATGATTTTGAAGTCTTGCTGATTTTGTGACGTTTTATCATTAACAGGTTTAAAACTGGTATATAATGTTCTAAAAAAAAAATGTAAAACCGAATATAATCGGGACCGGTGGCAAAAAAGGGTGGAAGAAGCTCTAACACTTACTGTAGTTGAGCTACTTTTTCTGACATGGCGGCAACTACAGAGAATAGCTGTACATTAATCCGACGTCGACCAGGTAAATCCAGAATCTGTGAAAAATAAACACCATATATAGACAGAGAATAGGTGTACGTTAATCAGACGTCGACCAGGTAAATCAAGAATCTGTGAAAAATAAACAGCATCATCCCTTTAGGCTCTAGGACATTTCGCACCATAGACGTTTCGCCCCCCCCCCCCCAAGACGTTTCGCACCCATCTTCAAGACGTCTCGCCCCGTCGCCGTGACGACTTGTCCCAGTTTAAGACGTTTCGCCCCCTGTGAGACGTTTCGCACCCACGGAAGACGTTTCGCCCCCTATATGAGACGTTTCGCCCCCTATGTGAGACGTTTCGCCCCCCCCCCCCCTTGAGACGTTTCGCCCCCCCCCCCCCCTTGAGACGTTTCGCCCCCTAGGGAAGACGTTTCGCCCCTGGGAAAGACGTTTCGCCCCCTCTCTAAATTAAGACATTTCGAACCCTTATGTGAGACGTTTCGCCCCCATTCTTATAGGACGTTTCGCCCCCATTCTCATAGGACATTTCGCACCCTAGGCAAGTCGTTTCGCCCCCGTTCTGATAGGACGTTTCGCACTATAGAGAAGACGTTTCGCCCCCGTTCTTATAGGACGTTTTTTACCCCAAAGAAGACGTTTCGCCACGTCCCCAAATTAGGATAACTAGCCCCTATATATATTTCTAAAAATAAATAATCAGCTTTCAAATTTATATAGGTTAATGTAATACAACGTACAATATTGCATTAAATTATTTATGTTCCACGTTTAGGTCGGCGATCAGATCGATAGTACAATAAATTAAACAACAAGGTAGCCTAAGTGGGCACACACACATGTCTTTCCTAATAATAAATGAGACGGCAATCTTCACAATTGTTTGCTGTTTTATGATTAGGGTGCGAAACGTCTTTCTTGAAAATGAATATCATGCTGATTGATGAATAGCAAGCGAAACGTCTTTCCTGATTATGAAAAGGGTGCGAAACGTCTTTCCAAATTATGACTATGGGGGGCGAAAGGTCTTTCTGATTAGGAGGCGAAACGTCTTTCCAAAATATGAAGAGGGGGCGAAACGTCTTTCCTAATAATGAAATGGGTGCGAAACGTCTTTCCTAAATATGATTTGTGTGCGAAACGTCTTTCTGAAATATGGTTTGGGTGCAAAACGTCTTTCTGAAATATGGTTTGGGTGCGAAACGTCTTTCTGCAATATGGTTTGGGTGCGAAACGTTTTACTGAACTATGAAGACGGGGGCGAAACCTCTTTCCTATTTATGAGGAGGGGGTGAAACGGCTTTCCTAATTATGAGTTGGGGGCGAAACGTCTCACTAAAAAATGGAGCGAGCTGACTATGGGGCAAAAAGTCTGTGTACCATTCCATTAGAGCTAAAAGGGTATATCCGCCACCATGTAAAGTGGCAGATACGCCCTCTCGTTTCCAAGGTAAATCAAATATATGTGTGCCTAGCTTAAACAATATAATTATATCGTCTTTTTGGAATTGAGAATGTTAAATTTAAATATTTTAAAGTGCAGAGCGAACACGCAGACGAAGAAAGCAGCAAACAGAAATTTCATATTTATTTTGCTGTATCTCCCACACAAAGCTGGTGCGAACGCTAAAAAATTCAAAACACTTTGAAACTTTTCGTATTGGTTTTCGCGTTGGTGTAACTTGGGAATGATAAAATACTGTATTTAATAATTGTCACGTTCGCGTTAGTGTGTTTGACGCTTACCCTTAGAGCACTGACGTCGACTGTACCAACCGGATAATTAGACTTTGTTTATTTGATTTTATTCGAACTTTTTTTACCTGTTTTTAGAACTGACAAATGCCTTCAAATCTGTGAAACTGATACACTTTTCGGCTTAGTTTTATAAATCCATTTAGTTTCAGTCAATTAAATTTGTGGATCGCGGTAGCGAAACACAAATTTAAATGACAGAAAATTTCAATTGAAAAGCTTAGTGCTCTAGGGGTTAAATACCCCTTAGAATTGAAAATGTGTATCCTGATTTCAAATCTTTGTCAGAGATTATGTTTTAAGCCTCACAACGCTCAAATATTATTTACTATAAATCATAGAGACCTAAGCTTTTTTTTTTAATTTGAAATCATCACAAAGTTAGCTCTTTTCGCTTCATTTGAATTTGAATGTTATGGCTCCATGGCCATTAGAAATATTTTAATCTAAGATCGACTTTAGAAGTCAGAATCTGACTTCTGAAGTCGATCCCCACGCTGAAAGGGCTAGTTGCATAGTGACAATTCTGTGAAACTCAACGACCTCGACCTCCTTTGTTTTCACCGAGCTGGCTTATACAATGAAGTATGGGGGAGGGTTCTTATATAACCTTGTTTTCACCGAGTGACGTCACTGCGTTTCACAGAATACTTGAAAAGTCAAAATTCATGATAGACACTTGTGTAAATAACACTTCGTCCACGATCAGGCTCGAACACACAGAGATGGGTTAAGTGATGAATATCGGATGTCTGCTGAACCAATGAAAATTCATGATAGACACTTGTGTAAATAACACTTCGTCCACGATCAGGCTCGAACACACAGAGACGGGTTAAGTGATGAATATCGGATGTCTGCTGAGCCAATGTTGATTTATTGTTGGCCCACCTTCTGCGACGCTGGCTCAACAATAAACCAGCATTGCTCAACGCCTCGTATTTGTTGTATCGCATCATCATACATACATACATGGTATATATATTGTAGTTCCTTCTTAGTCACCAGGTGGCCATTAATCTGCTGTAGAGCTTCCTCCACTTCTGTTAGATTCATCTCTATGTCCTGCAACCACAGATAACATGAATCCTAACATGTGACGAAGAGTTAAAACCGATGGCAAAGTTTCAAATTTTCAAACTGTACTAATGGTGTGTTTAACCCTTGTCCTGCTGAATTGCTTCAATTGTATTTTTCGTCATTTGAAGCTGGAATTGCTAACGCAATTTCCAGCTTCAAATGACGAAAAATATTACTATTTATGAAAAAAAGACATGTCTAAAATTAAATTATAGGATCAACAAAGCGTCTATTGAAAACTATTTTATCAAAATTAAGTGATATTTTTATTGATCTAAAACATCCTTAACTCCGTATATATCCGGGCATAGCAGGACAAGGGTTAAACTCCAAGAGTTGCAAATGTTAGGTCACAAAATAAACAAATATGAGTAATTTTCTGTCACTTGCAGCGAGACACAACTTAAAGTTGGTGTAATTTCAAATAATTTAGTTCCGCGTTTTAACCTTTCAAGCCTGAATTTACCAGTGTCATCTTCACCCCTACAAGCCGCGAATTGCTGTCGCAATTCTCGACTTGTAGGGGATGTAGATGACTTGAAGTGGGTGACAAATGAAAAAATATTATCTTATTATTGAAACAGTTCCTTGAAACTTTTCGTTGTAAAACTTCCAGGTTTTAGGAAAATCAAGGCATTCTTCAGAGATGCAAAATGATGCTTTGATGCATCGTGGAGGTTTAAAGGGTTAAGGATTAAGGTGCTAATCATATCTGCAACCGTTTTCAATATTTGAATTTGTTTTTTCAAAAAGTAAATATTGAAAGAAATATAAGCCTCAGCATTGCATTTGTAATATTGGTATATGCTAGTAAAAAGTGCTCTGTTTACCTGTATTGGGTGCACTGTGTTGTACAGGGTGCCGTGTTTACCTGTATTGGGTGCACTGTGTTGTACAGAGTGCCCTGTTTACCTGTATTGGGTGCACTGTGCTGTACAATGCGCTCTGTTTACCTGTATTGGGTGCACTGTGTTGTACAGAGTGCCCTGTTTACCTGTATTGGGTGCACTGTGCTGTACAATGCGCTCTGTTTACCTGTATTGGGTACACTGTGTTGTACAGAGTGCACTGTTTACCTGTATTGGGTGCACTGTGCTGTACAATGCGCTCTGTTTACCTGTATTGGGTGCACTGTGTTGTACAGAGTGCCCTGTTTACCTGTATTGGGTGCACTGTGCTGTACAATGCGCTCTGTTTACCTGTATTGGGTGCACTGTGCTCTACAATGCGCCGTGTTTACCTGTATTGGGTACACTGTGTTGTACAGAGTGCCCTGTTTACCTGTATTGGGGGCACTGGGTTGTACAATGCGCCCTGTTTACCTGTATCGGGTGCACTGTGTTGTACAGGGCGCCTTGTTTACCCGTATTAGGTGCACTGTGTTGTACAGGGTGCCCTGTTTACCTGTATTGAATGCACTGTGTTGTACAATGCGCCCTGTTTACCTGTATCGGGTGCACTGTGTTGTATAATGTACTCTGTCGTCTCCTGAACTGCTCACTCTTTGCTCCCTGCTTCAGACGCTCCTGATAAACATCGTCCGTGTAAACCTGCAGCAACTTCTTCTCATCTACAACATAAATCTCCAATCTTATATAATAATAGGCAGTTCTCTACGACTTTACTCGCACCACGCATGTGTTTCACCCACAAATTGTGTGTCTTTTTATAGCAGACCATGATCACTTTATATTTATCATTTTCTCAATGCATAATACTTCTCAATTATTACATTTTCAACTTTCACATTCAAGCCCTACAAATAGACATATCTCGGCTTGAAGTTGTTGCAAAATATTTTTTCAATTTTAAAGGTGATCTATCACTCTTTATATGGTATGAATAATTATGTCCTTATATGGGGTGATTGGCTATCATGTGACCCTCTCAGAGGGTGACGTGATAGCCAATCACCCCATATAAGGAAACACTTGTGCCCCATCTTGTGGCAACTTTGATTAATCTGTCACAAAATTATTCATACTATATAAGGGGTGATAGATCACCCTTAATGGCGTTTATCTTGTATGAAGAAGATAACTTGCTGATTTGCCCTGACCTTCCAGATCATCTATTCTGTCATCCACCTGTTTCAGTTTCTCCTCCAGCCTCTGCAACTCCAGGTTGTACTCCGCGACCTCCAGGTCCTGAGTAAACTGTAAAAGGAAAGGATCAAGGTAGAGCAAGTGGATGAAATGGCAGTATATTTCTCAATAAAGCGACACAATCAGGCTGAAATCATCAAAAAATCATTATTTTTATTTTGGCTTCTTAATATGCCAAAAAGATGCGAACATGGTCATAGACTGAATTGCGGAAGTCTTATACATTTTGGGTTGCTGTCACAATGCTGTGGCAACGTAGCAAGCGTACCGGAAGCTCCGTTTAGTCATTCTTGTTTTTCTTATTTTGGACACGCATGTCTGAAATTAAATTATTTCTCGCTTAACTGGTAAATGCGAAACACAAAATTAAAAAAAAAACTTACACATTTCTAGTTTATTAACACGTTGGCATATTATGGACATATCAAGGAAGATGTTTTGGTTGAGCAATGTTTTTTTCTTACATGATCGTCTGGATTGGTTCACTCAACTGTGATCGATCGATCATAGTTGAGTGAACCAATCCAGACGATCATGTAAGAAAAAAAACATTGTCCATTTTTCACGTGATACGAAACATACAGCACATGTGCATGGAATAAATGGTGAGTCTTTAGGCGAACACCTAATCCATTGGTCAAGTGCTGTATTTCAGTAAACACAAAACATTTGCATAACATTTATACCACTCCAGCCCAACGTCTTCGACGTTGGTCCAACATCACATAAATGTTATACAAATGTTTGGTGTTTGTCGGGATTTCCACACACTGCACTCAAATGTTTGCTTATCATAACTTGTACACCTGGTACAGGCCACTCAGGATTTCCTCTTTCAGCTCCATGTACCTGTTCCCAGCAAACACAAAACTTTTGTATACTATTTATACAATGTTGGTCCAACATTGTCTAAATAGTATACAAATGTTTTGTGTTTGCTGGGTTGTAGTTGTTCAGGTGTAAGTTTCTTTATCATATCAGCGTCAGGGGAGGGATCCCTCGTGACGTCACTTTGAGATCACCCTATACCCTGGGCCACATTTATTTTGGTAAATCTGTAGTGCATGCTTTTCGTCGATTTCTCTGTCAATTATGAACTGATTTCCTTGCAATTTAGCACAGGCAATTTGCAAGTCATATCCTGAAGTCGGTGAAAAATTCGCAAAATTATATTGAATATTTTAAAAGTTAGACCATTTGACATGTAATACAATTCTAGAATTAGTTTAATGGATTCAAAGAGGGACGTCATAAATTAAATTTACTACATGTCAAATGGTCTAACTTTTGAAATACTGGATATAATTTTACGAAATTTTCAGGGATATTAGGACTATGTTGAAATATTATTTTTGCAAACATTCATGAATATCGTTTGATAATTGACGTAGAAATCAACGAAAAGCATGCGCTACTGGTTGAATGTGGCCCAGGGTATAGTGACGTCAGAGCTACACCTACCTGTTGTAGTTGTGCTGGTGTGAGTCTCTTCACTATATCCGCGTCAGAGGGGGGATCCTGTATGACATGACCTAGGGATTCCCCCTAGTGACGTCACCTGGGGATTCCCCTAATGACGTCAGAGCTATGCATACCTGTTTAGTTGTGCTGGTGTGAAGTCTCTTCACTATATTCGCGTCAGAGGGGGTTCCTGTATGTCGTCACCTGGGGATTCCCCCTGGTGACGTCACCTGGGGACTCCCCTAGAGACGTCAGAGCTACACCTACCTGTTGTAGTTGTGCTGGTGTGAGTCACTTCACTATATCCTTGTCAGAGGGGGTTCCTATATGACGTCACCTGGGGACTGCCCCTGGTGACGTCAACTGAGGATTCCCCCTGATGACGTCAGAGCTACACCTACCTGTTGTAGCTGTGCTGGTGTGGGTCTCTTCACTATATCCGCGTCAGAGGGGGGTTCCTGTATGACGTCACCTGGGGCTTCCCCCTGGTGACGTCAGCTGGAGATTCCCCCGATGACGTCAGAGCTACACCTACCTGTTGTAGTTGTGCTGGTGTGAGTCTCTTGACTATATCCGCGTCAGAGGGTGGTTCCTGTATGACGTCACCTGGGGATTCCCCCTGCTCGGCATCCTCAGTCTGCACAGCCATCTCATTACTCCCGCCAAACATCACCTGCCCCTTCTTATCAACATCTGACTTCTTATCCTGGGCCTTCTTCTTCTGTTTGTTTTCAACAAATGTACAAATAAAACGAATTGTGAGGAGGAAATTAACGTCGATACACTGGTCTCAACCTTAACTCGACGAGGCCGCCATTAACGTGATCGCCTGGTCACATTGAGAAGGGAGAAACAATGCTGTGTCTCTGAGAACCCCACACAGGATCAGCTGGGCTCGAACCCGGGACCCATGCATGACTGGCGTGGCAGTCAGACGCTCTAGCCATTGCGCCACGTCCCCTTTTCTCTAAGTATTGTTGCCTTAGGTTTCACGCTATGCGGTTGTTTGCTCTGTCATTTATGTATTTCTGAGTTACAGTTCTTCTCACACCACGTTATCACATTGTCAACACCAATCTGGAACTTGTGTATTAACCCTTGTCCTGCTGAATTGTTTCAATTGTATTTCTTGTCATTTGAAGCGGGAATTGCCAACGCAATTTCCAGCTTCAAATGACGAAAAATATAAATATTTTTTAAAAATGTCCTTCTTCTAAATTGAGTTATTTGACTAACTGAACAACTAACACAAACTGTATTGTCCATTTCAGGGACATATTATTTGGCTTGAAATATGCTTAAAACCGTATATATCCGGGTCTAGCAGGACAAGGGTTAACCCCTACAACGCTGAAATATTATTCTATAAACCATAGAGACCGAAGCCTTTTTTCAATTTAAAATCACCACAAACGTCTTAGTTGTATCTTTCTGCTTCATTTGAATAACTATTTTACGTGTCTACGGTCATTACAAATTATTTACTCTTTCAGTGCGGGGATCGTCTTTAGACGTCAGAATTGGTCGTCTAAAGACGGTCCCTGCGCTGAAAAGATCAGGACAATGAGCCTTCTTCTTCTGTTTGTTCAAGCACAGATACAAGAATAACTAATTCAAGCTTTGTTCCATATTTAGATTTTTTAAATCCTCAGTTGCTCAAGTTAATGATTACATAACTAATTTTAAAATATTAAAAGTCTCATAAAACAAGAAGTTATGAATATTTGTCAAAAATTCTTTCAGTTATCGAAACAGAAATGACACAGCTATCATATCAACTATGATAATTAATTTTGAAAATTTCGACTTTATGGCTTTTTTCGCGTGGCGGGTCACACACGTGCACAATTTTTAGCCACTTGAAGTTGTCGGTCAAGATAGCGAGGTACAAATTCAAGTAGATGGAAAATCAAATTTAAAAACGAAGTTGGTAGAGGATTGGCACTGATAGTCTAATTCTCACCCACCTTTTTCTTGGACTTTTTGACTGGTGGTGAATAGTCGGGCTTGTCAATTCCCGGTACGGCTTTCTTTGCCATGTCAGCAATTGCCGCATCACGCTGAGCTACAGGATAAGAAACAAAATGTTTACTGGCGTCAGAGAATAAATAATGACATTCTTTCATCGCTGAGTTGCTGAGTTTGAATTTTAACCCACTTTAAAGTGGGTGAAAATTGAACAGAAATAATAACATTTTTTAGTTTACATTTACACCCACTTTAAGTTGTGTCTCTCTCACGCGATTCACAACTTCCAGTGGCAGACAATTATAAATATTTGCCAAAGTTCACAGTTATGAGACATATTTCACAGTCAAAAGATGCGTTTATTAAGGTGATTATTAAAATTATAAAATGTATATTTTTCACTAACCCCTTAAGTTATCTCATTTGAATTGTCACTTGGAGTTGTGTTTCGCAGCTGCGACAGACAAATTCAAGTGGGTGACAATTACCCATATTTGCTTAATTTGAAACCAAGCATTCGCAAATCTTGATGTTGAGGCACACATTTCATTCCCAATAAATAAAACAGATCCAAAACGACTGTAGTCGTACTGGCGCTTAAGGAGATAATTTAAGTTGACTTTTTAATGATGTGCATTAAATAATTTGCACATACATTTATTTTAAACTAATTTGAAGTTGATGATTGCGTAATGAATGTCAGCTTCAAGTGGATATAAATATCAGAGAGTAAATCAGCTCTAATATAAGTTTATCAAGCCACACATTACGGGGACCGTCTTTATACGTCAGAATCTGGCAGCTGTAGACGTTATACTATCACATATAAAGACGGTCCCCGCACTGAAATAATATTTTTTTTTCTTATGGCCGCAGATCCATAACTTAGGTATTAAAATTAAGCGGATAGAGCTAGCTAGGACATTTAAGATGATTTCAGATTGAAAAAAAACCTCTGGTCTTCATGGTTTAGCTTTTACAGCGCGGGGATAGACTTTAGTCGTCAGAATCTGACGTCTGTAGACGTCAGGTTCTGACGATTAAAGTCTATCCCCGCACTGTAAGAGAAAAAAAATTCTAATGGGTATAGGTAATAACATAGGTATTCAAATGAATCAGAAAGAGCCAACTAATACAGTCATGATGATTTCAAATTGAAAAGAACCCTTTGGTCTCCAAGATTTTCATAAACAAACATATTTCAGCGTTGTAAGGGTTAAGAGCCAACTATAATCGTGTTCAGCCTTTTTATTATCACCTCAAAGAAGCATCTTTTGAATGTAAAATATGTCCCATAACTGTGAAAAATAGAAAAGCGTGGTCTCAAATTTGACAAATCAGAATACCTCACTTTCACTCATTTGAAGTTGTGCTGTAAACGTATATTTAAGAACTTATCATGTAAAGTGTTGAAGTTGCTGTACCTAGTAATGTATCCACCCTCTCCTGCAACGTCTCATATTTATCAATCAGAGTCTCCAGAATGTAGGCTACTCTCGATACGGCCTGGTCGCCTGTACTGGTCCCCTGAAACAAATATATACATAAGGTACTGGTCCTCTGAAAGATACATATATCGAATGTACTGGTCCCCTGAAACAAATATATACATAAGGTACTGGTCCCCTGAAAGATACATATACAGAATGTACTGGTCCCCTCAAAGATACATATACAGAATGTACTGGTCCCCTGAAACAAAAATATACAGAATTTACAGGTCCCCTGAAAGATACATATACAGAATGTACTGGTCCCCTCAAAGATACATATACAGAATGTACTGGTCCCCTGAAACAAAAATATACAGAATTTACAGGTCCCCTGAGAGATACATATACAGAATGTACTGGTCCCCTGAAAGATACATATACAGAATGTACTGGTCCCCTGAAAGATACATATACAGAATGTACTGGTCCCCTGAAAGATACATATACAGAATGTACTGGTCCCCTGAAACAAAAATATACAGAATTTACAGGTCCCCCAAAACAAATATATACAGAATGTACTGGTTCGCTGAAATAAATATATACAGAATATACTGGTCCCCTGAAACAAACACATACAGAATGTACTGTCCCCTGAAACAAACACATAACAATACAGAATGTACTGGTCCCCTGAAACAAACATTACAGAAAGTCCTGGTCCCCTGAAAGATACATATAATATATGGATATAAAATACATACTCACAAAAAATGCACGGAATTCTTCTTGATGTTTGAATGTGTGACTTTAAATTATGCCTTTTTTTATTTAAAAAATGTTATTACAACTATGCTGCGGGTTCTTGAACGATTCAAGCAATGTTGAGTATAGGATTATTAATCTGCTATTCAGAAGCCTTTTACGTTTTTATAACACTGTTTCTTAATTATTTTTCAAAATGGAATTGTTGACGCAATTTCCAGCTTTAATTGACGAAAAATATTAGGGCCTACTATTTTTTTTTATTAAATATCTGTTGAAATAATTATTTGACTAACTGAGCATCTACCGCAAACTATATTATCCATTTCAGATACATATTATTTGGTTTAAAATTTGCTTCAAACCGTATGTATTATATATGGCGTAGCTCAGCAAACACGAGACTTGGATCTAATGTTGTTTTACCGTTGGCCCACCGTCTCCCACGCTGGCCCACCATTAAAACAACATTGGGTTATCGACTAGTGTTTTCTGAGAATGGTTAAACATGAATAAATGGATTTAAATTTGATTTATATTATTCCCCTCACAGCAATAGAGAGGTCAGAGGTCATTCCTCGGTTCAGTATTTTCAGGTCTTCCACAAGCCGCCTCTCGTGTTGGTACAGCTTGGCCTTAGATGAGGAGTCCTGACTTCCTGTGGGTGTCTCTGACGTCACTATAGGTGCTGGTGTGGTTTCCGTCGACTCGCTAGAGGGCGTAGCGTGCTCGGCGGCAAAGTCTGGATAGCGGTAAGGCTGGTCACCCACGACTCTGTTAAACACTCGCTCGTATAGTGGCAGACGGTCAGGGCTGAAACAGCAAAAAGGAAACGTCGAGCCAATGCTGGGTTGATGTTGGCTCAGAGTCGAAGACGTTGAGCCAACATTAATCCAGAATTTGAGCGATAAGACTTTGTAAAATTAAATCATAAAGAATAGCGGTTTTCACAGATTAATAATAAATATAGCCTGTGCTCCGCTGTGTTCAAATTGCAATTTCAATGTGAAGAAAAAAGAAATAATTTAAAGAAAATACTGAAATTTCAAACCTGTTTATGAGGGATTTTACTCTTTGAGTGAATTCAATTATAAAAGTGTGAAGTGATGCATAATTGCGACCGGGTAACAGGTCCTAAGTATTTATCCTGAATGTTTTTCGCTACCGCGATTTTTCAACTTCAAGTGATACAAAAAAATTGTTTAATTTAAGTTAAAACATTTCATAATGTCACACAGATTTAAGACAAATCTCAGATTTAGAATCTGGCTACACAAACCACAAAAAGACGACTATAGTCGACATCAGAGGTCCAAGGGTGACAGATGTAGGGCATACCGTTATGCTAACTTCCTGTAAAATGCAGTATTTAGCGAAAAAATCTAGGGTTACCGTCTCTTACTTACTGTATAATGCAGGACTTGGCGAGAAAATCCAGAGTTACCGTCTTATTACTTACTGTATAATACAGTACTTGAAGAACAAATTTATAGTTACCGTCTTATAACTTACTGTATAATGAAGTACTTGGCCAGAAAATCTAGAGTTACCGTCTCTTTACTTACTGACTATAATACAGTACTTAGCGAGGAAATCTAGAGGTACCGTCTTCTTACTTACTGTATAATGCAGTACTTAGCGAGGAAATCTAGAGTTACCGTCTTTTCATTTACTGTAAAATGCAGTACTTGGTGAGGAAATCTAGAGTTACCGTCTTTTTATTTACTGTATAATGCAGTACGTAGCGAGGAAATCTAGTTACCGTCTTTTTATCTACTGTATAATGCAGTACTTGGCGAGGAAATTTAGAGTTTTAGGTTGCCGTCGTTTTACTTACTGTGTAATGCAGTACTTAGCGAGGGAATCTAGCGTTATCGTCTTTTCATTTACTGTAAAATGCAGTACTTTGTGAGGAAATCTAGAGTTACCGTCTTTTTATTTACTGTATAATGCAGTACGTAGCGAGGAAATCTAGAGTTACCGTCTTTTCATTTACTGTAAAATGCAGTACTTGGTGAGGGAAACTAGAGTTACCGTCTTTTTATTTACTGTATAATGCAGTACTTGGTGAGGAAATCTAGAGTTACCGTCTTTTTATTTACTGTATAATGCAGTACGTAGCGAGGAAATCTAGTTACCGTCTTTTTATCTACTGTATAATGCAGTACTTGGCGAGGAAATTTAGAGTTTTAGGTTGCCGTCGTTTTACTTACTGTGTAATGCAGTACTTAGCGAGGGAATCTAGAGTTACCGGCTTTTTACTTACTGTATAATGCAGTACTTAGCGAAGAAATCTAGAGTTACCGTCTTTTTACTTACTGTATAATGAAGTACTTGGCCAGGAAATCTAGAGTTACCGTCTCTTTACTTACTGTATAATGCAGTACTTAGCGAGGAAATCTAGAGGATCTCTGGCGTTCTTGAGGTCCTTCTTACTGACTGGGGCCACGGCTTCCCGGGTCTTCTGACGAGTCTTCTGTCTGTAATGTCAGATATATAAATAACACACATATTAGCCCAGCAACCACGAGGCGTTGACCAATGATGTTTTAATGCTGGGCTTGCATCGCAGACGGTGAGCCAACAATACACCAGCATTGGTACAACGCGCCATGTCTGCGCGGCAGTAAGTCAGTTACATTTGATATTATTTTTCTAAATGAAAAAAAACAACACATAAGTGCACTCTTCCAAATTACGTTGTATTAAGCTATATTATTCAAAATGTGCGTTAATTAAGGGACATCTTTTAATAAAAGGACATTAGTAAAATATGTTGTAATTATGCAATGCAGTATGATCCTGAAATATATCCAATAACATAGTACAAAAAAATAATAAAAAAAACAGCTGAACATTCAGGTATAATTCAGAGCCGGTATTTTGAAAGTGATTGAGCCAAATCATAAGGCATGTGATTGGCCAAGACGGCCATCTCGGCCAATCATATGCCTCTGTATCAGACGCGTTGAGGGTACCCACCTAGGTTGTCTCCTGGGTCGGATGGCGGGGGGAGGCTTCCTTTGTTTCGGTGGCTCCGGCATCGGCGGAGGCAGCTCTATCAGGGTACGGCTGATCTCACGCTTAGGCTTCACCTGGAAATGTGACAAAATATATATACTCACTCACTCAGTCAGTCAGGTCAGACCTACAATCATAGGTCATAATCAACAGTGGAGAGCTGCCAGATATCTGCTTGATTAATTGATTGATTGATTGGTTGACTGATTGATGGATTGATTGATTGATTGATTGATTGATTGATTGATTGATTAATTGATTGATTAATTGATTGATTGATTGATTGATTGATTGATTGATTGATTGATTGATTGATTGATTGATTGATTGATTGATTGATCGATTGATTGATTGATTGATTGATTGATTGATTGATTGATTGATTGATTGATTGATTGATTGATTGATTGATTAATTAATTTATTTATTTAAGGATCGATTGATTGGTTGATCGATTGATTGATATATTTATTCATTGATTGATTATACTCACGGGTGGCGAGTAATCTGGTACTTTTGGAGGTAGAGGTGGGGCCGCCTTGGGTAGCGGTGGTGCCTCCACCTTGCGGCGGGGCGGTGGAGTTGGCAGACGGAAGGAGTCGAACGTAGGAAGCACGGGAGGCGCGGGCACGTCATCCTCAGGCTCTGAAGGCTCGGGCTCTGACACAGGCTGAAATACAACAATACAATAATAAAGATACACCCCTGTATGACAGAAATACAACCACTAGATAATGAAGACTGATCTTATAATAAAACCCCCATATTGTCCCCCTATTAACAGGGGATGAAAAACAACGACTACATAATAAAGGCTGATTATAATAGATAACTCACCCCGAAACGACTAAATAATAAATGATGTCGTGATATAACAACAGTAAAAAATAAAACCAAATTTACAAATTTTACAAAGTAATTATTTTATGATGTGTATCGGGCTTGAAAAGCCTAAATATATCGATTTCTGAGTGGTACATGAGCAAAAAATAAAGATAATGAGTCACGGTTTTAATATCTTGCACATTACTCCAGTTAATAATTAAACAAGAATAAGGCATTGATGAAGTTTTCACCAAGTAAGCATGAGACGTCTTGCCAACGTTGGATTAATGTTGGCCCACCGTCTAAGACGCTGGCCCAACATTTAACCAAAGTTACCGAACGTCTCGTATAGACTGGGCTGAAGACGTTCCAATGTTGCTTAAATGCTGGTCCATCTTCTCCGGCACTGGCCCACCATGAAAACAGCATTGAGTGAAAGTATCGTACAACAAACACAATGAAGCAAAGTTGGTTTAATGTTGGACCAGCGTCGCAGACTCAATGGGTCGTGATTGCTGGGTGTACAGTGCGATTTTACCTTTTAAGCTCTCGCGATGCAATAAAGCATCATTTTACATCCCTGAAAACAGACTTAATTTTCGTACAACAAAGGGTTTTAGAACGATGACAAGCTGGGTCATCCTTATCTATTACAAAGTGGACAGGGGATTTTTCACGAGGGGCAATGACAGGATACCAGCGCGGGGACCGTCTTTATACGTCAGAATCTGACGTGTGTAGACGTCAGATTCAGACGTATAAAGACGGTCCCAGCACTTTCTGTCCCCGTAACTTTCCCCATAACAGGGAGAAAGTGAGGATATATACAATTCATACATGCTCGTTAGAATCAAATTATAAAATAAAACAATGATTCCATACTGTTTTTATCATGCACATGCATCTGTGTATATATATAAAGAGTAAAATGTGATAAAAATGTGATAAAAATGTGGTGCTGGACTCTTTGTGTGTCTTTAATTGGTGAGATATTGCTAGTATGTCATGCAAATTATTCACCTCAATCGTGCACATACGAGGAATACACGATGTAGACAAAAAACTGTAAATTCTAAAATATTTCTCATCCCTTTGAAGCTAAAACTTCAAATGATATTGAACATGAAAAGTCTGGTGCTAATTGTATTCTTCCTCGATAAAATATTATTAGACTGAGACATTTTTTTAAATAGCAGTTACAATCAAATTAATGAATGTTGCACCGGATCCCTCTAAAAAAGATGTAGTGAATTATTGTCAGATTATAATAATAAACTTGACCCAGCAGAAGGCGACAGATATTTTGTCCACTTGGTGTATTTTGTGTACTTGATCTAATTGGTGTATTTGCATTTCTATATGATATGAAAGAATATATAAATTATGGTTAGTTCATTTATCATGTGAGATGACTATGAACATGATGTATTGACTCAGTGTTGGCTTAATGTTGGTTTAAACATTAAACATTAAACCAAAACTGTATCAATAGCTTGTGATTGCTGAGAAAGGAGAGGTGTCGGTTTAATCAACAAGTGAGGTCGCCCCAATGTTGGTTTATTGTTGGGCGACCGTCTACGATGTCGGCCCAAAACCACTCCAACATTGGGTCAAAGATATGTGTGTGTTGGGTGCAGTGATTTTATACCCGAATTCACATCAACCGTAGTTATTGATTTACCAATCAATTCTCAAGCAATTCTCATAAAATATTGGCAAGCGCTACTTTTTTAGTCATTCAGTTACAACTTTTTAAAAATAATTGCAGAAGATTTAAAATATCAAGTTTTGGGTTTATAGAGAGGCGTTTTCAACATGATATAGAGACTAACTTTTAAGCTATACAATATTTTCCATGATCGCATAACTCGAAATATTGCTTGTAATATGTCATTAAAATTGGTTGAGAATGGAGTGAGAAATGGTCACGGTTAGGGGTTTTGTCAAGTTAAAAAAAACTATATAAATCCGAGAAAAACTCAGAAGTGGGTGGGTGGGTCAAGCCCCAATTCGGATTTTAATTTTATTTTTGAAATGTTGTGTTTTTTGTGTTTTTGTGTTGTTTTCGTGTTTCCTAATGTTCCCAAAAAAAAAAGAAATTGGATAATGAGGTGGGTGGGTGTGATCTGACCAATCCGAGTTATTTTCAGATTTTTGGATTTTGTTTAAATTGACAAGACCCCTTAATGTGATTGCCGTATTTCAGTGTATGATACATGCTGATATTAATCACCATCACCTGGTCAGGTAAAGCTTCCTCTTTTATCACCTGAAATATACACCTTCATATTCCATTATACATCATATTATGCATAACTTATCGCAGGAACTTCCTTCGTACATTCTAATTTTACCATTGTTTAAAGCATCCGTTACGACTTTCCAAAATAATATCATTGAAAGCAAATAGTTTCGAATTTGCTTTGCTTTCGCGTGTAGCCTACATTATTTTTGATGTCAATAAGGCACACTTATATAAGCTTGAACTATTGTATCACACATCATACATCTTTATACACAGCTTCTTCGTCATTAAATCACTTGTTACACACAATATTAATTGTTACTTTTGTTTTGAAAAGCCTACTCAGATTATTGCAAGATGAAAACAAACTTGGTCATATTTGTTCCATCTCTCTTTTTGTTTTATTGTATGCATTAACAGTAAAATATAATTGTTTATGAAAAATCTTAAAATATTGTTTAATTATTTTTTATGAATGATAGATAAGTTTATGTTTAACTCAGAAAACATAATACGTTATTCTGGTTCCAAAGGCACTAATTTATTGTAGATCGTAAAATAACACCAGGTTGTATATTTCCACAGTGATACAGATAGTACTTTGCGTGCAAAAAACATAATTTAATAATGCAACATAATTTCCGTACAGGACAATAATTTGACCTGAAACATACATTGGAATGAACGAATCTCCACTAACAAAACATTTTAAAATCGAGCCAATAAACAGTAATTTGACAAAATGGTAGCTTTCATAACTACTGGCACGGCCAAGTTCATGTTCACTTAAGTCAGCCTTACGCTCACTGATTGGTTCTACATGATCACATGTCAATAGTTATCACATGTTATTATTTAAGACAACATTTTGACTTAAGCCGGTTGGTGAACCCGGGGCCTGGCCACGGCTTCTCCAACCAGCTTAAGTCACAAATGTGTCTTAACTATCAACACGTGATCACGTCTGAACCAATCAGTAAGCGTAAGACTGACTTCGACTAAGCTCAGCGAGTTGGTGTAATCGAGCTCTGAGCTATATATTAATTGTCGCTCAAAATGTTTCAAGAAAGTGCGTCACACAAGATTGTGAACATAATAGGCTTTAATCAAATATTTCACACATTTTTGCATATCATCAAGTGGTGTTACAATTTGTGTGTAAAAAAAGTTGACATAGGTGTGTTTAAAAAGTATATTATATGGAGTAGATTGTGATATTAGTCGATATATGGTGTATGCATGTTGCCACACAAGCAAAGTACTTGCAACAATAGATATAGTTAGTTCGGTGTTTCACACAAATGATCCATGCAAAACAGTCGTCTTCAATAGTCTGTGCAGCTGTACACTTTTAGTGCGTGCCGTTCGTCACCGTAAATTTAAAAGGTCGTATCTTGTCAAAGTGCCAGATACGACATTGTAATTTTTAGAATCAAAATTCCATATCTGCCACTTGTTAAAGCAGTAGAGACGGCATTTTAATTTTCGGAACTAAAATTTTTTATCTGACATTTTTTTTCTAATCAGATAAGATATTTTAATTATTTTGAGACGCACTGTCATATCCAAGGATTAAAGGGTTGTAATGTGGCCCTTTAATAGCCGGGATATTTCTGTTCTGTGTATTAAGGCACTCCGTGTCATGAGTCAGTGAACAGATCAACCTGCGGCTTGGGTGATTTCACTCTTCTTTTCTTCTTGACGACTCTTCTTGTGGTCCGGGGGGTGGGCTGGGGGTGGAAGGCTGGCAGAGAGGGTACAGAGCCCGGGGACTCGCTCTCTTCCGACCCTTCCTTCCCCACCCCAGACACTGCCATCTCTGACCCCTTCGATCCAACTTCTGACACCAAATCTTCTACCTCGGAAACCTCATTCACCTCATCCGCAGACAATGCAAACAGCTCCTCTAGCATGTAGTCCGACTAAAACGTGTTTATCAAATGCACTCCAAACCAAATCAACCACTTGGTCATGGTGTATGCAAATGTTTTGTACAATATAACTTTGTTTAGTTGAGATTTGAACTAATAAAATAATCAAGTTGTACACAAATGACATAACTTTGCAAGATGGCTTAGATTTAAATTAGATTGAAGTCTTTTTAGTTACAACTTGCATTAACATTCACAAAATATGACATAAATTAGCACAGCAATGTTTTAATTCAAATATGGAGGGAGTTACTTGCTAAATTTATGCAGCTTAAAACTTGGAATGGTGCAATAAATGGAATTAGACATATAAAACAGTAGAAAAGTTAATATTTATGCCCCCATAACAATCCATGCGATTTTGTCAAAGAAAAATTGTTAAATTGTCAGCTAGACCGCCAAACGCTGCGTTTGAAAAACAATAATTATAATCAAGATTTATCCATCATAGGAGATGTGACTGGCCCTTTAACCTCTACATTTGTTTTATATGTGTAGAGCTAAGAATTGTTATAGATGAGAGCAAATTATTTTACGTGTTTATCTGATTGAAGCTCGCATGTCAGGCAGGGCAATGTATCACTAAACTCAATAATCATGATAATTGGGGATAAATAACCTAAAAATAATTTTTTTAAATTCATAAAACTGAAGCGTGATATGTCCATGACTTTTTTCAAGAATACTTTGTAGTTGTCAGATTCATTGATACACACAATGCTCACCACCATATTAACAACTTGTAAATTAACATGCTTACACAAAAAGCTGCTTAATTGAAAATAACACATCAGAATATCCCACAGTATTTCCAACCCTCAACATGCTCAAACAATATTCAGGCGTTTTTAATTTTCTTAAAACTTGCGAACGTGTGGCAGCTGAATAGATTTTGGCTTTTGACATTTTACCTTAAATTTGTGCTCTTTTATTTTGATATTCAAATTCGGGCTGTTTGGTTTTAAATATTCCTCCCGGTTCAGATCAAAGTTCTTGGATTTATGACATTTTATACGAAGTTAGATTCGGGTTAAGTGGTATCGACATTTGACCATATGCTCTGTAGTTTCAAAAGTTATCTTGAATTCAGACTGGCGCTCTGGGATTTACACAAGACAATTTACCTCAGGTTCAGATTCTGGTTCTGGAGTTTTCACTTTCACGGGTTTGGGTTCCGGCTTTTGCTTTACCCTCCTCACAGATTCCTGCTTCTTTCGCTCTTTCTTGACGACTTGACGTTTTGGTTTCTCTGAAAAATACATTTTCTGATAGTACGATAACACCTCCAATTAGCCCCGTATCACGTGTAAAGATATATACATATTTTATGCGTGAAATTAATTTCAAATTTAAAAAAAAACAGCGAAAAATTGTCTAAGTGATACACTGTTGACGCTGTTCTAGTGTTTTAAGGAAGTGTACAATATATTCAGAGTTCACCAATTTTATAAATTTTATGACGTTTTGGTTTCTCTGAAAAATACATTTTCTGATAGTACGATAACACCTCCAATTAGCCCCGTATCACGTGTAAAGATATATACATATTTTATGCGTGAAATTAATTTCAAATTTAAAAAAAAACAGCGAAAAATTGTCTAAGTGATACACTGTTGACGCTGTTCTAGTGTTTTAAGGAAGTGTACAATATATTCAGAGTTCACCAATTTTATAAAAGTTAGGATCATCTTCACTTTTTAATGGAAATGAGAACAAGTTATTATAATCTTACTTTTAGGAATCTTAATGGGATGGACAATTTACACATAAGTGACAATTCAAGGAAGTATTTTTAGCTCATTTAAAACCGATGCATATCTTCTAGTTTGTATTTCATTGACATTAAGGTGATAACGAGGTAATAGTTTGAAAACTATTGAAGCCGCAAAATATTAGAGCTGCAAAGAAGAATGAAATTGACAAGGATAACGAGCAGGGACAACACCAATAACAATCTTAATATCTCAAGAGTATCACAACTTCCACTAATTTTCATTAGAGAAGCTAAGATGTATCCTAAATTTTCTAATGAAAATGAGAAAAATTTAAGATAATATTTATTTTGAAAAGCTTAGTAGGATTGACACCTGGTCCACAATAACTATGACAGAAAATATTTCATCTTCCCAAATCTTAACAAATACTTACTATAACATACCTTACCAAAGAGTGTTCATAAATATAACTAGCTGGTATGTAAGAGTTTAATACATCTATGCTAAAACCTTATAGTACCATGCATATTCGTATCATTAATTTCCCTTCAAAGTTAGATGGAATCTAAACTAAAAAGGGTGTTAGGACAGGGTTTTAATATCAAATATTTCAGGATCATCCTCTTTTCTTCTCTTCATGTACATACATTTATATTTTGACGTTTTGCAGGGTTGCAGGGTTTTTAATGATACAACGGGTATATAAAAAAATTCATGCACTTTTATAGAATTTTCAAAGTGAAATAAACTAATTAAAATATAATGAATTACAATTGTTTGACAAAAACATGTAACATAAAGTTATGCTCACGAGTTGTTCTAGATAAGATATATGCTAAATATTTAATTAAATATTACAGTTGTGTAGATTGGTCTGAATATATTAATTGTAAAAGAAATACAACATAGTTTACAACCAATGAAATTATCAAATATTTTTCTGAGTTGTGTCAAGTTTCTAAGAATGCTCATATTAATATTCAAGATATAGGTTAAGAGTATTAATATATATTAATATATATTATGACTATTTGAATATAGATTGTTATAGCAGATTGATAAATATGTTATCACAGATTCTCTAACGGTTTGATCAGAATTGTCAATCCGTTATGACATGAATAACATATTGACCAATTCGCCATAATGTATTAGTGAATTTTTTTAACAGATTAGTCAATCTATTAAAAAGATAATTGACTGTCGTAAGAAACCCTTGTCCTCCCAGGGCTACTAGTGTTAGATAACCAGGATAAGATTATATTGTTAGTTGACACTTCATTCAACACGATAATATAAAATACAAAACCTCGTATCAGAGGTCATATCATAACAATATTAAAATAACTGTTAGTTTGTGCATCACACCAAAAAGCAGTGGTTTCCACAAGGTATCCACACCATTTATTTTTAATTAAAAATACAACTGTGATTATCACTAACATGGAAATTTTAGTTTCAGGTAAAAACAAATTATATAAAACACTTTTGGAAAAAAAATCATATTAAAAGGGAAATTAGTATTTTGTACTTGCTGAAAAAACAAAAATAAAATAGTATTCTATCCTACAGCAATTTAATTTCAATAATGACAATTTTCAGTAATAAAGAAATATTCAATTTGGTAAAATGATAATATCGAACATTAATAAAACGAAAAAATCTAAAAGCAACAACCAAAATCAGAGATGTTCCCAGATCACAACCGAATGAGCTTTTCGTTAAGAATATATAGTATATATCAAACATGAGTATATCAGCCCCGCTACCCATCCGGTCAGCATATACACGCGTGCAGTGATACAATTCATTTCCGAAATGTGTAAGCTGTTTCAGCAAAAATCTACAAGATGTACAGCAAATAGAGTCGCAGTTAATCACGTTTCAAAGAAATTCGTCACTGGTGTCAGCTGCCTAATGCTATTCCTCATGTTACCATCATGTTTTTTGTGGTGGACAAATTGGAAAACAGGGGGCGGAAAATATAATGTTTCAAAGTACTAATCCTGCCATAAAACGAACTATTCTCACTTTATGCTAGTGTGCTTCGTTAGTTTAGGTGTTATATGTTTTAAAGTGGTACCGATAAAGTTAAAAACTTATATCACTTAATTAATCATTAAAAAGTGCACCCTTTAAAGTGGTCTATTCATTAGTCAAAAATAGCCAAACGTATTAGGGCAAGAACATTTCACTTTCAATCTTCTAGATATGCTAGATGGTGGTGGTAAGTAGGTTGGAATGTTAAAATACACTAGTGGTTCCAATGTTGACCCAATGTTGGTTTAAAGTTGGCTATGGTCGTCATTTTCACCCACCAGAAGCTGTGCAAGTGGATGAAAATTATTCAGATTTATTTAAATTAGAGGTGAAATAGTTTTTAAATTTGCTGAACGGTTACACATTTTATCTTAAAAAAGAGGCGTATCTAGGGAGGGGGGTGTTCACTACCTATTTTTTCAAATGCTTTAAAAAGTCACCAAAATTGGCCAAAATATGTCAAAAAAATCGGTGCCCCCCCCCCTCTCTTCAGATCATTGATCCGCCCCTGAAGAGTTCATTAAATGATTTCGCAAATATATATGCACACCCCCTTTATTTTATTCTGGATACACCCTGTGACATTTGAATACTGATTATACGCTTCCCAATAAATGCGATACTTCGAGCCAATGGTGGTTTAATGTTGGCCATCGTCTGCGACGTTGGCCCAACATTAAACCAACAATGGTTCAACGTCTCTTGCATGATTATATCAAAAACTTTATGTACAGCTTTTAGTTATATTATTTGTTTGTACTTGGAGCAATAAACCAACTTTGGGTCAACATTGAGTCAACATTGGGTGAACGTTAGGTGAACATTAGGTGATCATCTCATGTTTTGGTGGGATGTGATGAATTGTGTGTTATATATACAGAGTGCTTTACCAACCTGGCTCAGGTTCAGGGGTCGACTCCTTGGGCTGTTCGGGAGATCCAGAGGGGGGAGGGGTGGGGGATTTCTCCTTTGCAGGAGAGGGGGTTGTGGGGATTTTAGGGAGGGGGGTTTTCACATGGGGTCTGACTGGAAAGTGGGATAACAAGCAAGCAAAATATCATTATGCAAATAAAAAAATATGCATCATATTGATATTTCTAAAACTAAACATATCTAAATATCTGTGATAAAAAGCTTACTCTTTATCTATCAATTAACATTCGTCGCCTTCGCATTAACCCTTACAGCGCGGGGATCGACTTTAGTCGTCAAAATCTAGCATCTGTAGACGTCAGATTCTGACGACTAAAGTCGATCTCAACACTGTAAGAATCCACATATTTATATATTATTGGTCGTAGACTACAAGCCACTTGTAGTGGATGAAGATGATTTGATGTGGTTAAAAAATTAAAGAAAGTTGCCATGCATTGGTAAACCAGTTTCATAGAAATTTTATTCCTAGGAAAATTAAGTGGGTTTTCAGGGATGTAAAATGATGCTTTGAGGCATCGTGAGGGTTTAAAGGGTGGTATGTGCCAATTCAAAAAGTGTCAGATACAACCCTATAAAACCAAGGTGACGGAGTACGATGAACATGGTGCGCTATATATTCCATGATTAATAAATAGTTTACGATTGTAAGCCGATCCACATATATGCATAAAAACTTACTACTCAAAATTACACATCAAACAGTTTTAGATGTGGTACAATGCTATTTATATAAAATCAAGCAATGTAATGGTGTCACATTTGAGTCTAAAATGAAGTATATCTATGAAGTGCTTCAACGTAAATAGATTTTCAAATTAATATAATTTGTTGTTTTTTAACAAAATCGATGGATATATAGTTCAATATGTCTTACTCTTAGTAATATATTTATTAGATAAAAAATGACCCATACATCATTTTCTATATTGACGACAGTAGACATACATTCTGTTCGGTTGTGATGTTATCTAAGGTGATTGTCCTAATTATAAACTCATAATAATGTAAAGTACACTTAAGTATATCATTGTAATCTTATCATCACTACTCTACCTAATCTACATTCACCCTGCTGTATGAAGTACTCCATTATGTACATTATTGACGTAATATGCCACTTAAACCCTTATGCCGCCGGGACCGTATATATTTGTTTTCAAGTAAATTAAAGACCAATAAATTCAACTCGAATTGCATAAATGTTCTGTGGTGTATATTTAATTTATCAAAAAATTACATTTTGAAAATGTATTTTTTTATATAATCATTTTTCATTCATTTGAAGCTGGAATTTGCGTTAGCAATTCCAGCTTCAAATGAATGAAAAATGGTCTGAAAAAATCGGCAGCACAAGGGTTAATACTCCTACTTCTGATGATCAATGGATTAGTTATCATGATACAGATTATTCTGACGTAATAGTGATCTTACACCTGTCATCTTCATCGCCCCCAGTGCTATGTGTCATTAAGTTTGACCATTTAAGCGCTAAATCTGACAATAATCGATTTTAATCTATTTTATTATGGATTTAAACCACTTTCATTTCAAATGTAAAGTGGGTTTCAACATCATTATTTTCAATGTCCAGGTCTCAAATTAAACGAGTATGAGTATTTTTCAGCCACATGAAGTTGTGGGTCGCGGTAAAAATGAAATGACTCGGGCTTTAGGCCACCTTTGTGCACATATATGCTAAGCTGGGCCAGGAGAACCTCCTGAGGATGGTGAGATGATTGAGATGACACTGTCCTCCAGACACAAGATTCGAAATTCGAGCCCTGGCGGTCTGAGGCCGAGCACGCTAACTCTCGGTCATGGAGTCTCCCCACAATACTGACTTGTGGGTCGCGGTAGCGAGACACAACTTGAAGTGGTTGAAGACTTAAATTATGTATTTGGCGCTTTAAGGGTTAATCATTGATGAATAAACTGTGTTTATTTAACCCTTTTAGCGCGGGGATCAACTTTATTCGTCAGAATCTGATATGCATAGACGTCAGATTCTGACGAAGAGAAAAATAGGAAAATAGTGCCAATAGCCGTACACCCATGACATATGTATTAAAATGAATCGCAAAGAGCTAACTAAGACATTTATGATGATTTCAAATTAAAAAAGAAACCTTTAGGTCTCCATGGTTTATACAATAATATTTCAGCGTTATGAGGGTTAAGTGCGGTATGGGGAAATACCACACTCGTCTAAGTAATAAATCCCAGGACACGTAGGGCCTACTCTATTTTTTACCACGAGAAAAAATAGCAAGGATTAACCAGCAGGTAAGAGGCTTGAGCCAATGTTGGTTTCATGCTGGCCAGCGTCGCAGACAGTGTGCCAACATTAGGCCAGCATTTGTTCAACGTCCAGTGTCCACGGGTTGTACGTTCTCACAGATCAATTCTCAGATGATAAACACCAGTCAGAAATTGGGGGTCAAGTAGCTGCAAGACTGCGATAGCATGTGCTACAGGTGTAGGTTTGATAGTAAAGCACGGCACAGAGGGTAAGAAACATAGGACTACGTATGATTCTAGTCAAAATAATCCACTTTTTAAATGAATGTGATATTTATGATGACCTGAGAATTGAATTTGAGTAAATAAACAGAGTTTAATACTGATTTTACCGAATTGAATGATAAAGAGGCAACATAAACTTTACAGAAGATTTTTTTTCAATTAATATATTTTTTGACACATAGGCCTACGTATGGTATCGGATTTTCCGGCAAATTGTCAAACAATCACCTGTCCATTGCTGCTACGTCGGATCTATTATTTCTAAGTGAATTTGACTGCTAATAATTTACTTAAAAATTCTGTTTGAATTAATATTTTTCTTTACATTATAACCTATTTGATCTATGAAATGGATGTACTCGTAGTTTTCATATTGCATGTTTATTTTTCACAGAATTGAAACATATATTCAAAACCATATATTCACCAGCGAATTATATCTGTCTGTCTACAATCATGATAAATAAGCTAACAAGCTTACTAATATAATATTTTGGGTGAAGGAAGCACTGATAAATCTGACAACATTAATATCTAACTAAGCTACTGACACTTATATACTTGGTGTGGAATTTGTTATCACGATTATTGTGTATGTTTT
The DNA here is from genome assembly GCA_964017125.1 of Flabesymbios commensalis. Taxonomy (NCBI): domain Eukaryota; kingdom Metazoa; phylum Annelida; class Polychaeta; order Terebellida; family Flabelligeridae; genus Flabesymbios; species Flabesymbios commensalis. The sequence goes on from OZ024915.1 coordinate 5,136,592, forward strand.
TTCGATTTCCATCATTGATGGTATATTGCAACACGAGACAGGATACACATAATAGTTTACAATTAATATAGGCCTATTTTCTACCACGGTGTACTTTGGGTGACTATAAATTGTAAATGGAAGTTGTTTTATTTTACAGCTCCCGCAAAATTAGCCCTTTTTTCTAATGGTAACTCGCGGAGAATTACTCACCAGGTGTCGCTTGACGAGGCTCAGGTTCATCTGTAAAAAACAATATATTTACAGAAACCAAACATAATATATTAAATACCGGTATCAAGGAAAATATACGCAATAAAATTTGTGATTATTTTACACAAAAAAAGCTTGATAAATATAAAAAAAATAGTTTAAGCCATTTATTTACTACTTTTTATCAAAAAGAACAAACTGGCTCGAAAACTAATTTGTGAATCACTTTTAATAATTTGTTTCAGATGTGTGATAACATATTTAATGGAGTATTTATAAAGACATCTAAAAAACAATTCATGTTTTAACATGTTTAACAGAGGTATTATATCATTAAAATTCCAAATAAAAAATAGTTGTAATTAAAGACACAAAACATGATAAACATATGCTTATCAAAACAAGTATATCTATCTACCCAACGGTGCATCATTACATAACTTTAAACGCTCTCTTTCTAAGTTTTCTGGAATGACGTATCATGTTCAGATACGGAAAATAGCATACAACTGGAAAATAATGAAGTGCATTTGTTTTCAGTGGTCGTGCATAACTAAATGTGCATATTTTCACACATCCAACGTGCCTATGTTGGAGTGCAATACAACAGCAGTAACTGCTTACGCGGAGGACAGTATTCGATGGCAGAAGAGAATCCTGCAGCTCAAAGAAAAACAGCAGTAACTGCTAAATTTTCAAGTAAGCAGTTACTGTTGCTGGTCTTTGCACGGCGGTCAGTATGCCAGTACTCGATGGCAGAAGAGAATCCTGCAGCGCAAAGACAAACACCAGTAACTGCTTACTTTTCAAGTGAGCAGCCACTGCTTTTTGTCTTTGCTCACCGGTCATTATGGCAGTACTCGATGACAGAGGAGAGTCCTGCAGCGCAAAGACAAACACCAGTAACTACTTACTTTTCAAGTGAGCAGCTACTGCTCTTTGTCTTTGCACACCGGTCATTTTGGCAGTACTCGATCTCGATGGCAGAGAAGATTCCTGCAGCGCAAAGGCAAACAACTGTAACTGTTCACTTTTCAAGTAAGTAGTTACATTTGTTTGCCCTCGTACTTCACAATATGTGTGCATAAATAATTGAAGTCATGGTCTAAAACCATAAGGTTATGTTTGAGCAAACATGACTCTGTTATGCATTGATTAAGTGGGGAAATAAATGAAAAAAAGCGTGGTATTTCTAAAGCGACAAAGAAAGCAGTGAGATCACAATATAGTGAATAATTTGTAAAAAAGAAATATTTTATATACACATTTTGAGATGATGGCCGCAATAGGGTAAATATTTATAAAGTATACATGTATATATATTATAATATATATTTGTATATATATTTTTTTATAGTCACTTATTTTTAAAGTTTTTTTTTGAAACTCTACATTCAACACTTTATTATCAACTGAATTATATTTTATTTTGACGCCGGTAAATGTATTCAAAATTACAGCTTAAAATGAATGAAAAATGCTAATGGGGAATTCGATTTGTTGCCCATCAAAAACGAGACACATATGGCCCTGCCCTGCAAAGCCAAACGGTCGCTTTGCAAGTAAGTAGATACCGCCCTTTGGCTTTGCAGAGGAGCATTTGCCTATATATTGCACGAGATTTACTGGAAAATTTAGATTTGAATTTACAATTTTATGTTTCAATACAGATGATTATACATACTGATGTAAGAGAACAGTCATATTGTAAAACTGACAGTAATTTTCTCATTTTTAAAGTCTAACTGTTCTACTTTAGAAAAACTTGAATTAAGTAAATTTGTGACGTGAACTGCGAGAGGTCTGAGAAAACATATTTGTCGGATTTCCAGACAGTCGAACGTGAAGTATATCTGAAGATGGTTCGATGGTGTTCTGAAAGTCGGCTATTTCAGTTTAATAATATCACTGTATATTTCCACCTTACCTGAAGCTACCACAGAGCTATCACGGGAAATCCCCCGTGTGGGAGACACGTGTGACGTCACAGTCTGTGGTGAGATCGAGGCTCGAGCAGGAGACTTGCGTTGTAAGCGCGGAGAAGCTGTAGGGGTTATACACATTAGAAAAAACAAAATCCATCACCAAGCAGAGATGTTAAACCCACAGTAGCCAAAGCACCGTCACATATACAGCACCAAAAAGATGACTTTCCATTTATAATTAATTCCGCGTTTGAATTTCTACCACTTCATGCTGAAAATTGCGTTAGCAGTTCCCAGCATGCAATCGAAGAAAAAGTGCTGGAGTAGTAGGAATATCCTATCCCATGTTTAAAACTTAAAGTAATTCCCCCCCCCCCATTAGGATTCTAACTGTACTGTTCTGCATTTAAATTCCAGGTTTGTACACAATTCTTGGGTCCACATTTGCAGATTCATATCAGCGAAAGTAAATGCGCATTCAGGTGTATTTTTACTTTTCACATTTGCAAATGGAAAATCAGCTTCAACCACAGCATCATAGTAAATAAATTCCCGTTACCATAGCAATGTATAAAGTAAGCAGTGTAACCATAGAAATGTAAGCAACAAGTATAGTGTAAAAACATGATTAGCGAAGTGGGAATTTAGCAAGTGAGATAATAAAAGTATTGGTGTCTGTAACATAATGATTAAATTAATTCAAATATATATAATTTATAACACAAATGTTATATATCGTGTTATTTCTCAGCTTAACTTATTGCACTACCACTTGTTATCGAAGCAATATCCAATCGACTTATCCATACATAAATTTACCACTTCTTGAATAGAACTTTATTATGTAGTTCTTCATGTCACAATTAAATTAATTGTATTGAAATTAAGCTAGGTAGGCATACTATTTAGAGTGCGTTCGAAAAATTGAAAATACATTTATTATGATTTGACAAAACCTTGTAAAATTGTATCAAAATAATTTTAAATTACATTTGAACAAATTGTTAAACTAATAAAGACAAACCACATCATTTATTTGACATTTTATAAAATACCATAAAATTGTATCAACTGTATAGATAAGAGTTTAACGTTGGGAATCATGAATAACACTAACATACTAATAATCGTAGATATTAAGCAACGTGTAGCAGGACAGGTGATAAGGAAATATTAATACATGTTTTTAAAGAGTGTGCGGTAAAATAACGAGCTAAGTGATGTTGATATAAAGAGCGGTGCAGAAAGTGTGTGCTGAATTACCCTTCGACATAATGATTGGCAAAGTATTGCCTTCGACATTCAAATTATTTGAAACTGAAATGCCAACCCCAAACAAATGTCAAATACACTTAATCTTATCCTTGTTGTGCTGTATTGTTTTGTTTTTTATATTTCATCATTGACGGAATTTCCGTGCGGGGCAGTGGGGAATACCTTTCCTATCTATACATTTGTCGTCATTTAAAGCTGGAATTGCTCACGCAATTTCCAGCTTTAAATGACGAAAAGTAGTACATATTTATATACATCAGAAAAATAAAGATTCACCATCTAATCATCAAGCGATTTTTTTATGGATAATTCCGTTCTGTGTGCATAGTAATGAAATAATGCATGCATGAAGTGCCCAGGCGTTCATAATGTCGTGCTTAGGGCTATAAAGGCTAAGTTTAATGATTATTTTAGACTCATTTGTTCATTTTTCTGAGCTTAATTTGTTAATTGTATTAACTTTAGTGCGTTCGAATTATATTCGTTCCAAAGGAAATGTGAAATGCGTGTATTTCAAGCGTTCATAAGCTAGTGGCTTGTGCGGAGAGAACTCCTTGCGCTGCAGATGCATCGACGAAGCTGTGCGAATAATTCTGCAATAGCCAGGGAATTACAGACTGATGGTGTGTGTGTCGGAATGTGTAGTTTTGTAGCTGCACGAAGCACTGAGTGGTGCTAACGACATTGAAAATGCAAAACCTGCGACAGAGTCCTAAATAGGTTGGATTGTTTGCATCAACAAATTTTGAATCTTACCCATTGTTTTTCTTCAAATGGGGTTTAAATTGATGAAAAAATATCGAGGTGCAGTTTGAGAAATCAAGAGACAATGAGATACTAATATGTTGATATATCAATAAGCTGGTCCTCTTTAGAGACGTGATAGTCAATTAACTCACATATGTTCTTTAACTATTTCAGGGCGGGGACCGTCTTTATACGTCATAATTTGTAGACCACAGATTATGACGTCTAAAGACTGTCCCCGCACTGAAAGAATTGAAATATGTATAATGGTCGAAGACCCATAACATAGGTATTCAAATGAATCAGAAAGAGATAACTAAGACATTTATGATGATTTCAAATTTAAAAAACAACCCTTTAGTCCCCATGGTTCAATAATTCAGCGTTGTAAGTGATAAGTTTGTGAAAACTAGTCGTAAATGTATTCAAATGAGGCCGCATTGAATAAGGCTAAAAAAAGATGTTTGTAACATGATAAGCGGTTTTGCATTTTCAGTGTCTTTATGAATCAGAAGCACGTATCATTCTCTGTGAGGAGCATGCATAACACGTGATAAGTTGTCAAGGTTTAAGGAGACCCACTGGTTAAACTCGACGCCTCTCCCTGCTCTCGTGGAGTCTCGCTTTGGATTGATTTAGCCTCGCTTTGAGACCTTGGCTCGTCCATTTGAGGCAGCGAGACAGTTATATGCATCGTAGTTTGTCCTGTCACCATTCTACGTAGCTTTGTGGCTATAGGTGGCACATGTTATTAGAATAATAAGTCGTCAAATGTAATGATTTAGATAAATAATTCACCAATTCAATAATTCACCAAGTGTACAAAACGTATACAGAATGGGTGAACATTTCTAGTTAGATTTATATAATTTCGATTTAAAAGTTATTCTATGTGACAATACATGAGCTCGTTAATAGATTCATTGATATTAATATAATAAAAAAATTAAATTAGAAGCAGTCGATATCAAGAGATTCGCAAAATGATTTAGATTATATTACCTTGACAAATATTATCACTTATGTAGATATTTCAAATTCACCTATACACCACATAATCAGATAACACACATTTTACAGTTTTTTATGACATTTTTTGGCTTTAGTAAACTGGTTTTGTTGTTTTAGCATTTATATTTATTATTATTGGGGTGGTATGACATGTATGTGTTTGGTACGAGCATTTAATTTCAAGTAGACAAGTTAAATATTAAAATTGAACTACATGTATACATCATTACACACGAAACTTTTTATGTAATGAGAAACTGAATTTGCAGAAACTGAAATATAAATATATACATTACAAACTATGAGAAAAAAATGTTTTTACTACTAGTTAGGCGTCGATATATAAATATGCATATCAAAAGATATTAATATGAAATCTATATATCAGAATTGTGAAGCCCATTTACAAAAATTGCGAAAGCCTAGGTCAGTTAGTCTGATGCAAGATTGCATCTAGGAAGATTTAATTCACAATTTAAGTTTGATAATAATACATTGATAACCTGTAAAAATAAAAATATGTTTTTTCTGCGATACTATATAATTGTTAACCCAAACACCGAGTGTCAACCCAGTGCTGATTTAATGTTGATATACCATCTATGACGCTGAACCAGCTATAAAACAACACCGAGTCAACGTATAGTATTTGCTACAAACGTAGTTTATTTCGTGACTTTGTAAGTCCAGTCGGATGCAATGGTTTATGGAATTGAACGTATTCATCACCCATTTGAAATTGTATCGCGAAAAGCGACCGACAACCTCAAGTGGTTAAACTTACTAAAATATCCCCTATTTGAATAAACATATAAACTAGCACCTTTAATGCTCATTTCTCAGCTAAATTTTCTTCTTTGAAAGACAAATAAAGAGGCTGAAACACCGCACTTAAATGGTGGTCCCCACATCTCTTACCTTGAACATCTTCCACTCCGGAATCAGCAGATGGCACACGCTGAGGTCTGAAAATATAACAACAAAACATTAAATGAATAAAAAAATGAATGAAAGAATGATTGAATGACTGAATGAATGGATGGATAGATGAATGAACGAATGCATGAAAAAAATGATTAAATGAATGAATAAATGAATGAATGAATGAATGAATAAATGAATGAATGAATGAATGAATGAATGAATAAAAAAATCAATGAATAAAAAAATCAATGAATGAATGAATGAATGATTGATTGAATGAATGAATGAATGAATGAATGAATGAATGAATGAATTAATGAATGAATGAATGAATGAATAAATGAATGAATGAATGAATGAATGAATGAATGAATGAATGAATGAACGAATGAATGAATGAATGAATGAATGAATGAATAAATGAATGAATGAATGAATGAATAAATGAATGAGTGAATAAATGAATAAATGAATGAATGAATGAATGAATGAATGAATGAATGAATGAATGAATGAATGCATGAATGAATGAAAAACTTAATTAATGAATGAATGAATAAATGAATGAATGAATGAATGAATGAATGAATGAATGGATGAATGAATGAATGAATGAATAAATAATTGAATGAATGAATGAATAAATGAATGAATGAATAAATGAATGAATTGATGAATTGATGAATTAGTGAATTAATGAATTAATGGATGAACAAATTAATGAATAAATAAATAAATGAATATGTAAATAAATTATTAAATGAATGGATGAATGAATTAATGAATAAATGAATGAATGATTGAATGATTGAATGAATGAATAAATGAATGGGTGAATGAATAAATAAATGAATGAATGAATCTATGAATGATTTAATGAATGAATGAATGAATAAATAAATAAATAAATAAATAAATAAATAAATAAATAAATAAATAAATAAATAAATAAATAAATAAATAAATAAATAAATAAATAAATAAATAAATAAATAAATAAATAAATAAATAAATAAATAAATAAATAAATAAATAAATAAATAAATATAAATAAATAAATAAATAAATAAATAAATAAATAAATAAATAAATAAATAAATAAATAAATAAATAAATAAATAAATAAATAAATAAATAAATAAATAAATAAATAAATAAAGGAATAAAGGAATAAAGGAATGCATGAAGGAATGAATGAATGAAGGAATGAATAAACAAATGAATGAATGAATTAATTAATTATTGAATGAATAAAGGAAGGATTGAATAAATGAATGAATGAATGAATTAACGAACTTAGGAACGAACCACTATACAACGACCAGCGGCCGGAAGCTATATAATGATGCTCAATAATGTCACTGTCATCTGTCACACCCTCCCTCCATGCCCCCCCCTCCTTTTGTTCCGCCATGGACGTTAAAATAACACATTTGTGCCAAAAGTATCAAACATATACATATACGTCATCATGAAAAAAAAAACTGTTTGGTTTAATTTATCTTTTAATCTAAACAATAACGTTTTAGCGTTTTGCGTTAGAGCTATATGACATAATAACTATGATGATTTGTTTACTTTATCCACAGTTATTTACTAACCTGGGCATGCGTGCGGGCGGTGTGACTTCGCGTTTCTGGAAAAAACAATGTGCTCATTATGCATAGCATTTATTGTCTTATCATACACTCAAGATAGAAACTCTGGGTGGATGTTGGGGGGGGGGGTGAGATTAGTAATGGTACCCACGGTAATCGAAAAAAAAATATAAAAAATAAAGCATCATTTGAAAATTCCAGATGCATATAGATTCCAGAGGCATATAGATATTTCCTTGAGGACGAGAAGTCTATGCAGATTTATGCGTCATACATTATTATTTATTTATTTTATGTCGCGTAGTTTTCACTGCAGTATTCAATCAGACCAAAAGGGTTATTTATGGAAGGTGCATTTGAGAAATTTTCAGTTTAGTTGCTGTGTGAAAAAATCCAGCATTTTGAATTTGTAAGGATTAAACACCAGATTTTAGCACGGACCAATACCAATGGACTGTCAGCTCCTGACCCATTTGTAATGTATGTCTGTACATTTTAGCCTTCAAAGCGTCACATTAAAATTTAAATTTGCAACCACTAGAAGTTGTGTCTCGCTACCGCGACCCACAAATTCAAGGTAATAAAAATTACTTATATTTGCTTAATTTGATAGTAAACATTTTCAAATCTCGATGTTTAAATATTAATTTCATTCTAAATAATAGTGTTTTGATCGGCTAATGAAAAAATGAAATGTATGGGGTTTTAGGCCACCTTTTTTACACATAGGATAACTGGGCCAAGAGAACCTCCTGAGGATGTTGAGATGAATGAGATGATACTGCCCTCCAGACACAGGATTAGAAATTCCGAGTCGTAGCACACTACCTCTCGGTCACGGAGGCTCCCCACAATATGGAATCTTTGAGAGTTAGCGAGGAAGAAACATTTTGTTTGCTTGAACTTTGGAGGCCACAGCGGGGCTCGAACCCGCGATCTCCGACTTCCTAAGCAGGCAGCTTTAACCACTGCACCACTGCCCCCGTCCTTGATCGGCTATAAAGACGGATTATCGTGATTAGCACCTCAAGGGGTACTTATTTACCAACTCAGAACTTTCATCATATTTTAATTCAAGCTGCTCCAGTAATTCACACTTCGGGGTAAATAAAAATTACTTAAATTTTACCCTTTGCCTGCTTACCACGACTACAGTCGTTTTTAAACCGTTTTACTAGCCGATTAAGTCACAGTTATCGGGAATGAAATCAGTGCTTAAACATCCAGATTTGCAGATATTTGTGCTCAAATTAAACAAATATGACTAATTTTCAACCACTTGAGGTTGTGGATCGAGTGAGTGAAAATTTAAATAAAAGAACTTAACAGAATAACGGCTTTAACTTATATTCCCATCAACGCCATACGTTGTCCCAATGTTGGTTTGATATTGCAACACTGGCCCAATATTGACCCATCATTGGTCAACGTATTGTGTTTACTGGACTCGATCCCGGCCATACTGGAAGTGTTCTCAACTAATTTTACTGAAATTTTTACAAAAACTTACACGTCATAGTTAAATGAATTTACTAGCAACAGCAAACTGTGCTGCCAGGTTTGCAGAATGTTGGGGGGTTGAGATGTCACCCACAATCTAACCAATGTTGCGCCGATGATACGGGTTAGTTGAGACATATGATCCTCTACACAGGACAGTATTTTGACAAAACAATACTTGTTGTTGGATATAAGTATTTCTACTGAATCAAAATTACACATTTTTTTATATAATCACATCTCCTATCCAGCAAACAGTACACGTTGAACCGTTGTTATTTTAAGGCTGGCCCAACGTCTTCGACGCTGGGCCAACATTAAAATAACAACGGTTCAACGTGTTTGTTGGGTACATTTATAGTTATTCACTTTACTCACTTTTTAGAATTGTATTTTGATTGAAATAATTCTAACTACTAAAACAACACACTCCATACGAACAACTACGCATCTATCCAATGTGTTTAGACTGATAAACGTTATCAACTAACAATGAACACTCTAGCTACAAAAAATACATACTCGTAAAAAAAAGAAAATGGCAAAATAAACACGAACGTACTAATAAAAAACACACATTAACTATAGCATTCAAAACAGGACATAGCTGTCAGTACACAATATGACACGCGATAATATTTACAACTATTATACGTATTAAACTAAACGTTGTTTACTTACTCGTCGATTTAGATCATCCTAAATAAAATATAATTCTTGTTCAACTTCAAATTATACAAAAAGATAAACAACATCAATTTTAATTTTAGTAAGTTATGGTAAATAATAATCTACAATGTAATTTAATTTCATCATAATATGCGTAAATTTGTTGAGCTCTCATAACTATATCATCTTGTAGACACTTTATTGTGCCAAGCAAGTGCGTCGTTGATAATGACTTGATTATAATAGCATTATCATTGGATGAGTTGGATGAATGTTTATGTTTATATCACGTGATTTATAAGAGCAATATCATTGGCTGAGATGGAAGAATGTCTACACTACTTGATGATTATAAGACCATTATCATTGGCTGAGTTCGATGAATGTTTATATCATGTGATTTATAAAAGCATTATCATTGGATGAGTTACGTCACTTTACCCCATTGCAGGCAGGGGCGCCTTTTCTGAAACGTAGGTAAGGACTAAGGTGGTCTGTTAAATTACGTTCCGCTACCTTTATTCGTGGCCCCTTAGTTGGATTTGTGTGTTTTTATCTTGTAATAAACAACTTTACCTTCGCTGTGCTTCAGTTGGGGTAAGGTTCGATTTTACATTTGATATTGGAGGTAGAGGCGCATTTGTTGGGGGGGGGGGAAGGTTTATTACGTGCCTTTGTTATTCGAGATATGGGCGCTTTTGCTGGAGATTTGGGGCTCTTTTAGGTAACTTTGCTATTCGAGTTAGAGACGCCTAGGGTAGAGGGGAGGGGGGGGGGCGAGGCATTGACGTGCCTTTGCTATGTAAACTTTTCTATTCGAGTTAGGTCCTTTGCTGAGGTGGGGGGACTATTACGCACCTATGCTATTAGAGGTAAGGGCGTCTTTGCTGAAGGTGTGTGGGGAGGGGGGCATTTATCTTTGCTATTGGAGGTAGAGGCGCCTTTGTTCGGGGTGGGGGGAAGGCATTTACGTACCTTTGCTATTGGAGGTAGGGGTGCCTTTGCTGGAGGTGACGTTGGGGTTTCGTCAGGACTCCTGGTCGGTCGTTTTCTTTTCACCTCCTGCTTCTGAGGAGCCACCCATTCTTTGGTGTCTTCTCTCTCACGATCCTGAAGCTCAAACTTGTTTGGCTCCTAAAGAAAAAAAATATTTCGTTACCAAATATCATTAGTTACGTTATCATCGAAGTTGTTGAAGCTTTACATTAAACTAATGGATAACAAAGTATATAATTTAATATTTTATCTATTCCACTCACTCACTCACTCACTCACTCACTCACTCACTCACTCACTCACTCACTCACTCACTCACTCACTCACTCACTCACTCACTCACTCACTCACTCACTCACTCACTCACTCACTCACTCACTCAAACACTCACTCACTCACTCACACACTCTCTCTCTCTCTTCACTCACCTGCCACGTGTCATCTCCTCGCTCCACCTCCACAAACTTGGTCAGTTCCTTATCGCTCTTCTTGATGTGGAACCCATCTCCTTGAGGGATGTTATAGTCACGGTTCTCTTTGAAAGGACTGCTAGACTTGGTCACTTTACGCTCGTTAGATTTCAGTTTGAAAGCTTTGGGCGCTACAAGACAAAATATAGCATATTAGTCTACGATTGCCATATATTATGATACTCAGTAACTAGCTACATCAACTGATATGTACGCTTCACGTCGTTGACGCGAACAAATATTTCTAGATGATACTATAACATCATTGTGAATATCGCTGAGAACTATTCAAACGTCCGACTTCATATTTTAAAACCTATTGCTCAATCTAACTCACATTTTGGCCTCGGATATGAAAGGGTGTATCTGCCACTTTGTGAAATGAAAAATACACCGTTTCATATCAAAGATGACGTATTATTTCTTCATATGAGCGATTCGTTCGATATTCGTGTTATTCAAAAACATAAGCAAATTAACAATCTGCATGAACGTGAGTTCATATTACCGCTATTACATTCATCCTTGGATATGAAAGGGTGTATCTGCCACTTTGTGAAGTAAAGTGGCAGATACACCCTTTCGTACCCAAGGGGGATATAATGGGTTAGAAAATATTTAATTGGCAAGTTTTTGTTGTTTTATTTAATACATTTCATTCATATATCATGGCTTATCATGGCTTATGAGAAGCCCCCATTCGGGTTGAGGTTATAATAGTGGATTGTTTTATCTGATACATTCACACCATATCATAAGACACACATGTTTATTTTATAATTGTACCATGTAAGGCAGGTAGGTTCTCGCGACTCATGTCTTCTTTCCCCTCTCCTTGATAAACTAGTGAAAAATAACATTCATGTTGATGACAATGACAGGTATCTACCGCTGTAGGGACAACTGCTCAATTATAGTTGAGTTACAGATTATAAAACAAATTCATACAAGCTATGCCACGTAAAAATCCCCCAAAGTGGACGCTTCTGAATGAGTTAACCATGTTAACGAAGAAACATAGTATCACAGTATGTTCCTATTTTCAAACACACAAAGATAATTTATATTACTTAAAGTCATTTTACCCCAGTGTAATCTAATACAAAAATATATTATTTGAAGCATCCACTCAGAAAACATGAAAAACTTATTGTTCAATGACCAACCAAAATAATATCAGAATTTCGAAAAAGTAACATTTACAAGCCGATTTTCTCTCAGATAACTGTCATATTTAAGTAACTTTATCATGTATGTTAGGCCTAAACATACTATTTTGTCTACTTATTTATGAGTGTAATGTAGGTTTTTATAGAATATGTATTACTGAAATGGCATTAAACATTTTGTTTTGTGTCAGATTGTCAATAAATTGCCACTTGAAATTGAAGGGTGCCCCTTCACCTAACAAAGTGGGACATGGCCCCTTTAAATTCTGAGGGAGAGAAATATTATCTATATCACGACTCACATTTACTTAACAGCGAAATGACCATATTAAATTGGCTGATTTAGTCATAGTCTGTAAATAACTGTACTTGGTACAAACGGTTACTTGTTGAGTAACAATAACAAATAAATTTTATAAAAAAACTCAACACTTACTAATACCAAAGTGAGTGTATTACAAACGTGGTCAAAATGCAGTAACATTGAAAGGAAACAGAGGAAATTACTTACGTATAAGGAAAAGACATGGAGGCACATATATTTAAAGTCCAAATAGATTGTTTTCGTATTACATTGATATTTAAGGTCAGTATTCCCACAATAGTTTATCTAGATCTTAGCCATGTTTTTTGCGAGATGCCAAAGACATAGGTCATTCTTTTTGAAAATATCGGCCCAGATGCCTGTCCGACTAAAAATCGCAAGTTTGATCACATCTGAATTTTCTCTTATATCCATTAGAAAAGTTAAGAATAATCTTAGCTTTGAAAAGTTAAGATTAATCCTAACTTTGAAAAGTGTGGATTAATCTTAACTTTGAAAAGTTAAGATTATTCTCAACTTTTCTAATGGATTTAAGACAAAGCTGGGATACGAAGAAACGTGATATTTTTAGTGCACGACATAGTGAACATTACAAATATCCCACACAGTGTGGTGATGGTGGTGGTGGTCATGGTGGTGGTGTTCAGTAACACGTGCGTGAAATCATCTCAAGTGCAGTTTCAAAACAATGATTCTTAATTGATATTTGTGGATATATATATAAAATGAGGTACGACATTTTTGCAACATTAATAATAAACATTCAAAGAACCATACTTTTACCTTTCACTTCAAGCTGCGAATTGCTCTTAAAATTTTAAACTTAATGTTAATTAAATTTCCTAAGTTTGCAAAACTGACAAGTGGCAAATATCGTATAAGATATCAAAGCTATTGCTGTAGTTTTTAAATTTTTATTTCATATATGTTCTGTGGTGCTTTCACGCGATTACAAGGTTTACATGTAATATAAAAAAGGTGTTGCAACAATTCTCTTTTAGCTAAAGCTCCGTGTGTACGTATGTCATCCATTTGTCATCTGGATATCATCCATGTCTACAGCATCTATCACGATGCTTAAAGCCATAGACCACTCTACGTAAGTTTCTGGTTTTAGTTGTATCCCAGTTGCCCCTATCTCTGTAATTAGCCTGTTACCTTCTGGTGACAGATGTGTCTCGCTGCTCGTACAAAGTGGACTACTCTTTTAAATATACAGATGATACGCGGATGAAGACACATGGATATTTCTTTGTTTTATCAAGGATACTAGAACAGATCTAGTATCCTTGGTTTTATTAAACCTTACAATAATTTAAAATCACCATAAATGTCTTAGTTAGCTTCATTTGAATATCTATGGTATGGATCTACGGCCATTATAAATAGTTAATTCTATCAGTGCGAGGATCGACTTTAGACGTTAGAATGCAACGTATATAGACGTCGTATTCTGTCGTTTCCCGGTCTCGGCGGTTGGAAAGAAACAAATGTTTCTTCCCGCTCACTCGCAAAGATTCAATATTGTGAGGAGCCTCCGTGACCGAGAGGTAGCGTACTCGGCCTCAGACCGCCAGGGCTCGAATCTCGAATCTTGTGTCTGGAGGGCAGTGTCATCCCACTAATCTCACCATCCTCAGGAGGTTCTTCTGGCCCAATTTAGCCTATATGTGCACAAAAGTGGCCTAAAGCCCGATTCATTTCATTTTTTTACAACCCAGGCAGTTCTTGATATTTTCATTGAGCTAGATTTTCTACTGAAATTCCTATCTCAAGACGAATCAAAGTGTCAGAGATTTATAAAACACTCAATAATAATATTTCAAATCAAAGCTCCAATCAACCTTATTGAGATGGGTGACACCACTTTTTATTCAGTTAATCTGAAAAAATATATAAAAAATACCCTAACCCTATCAGCGATGAGACAGACTTTAGATGTTATTGAGATTCGTCTCAAGTCGACCACCGCACTGAAAGAGTAAACTTTTTATAATTGGCGTAGACCCATAATATAAGTATTCAAATGAAGCGGAAAGAAATAGCTAAGACATTCGAGATGACTGCAAATTAAAAAGACCCAGTTATAGAAATATTTCAGTGTTGTCAGGGTTAAAACACTTTGTGATGCATAGATGTAACAATTTAGCCTAAATGGTCAGGTATGTGACAAGGGGGTGGGCGTCATACGTACACATGAACTTGTAGCTTGATAGTGCAGCAAATCAATAAAACACAACAAACAAGCAAAAACAACAAAATGTAAAAAAACACAATCAATCGTGAAGTCCTTGCAGCAGTGTATATTATTCACGCGGTGTCAACACATTGTGCAAACCAACACATGCTCATAGCTCCGCCATACAACTGTTTTAAATTAAAGCTGCATAACTGTTTTGTTTATATCGACCGAAATAACCTAAAATGTTCAACACAATCATTCATATATGTTTAAAGGCTTTATAAATGGACAAAATCGATGTAAAAGTAGCTGGATTAGATCACGACGCGAGACACCATCAAATTATATGGTGTGGTAAATCTGTGTACAATATGTACGTAATACTAATAGTGGTTAATTGTGGGCCAATATAATGTTACATTAGACCAACATCAAACCCCTTAATAACAAACACGAGACGTGGAGTCGCATTGGATAACTCAGCAGGCACAAGTCACTGACCCATTGATGGCTCAATGTTGGTCCAGCTTCTATGACGCTGGTACAACATTGACCCATCAATGGTTGAATGCCTCTTGTTTGCTGGGAACTCAGCTACCGGTACCGTAAAGTCTGCTATTTTACATTTTTTTATTTTACCGCATTACACTATTTGTATAACTGTATGTGATGACTAACGATGAAATAAAATAGTCTGATATTTTCGAATAGCATAGTCACTATCGATCGTGTTTCTCTTGTCATTCAAAATTCACTTTGAATTCACTCATAGCATTGTCACTATATTTTGAAATGCCCGAGAGGTATCAAATAAAAGACTGCGCAAAAAAATCACTGAATTTGGTGTAATTTGGACTGCAATTTCCCACGGTCGGGGGAGAGCGTCTTAATGGCGGGCCAAAGGCTCAGATGCTGACCCACACTTAAAAGCGCCATACTAAAACAGGGTGACATTCTCTATACCGGTACCGAAATTAAACATGACATTATATGCAGATATGACTCATATCACACAAAGTAATAACTTCTAGATATGTCTAACTGACATGAGACAATACACTTTGTACTGTGAAATGTATCTAAGATCACTAAAAAAATAAAAAAAATTCAATGATGACCGTTATCTGCCACTTGATACTTTTAATGTCCTGATTATACATACAGTGTGTCTTACTCCGCTGTGATCAGGTCTTTGTTTTGGTGGGGCAACAATATCAAAAAACAACAAACTTAAATCCTTAATAACTCAGTAACCGGAGCAGTAAAATAAAAAATAAAAGACCATTCTCCATGAATTAATCTTTTGATTAAAATAAGCAAAACAGTTATGCAGCTTTAAGTAAACTAGTTCCGTATCCCTTAAGTTCGCGTCATTGGTCGGGTAATCCTTTTAAACACACCCTAATCTCAACCCTTCCATGGGTCGCTCTCTGGCGACAAATATATTCTACAAATGGAATTCGCCTTTGCGTATCAATCAAAACAGTTTGTGAATGTCTCTCAATTAATAAAATAAGACAACTTGACTCACATTTAACACAAATAAGGATTTTTTACACACTTGACCCAAAACGTCAAGTATGTAAACAAATACATTATTAGGAAATCGCATAAGGAATCGGTTTTATGCATTATTACACAGTTATTTTGGTGACCACTTAATAATTTTACAACATTTGGAAACGAAGGGGGGGGGGCATAATGCCTAACAGTCAAGGTGATTTCATGCAACACACTGTGGTGACAAGGTCAAGGCTGTCTACCGCCGTTACCATAGCGATTCTGCGTCAGATAACTGCGCACTCGCTTAGAGAAATCCCGGATGTGAATCGTGGCCTGGTTGATGGCAACAATTTCTGAACATTGATGAAAAACAAACTTAATACAATGACTTCCTTAATGACCTCGTCATTCTTATATATTGTGGAAATGTGAGCAAGCAAATTGTAAATATAAAATCATTGGAAATAAAATAAAAATGTATAAATGAACTTTTTGAGAGTAAAACAAATTATTGATTGAAACTTCAAATAATATTGTGCGCCAATAAGAAGTGCATAATCATTGATAATTTTGGTTGATATCAGTTAATCCCCTTAGACTCAGAAGGTGTTTATTCCAGTTTAACCATTTGAACGCAAACCATGACCAGAAATATGATCCGAAATAGCGTCACTGTTCGTACTGGCTTTCCAATATATGTTATAAATTTCAAATGGTTGGATTCAAATTAAACAAATATTCGTGATTTTTCACCCACTTAAAGTTGTGGGTCGCGGCAGCGAGACACAACTTCAAGTGGGTGAAAAATTTAATTAGTTATTTTGGCACGCAATATGTTAACACAATGAGATACACCTTCTGACTCCCGAAGGGACATAATGTGATCCACAGTTGTTACCCGTATCTTCTGATAGAACATGGCAAAAAACAAATATCATAAAAAGGAATGTTTATCAGAATTGTATGTGAAGCACAAAAAGATATTTGAAAACATATAATCGGTAACAATGTGGTCTAGTCTTAACCATTTAAAGGGCATAGTCGTTTTTAATCCGTTTTATAACTCGATCAAATCAGTGTTATCAGGCACCACATGTGTGTTTAAACATCAAAATTTTCAAATGCTTGGTCTCAAATTAAACAAATGTGAGTAATTTTCACTCACTTGAAGTTGTGGCTCGCGGTAGCGAGACACAACATCAAGAGGGTGAAAAATTATCGCTTGAATGTAGCGCTTGAAGAGAAGTTCCAATTGAACGACTGCGCTTTTTTGCGATAAATTCGCCTATTTCAAGTATATTTGAAATAGGTGAAAATGGGTAAAGATTTAAATGAGAAACCTTAGCGAGAATAGAATTAAAACAGCGTGATCGGATCATGTAGATTCACCAGAATATAATATGTTTATCATTGTTTGCAATTAAATAATTTATTGAATGTTTATTCATCAAAGAAGCGATTACTTATTTCTACCATTACTACTACTACTACACATGATCACTTGACGCAGGATAAATATGTATATTTTTACAATACTTTGTATAGTTATTTAAAATATGCGTTAATTTTAATAGTGACATCCCACCGGGCACTCGACGTTGTTGCGGCGTTGAATCGACGTAAATGACGTTGATTCAACGTCGCGACAACGTCGTGCCCAGTGGGATAAGATATTATAGTGTCTTAACGAATGTTAATAATGTTTGATTAAGCCTATTCTTAAATCTTTTGCCACTATGCATGTATATGTATGTGTATTTCTTGTAATTTTAATATATATATATTATATAAATATATAATAAAATTGTATTAAAATAAATGCTACATCAATTCACTCTACAATGTGAGTACAAGTAACATGAATTGATCAAATACCGAAGTGTAATCTATTATATAGTAAGCAAGATAAATACTTTCTATATAACTGTGGCATTGGACCAACAAGAACCCAGCATTGGCTGGATCTAGTGTTTGTTGGAGAAGCATACTATTCATTTGAAATTTAAACCATTTAATCCAATTTTCAGCTGCGACTGAATTATTTTTATATATGTATCAGATTAATTGAAAATTAAACCATTCAATTCAATTTTCCAATGTATAAGAATAAGTTGGAATTACAAATGATGCTACTCTAGCAAACACAAGTTGTTGGCTCAATGCTGCGTCTTTGTTGTACCAAAAAACCCACAGCATTTGGGCCAATTTCTAGTGTTTGTTAACATAAGCATAAAATTAGGTTGAAAATTAAACCATTTAATCCAAGTTTTTGCATCGACTGAGTTATTATTATATCAATATAACTGTTAGCTTCAACTGAGTATTATACTTAATAAACAAACACTAGATGTCGGCCTAATGCTGTGTTATTTTTGGTCCACTAAGAACATAGCATTAGGGCAATATCTAGCGTTTGTTGATTAGTATAGCATACATTTGAAACTTAAAGTTTTTAATACAATTCTCAGCTGCGACTGAACTATTACTATTATTATTTTCCTAATCGAGCACTGAGAGAATAAATAAATCGCTATAATTACCTTTATATAGCTTTTTCTTTTTCGGGGCTTCTTCAGGTGGTTTGTCTTCCTTCCTGTCTGTATCCATCTCTATCCCCGCATCCTCATCCTCCTCCCCATCCAACCCCCTACTCCCATCCCGGGTCACCCCCTCCTCCCATCCTGATACAGGCCTGCTGCCCAACTTCTCCTCTATAATGTAAAAAATAAATGGATCAGCAATATAAATACAAACGAATATATATATTCCTTTGCATCTGCTTACATAAACAAACAATTTTGCTAAAAATGTAAAAGACAAAACAATACACGTTACAATCGAACAATTAAAAAGACACACAATGACAAAACAATGTTAATAGTTGAAATATGTATTTAAAAAAATGGTATCACTGGAACAACATGGTTTTACAGAGTTCCTCCGTTGTCTGGGTACGTGTTCATAACCTTCGCTATATGTTTTACAACATAAAGATCATTTTCTGTCATAATAAAAAAAAATTGGTCATTTTTGGGCAAAATTATATATACAGTGAAGACCACTGTACTCGTACCTTTTAAAAAAATAATACATAAGAAAAAAAAATTATATGCGCGCATTCAACTATTCCTACCTGTTAGAGGGGGTAGTTTGACAGGTTGAGGTCCAGAGGCTGCCAGTCCACCACCACTCCATCCACCTGAGAGGCAGAAAACACGTGTAGTTGTACATATGAAATTCAATCTAAACACGTGTAGTGTTACATATAAAATTTGTCCACAACCGGTAGAGCAGTGTTGTCAACTGTAGTAATATTTCTGCATATTTTGTTTTATTAGAAGTAGTGTAGTCAGTTTCAAGAAGTAAAACTGTGAAGTTGATGAAAAATCTAAGCTAATTTTACAAGTGGAAGTATTTTTCAGTCACTTGAAGTTGTGGATCGCGGTAGCGAGACACAACTCTAAACGACTAAAAATTAAATAAAAAATATTATGAAAAGTGTATCATTCAATTTGCGATGAGTCTCGTTTTTAATAAATAAACATTTTCGTAATTTGAAGCTGGAAATTGGATTAGCAATCCAGCTTCAGATGAATGAATGTTATCTCCAGTGACGTTAACCAGGACAGATTTACACTATTGTCTCAGCACCATCACTACTACTGCAGCGCCGGAAGAATGTTGCCGCTATTATTAATTTATTTGGCTTGATGCATACATATCACTTACGAAATTTTCGCAACATGACATATACATGTATACAGTGTACTGTAAAAATGGATGCAAGGGATGTCACTACATGTGAACGGCACTCAATGCGTTTGACATCTCTACAACAAAATACAACGGTCCAAGTATGATATTATCTACCCCCGACCAATGACAGAATGGCTCAACCTGTCACATGAAGAGATCCGCCAATCACCGCCGTCATTCAATTTTTATTTAAATCAGGCGGTAACAATACAACTATGTATTATTCAAAGTTTATTAGAGAAAAGAAGTATAAAAGTATGGTATTAAACTTATGTATAGAAGCATGTAATACATTAAATTATGATAATAAAAGTAAACTGCCTTCAAACGTATGATATAAAAACGTGTCGGTAATAAAAAAAAGCTTAAACCACATAGTTAAAATAACTCTTGAGGCGCTGCATTATTTTTGTATAAACCATCGAGATCAAAGGTTTTTGTTTTAAATTAATGTCATCATAAATGTCTTAGTTAGCTCTTTGTGATTCATTTGAATACCTAAGTTATGGGTCTACGGCCATTAAAAAAAATATTAATTCTTCAGGTGCGGGGACCGTCAGACGTCTTAAGACGTCAGATACTGACGTCTACAGACGTCAGATTGTGACGTCTAAAGACGATCCCCGCGCTGGGATGGTGAGGAACATGGACACGCCTGACAACGGCAAGGGCTTGTTCATGAACAGACATTATTGCACATAAAAGTGTCTTTGACTTTGACTTTTGACTGATGGGTTTTGTCAAGTTACAAAAATTCCAAAAATCCGGGAAAAACTCGAAAGTGGGTGGGTGGGTGAAGCCCCAACTCGGATTTGTATTTGTTTTTTTTTGTTTTTTTTTATGTTGTTTTCATGTTTCCAAATGTTTAAAAAAATATATAAAATTAGATAGGGGGGGGGGTGGTCGGGTGGGTACTTGACCAATCCGAGTTTTTCTCGGATTTTTGGATTTTTTTACTTGACAAGACCCCTTACTTGTATCTGATCTTGAAGTGTAGCCCTCCTGACTGTCATCAATGGTACCTCCACGACCTGAATCAGTCTCAATGTGATCAGTGTCTCCGTCTAGCGAGTAGGCGGTGGGTTGTGCCATCACAGCTTCCGGTTGTTGAGGGTAGTAGCCGGGCAGAAGCGGATGTTGTCCCTTAAACAATAGAACGACACCTTATAAATGCCTTTAACCCTTACAGCGCGGAATTATTTTGGTTTTTCAATTTAATATCATCATAAATGTCTTAGTTAGTTATTTCTGGTTCATTTGAATACCAATGTCATGGGTCTACGACCATTATAACTATTTCAATTCTTTCAGTGCGTGGACCGTCTTTATTTGGACGTATAAAGACGGTTCCCGCACTGAAAGGGTTAAAAAAGAGACAGAGTTGGTCAACATGCGCAAATATTTTTTAATAAACTAATCATTATAATGGAAAATACAAAAACCTATGCTACAGTCGGACATTCCTAACTTTTGAAAACTTGACAAACATTTTGGAACATAAATAATATTTTAGATATTTTATTATATGTGACAATACTGATCCATTATTTTCCAGAAGCTGATGCATTTGACTTGTCTTTAGAGGATTGGAGGATATATAGAGAAATACAGCAAGAGACTACAATACCTTATCATAGATATATCTACTTCATATTTTGCACACGCTTGGCTTACTACTGAGACCTTCCAGGTCTAATCATAAGGGTTGAGATTATTATAATACATACCGCCCATGCGGGTTGAGGTTGACCTGGTTGACCTTTCAACGCGTCACCTCCTGCCCATGGGAACATAGGGCCACGTGGTCCGCCCCCTCCTGCCCTTTGGACGTTAAACCCAACACCAAATCTGGAGAAGTCTGGATGTTTCACACCTGCAACAAGGGGGTACATTAATATAAAGGTGGAGGAATCAAAGTACTTCACACTTATAACAAGGGGGTAAATTAATATAAAGGTGGATATATCAAATTACTTCACACCTGGGACACAGGGGTATCCTAATATAAAGCTATATAGATCAAACTACTTCACACCTGGGACAAGGGGGTACACTGATATAAAGCTGGATAAATCAAATTGCTTCACACCTGGGACAAGGGGGTACACTAATATAAAGCTGGATAAATCAAACTACTTCACACCTGGGACAAGGTGGTACACTAATATATATTACGATAAATCAAATTACTTAGCATCTAGAGCAGCGGGGTTACATTAATATAAAGCTGGACAAATTAAATTACTTGACATCTAAAGCAGCGGGGTTACATTAATGTAAAGCTGGACAAATTAAATTACTTCTGTATCCAAACATTCATCCTGGATGTCGAACCTAGCTAGGGTGCTGGTCACCTGTATTCGACATCCTGATGTACACAATTTTACTTACAATTACATATTTGTGTTGTGCTATTATTGTATATATTTGTGTATATAAAGCTTAAAAATAAATAGAAGAACAGAAGAGTAAATGGACTTTGAGATTGGATCTCAAGGGCACTGGGTACTAGAAATGCAAAGAGGCAGAGTGTGTACAATAGAAAGATGAAAGGCTTTAGAGGTTGTTATTAAGATAAAGCTGGTCTGATAAATCCCAAAGAATAAATTCGCAAAAACGGACGGACGGGTGGGTTGACGGACGGACGGACCGACGGGCAAATGGACGTATTTTTAATAATCTGGTCCCTGTGTCAAGTATCCATTGTTGTTGTATTAACAAAAACGTACTAAAGTGGATGAACACTGGTCAAATTGGCGAGATATGCAGTCAATTCAGAGTAAATTAGTTTGAAGTTTGACAACCTGTAACCAAACATAAATTAAAAATAATAAACACAATCCTTAAATGTTCCCCACCTTCGTAGAATACATGAGGCAGCGCTGACTGGATGACCTTGACTTTCCATTTAGCTGGGTTTTTCTCCTCTTTTTCTGATATAGGTCGATCCTTCTTGTAATATGTAAAACCTCCGCCTGTTTTCATAGGCTTGTCATGATGAATACTGGAATAGACAAAACACGCCTAGGAGTGAGCATATTGTGAGTGACAGGTTATCTAGTATAAATATAATTGAATAGGTGAACCCTGCACCTTTTTATTCCTTTATCAAGAGGGATACCGGAATAGACAAAGCAACCAAGGTTGCATTTAACATATACAGAAAAATTGACTTCCTAATTATTTTCCATAATTTCTTATCCCATTTAAGATTTTGATGATTTAAGAAGAAAGATATATAGAATATAAATTTAGAACATAGCTTATGATAACTCAAAAAGTGCCTAATAATTATCAATTGCAACAATCATTTCAGAA